>JAVJGJ010000002.1:2169841-2184837 GCA_035590215.1 Microhierax caerulescens
GCGCCTCCCCCCGCGCCGCGGCTCTTACAGTGGCAGCCGCCCGGGATCCCCACCATCGCCCGGCTCCTCGGCGCCTCCTCCCGCTCCCCGCCGCGGCCCCTCCGGCCCGGCCCGGCCCTTCGCCGTGACGCTACCGGGGGCGCGGCCTACCCGGCCCGCCCCGGCAAGGCCGCGGGAGGCTTGGCCTGCTGCCGGGCAGCGGAGCGGGGAGCCCCTGGTTGACCACAGGCGACGTATTATATATGAATTTAATTCTGAATTTTAGCCTAGTTGCGGCTTACGGCCTCCCCAAGACCACGTCACCTTATTCCCACCTGTGCGCTGAGGCCGCCCTGCTAACGCAGAGGTGTCAGGGAGCCTGGGCCCGCAGCCCAGCACTGGGGTCTTGGTGGTGTCACCAAAGCTCCGAGCTGACTCCTGGCACTGCCCAGGCCCAGCTGCAGCTGCCCAACGCTGGGGTACCCACTTCTCCAGGCAACCAGCATCTCACCCCCTTGATCGTAAAAACTTTATTCCTTATATCAGATCTAAACTGACCCTCTTTCTGTTTAAAACCGCTGCGCCTTGTTCTGTGACTACAGGCCTCAGTAGAAAGTCTCTTTCCAGCTTTCATATAAGCCTTTACCTATTGAAAGCCGTGATGAGGAAGAAAGGGGCTCTTCCCAAGCACCAGCTAAGTCATGGTCCTTCTGTGGAAAGGAGGGGACCTGAAAAGCCTTGCTATGAGCTCTCATGGTTAGGTGTGCCTTTGCTAGCCAGGGAGCTTTGTGTCAGGAGATCTCCCATGGGCTGCTGCATTGCCACAAATTCTCCAGGGAGTCTGGCCACAGGAAAACACATTTAGATTTACAGGGAAAAAACCCCAGAAGTTAAGTCAAATATTGACAGCAGTGCTGAGACATGGTTTGACTCTGTAAAGTCCAAAGCCTGAGTGCTGTTTACCTCTGGTGGGTACCTCAAAACCCAGAAATGTCGGAGCTTGTGATGATGAGTTCTTCACCGAGAGCCTGAGAGTCCTGCCCAGGATTTGTTGAGGCTGCAGCCTCTTGGTGAAGGCCGACTGGCATCTGAAAACTAAGGACAACCTTGCTCTCATCCTGGAGGGATTTGCCATGATAGGTGTTCTCTAGGGAAACTGCAAGTAGGCCAGCTGAGTCAGGGACTTCCTGAAAGACTTGAAAGTAGCTGTAGGAGGAAGATCATGTGTCTGCAAATTGGGTTATAGCCAGTGTTTCTGGACCCAGTCTCCTGTCCTAATTAGATGTCCTCACCACCAGTTAGCAAGTCAAGCTGGTACCAGTGTGGCTTTTGATGCCCTGCTGTCTCTTGGCTCAGCCTTGGCAGAGCTCATCACCAAGTGAAGGAGAGCTCATGAGATGGAGCAGGAGATCCAAAATGGCTGCCCTAAGGCACTATCCATCCCCTCAAGTCGCTGCCTGTATAATCAAGGCAGTAAAAGCTGAGCGCCCTACTCGGGTCTTGGGGAAGAAAGGGCACACGGGTCAGGGCTGCTCTTTCCCAGTAGGACCATGCTTTCAACAAACTGGGTTTGGGCCTCCCCAGTTCTGGGCTGGTGGTTGTTGGCCTGCAGACTGTTGAAAGCTACAGGTGAGCTGTGGTGCACTGCAGCTCAGCAGTGGTTATATCAGGGAGCCACAGGCTTGTTTTGAGTTTGCTGACCAGGAACAGGAATCTCTTGGGCCCAGATGTCCCATGATGGAGCAGATCTAAATTTGCACTAAGATGACAGAGGCATCCGTCTAGTCCCATTGTCCTTGTTTTGACTCAGTGGCTTTGCCTCCTCTCCTTACAAGTGCTTCCCTGGACCAGCCTGCCCACCAGAGCCTGCAAACCCCATGCAGCTCTTATCTCCTGCTGCGCTGGCTGCAGCTTGGCTCTGGGCTGTGTTTACCAGCACTTCATTTCAGTGTCATCTGCAGCCTCGCTGTGGTGAAATTTACACTGGTGAAGCTGAAAGGGCTGTTGTCTGAGGTGCTGATAAGGGCTTTGGTTTAATTTAGCTAGTCTCCAAGCCTGCAAAGTCCCTAGGAGAGTGGCAGGCTGGGCTCCATCAGAAGCTGCACCAACATGATGGGCCCTGGCCATCTGGCAGTGCTCCTCAGGCATAGCCTGGCATCTCCCTGAGGCTCACCCACCCTCCTCGTGCCTGAGCGTGGAAGCAGAGATGGGAATTGCTGTTCTGATGGCATCGGGCCGTTGCTGCCCTGCTGTGGGTCCTGTGCCTCCCGGGCACCACAACCGTGGGGGAACATGCCCTGGTGTGAAGTGTCACTACCTAGAACGGGAGTAGCGAGGAGAGCTGGGACTGCAAAGCAGAGTGCTGAGATGTGCTGGGGAAAGCTCTGAAGGAGGAGCTGATGTATCTTCATCTTCCCTTCTCTTTAACAGCTTTGGTGTTGCCCAAGGTAAAGCCGTGTGGGCACAGAGCAGCTCCATGACAGGGTCTGCATTGCTGCTTTGTTTCTAAAGATGAAACAGCTGCAGATGGAAACCTGAAAGAGGAGAGGATCGTGCTAAATAACACCAGGACAGGGCACATACAGGGCTTGAGCTTGCAGACCTCAATGCTGATGAAAGACATGGGAGCTCAGAACTGCATCTTGGGGATGTTTCCATAGTTATATGTGACTTCCCCACAGAAGCAAGGTCAAGTTTCTATGGAGATGGAGAGGTGTGAGCAGGGAGTGGTCTCTACATGCTCTTTCTCGGGGGATCTGAGATGAGTGGTGCCAGGGTTGTGGGCAAGACCTGGAGCATGGGCATGGTCCTTTAGGGAGGATGATCTCCAGACCGTGATAGTCTGCAAGCAGAGGGACCCTGTCACTGAGACCCACACTGCTGCTTTAGCCTGCCCTGTGGGGATCACCTCTGCCCCACCTCCAACCCCACAGATTTTCAGCCATACAGTGAGCTGAGCTTGTGTCATTCTCTCTGGAGCTGGGGTAGAGGTTGGGAAACATCAACAGCCATCAAACGAAGGAGTCAGTTGCAATTTTTGCTCTGTTGATACGCTGGTACACAGAGCAGGGTTTATTTGCTCTAAAAGAAAAAAAAAACCACCCAGCCTTTATGAGTATGGATTTATGTTCTGCATCCAACCGAGCAACACCTGTTCACTTAGCTGATGTTTCTATATGTCCTTGAAACAGGCTTGTGTATTAGAGAAGAAGCTCTACAGGCACATGGACTTTATTTGGAACCCTTTTCTTTTTATCATTTAAACATGATGTACTTGGGACAAGAAAAAGAAGACTTCTCAGCCCAGTGCAGTATATGGGCACATGCATCCTAGAGAAGTAGTGTGTATGTCTAAATATATATATCTATATGTATCACACCCAAATAAGCATCCATAGTTTTGCAAACAGCATTTTTAGGACTATAAATACACAGCCACTATACATGTTATATATCTGTAGCCAGTAAGACACAAAACCCCTTAAAATGTTCATACATGCACTCCACAACTCAAGAAATGCTCCGATCATCTTTAACACATTTAATTGCCTATGAGACAAACAGTCAAGTCATGGGCTGTGTTTTTCCATGGTGTACTTCTCTATTTGGTGCATGGGGGAATGGTGCTTGCCCTGTGAACAGGTACTTGGCATCTGCTCTGTTGATTTGCTGGCATCCCACACCACAGCTTGTGCCACGCTGAGTGAGCTGTGCTCTGAAGATGGTTCTTTTCAGTTCTGTTTGCTGTTCTGCCACGTCCTCACCTGTACCCGAGCACTGGTGTGAAGCACCCTTCTGGGTTTGATCTTCTTTCACTCACTGGGCTCCTTCGACCTTCTGCTCCAGCTCCTGCAAAGGTTCTACCAAAGGAAACCTCCTTCATTGCATGGTCTTGAGTCCATCTCTGAATAAAGCCTGTCTACCAACATGACAAATGTGGGTGCAGGTGGGAAGCTTGGTCTTTGGGAGCAGGACTTTGTAACCTTGCTCCATTCTTCCAAAGTGTGGGTTTGTGTGAGCCCCCACCTCGAGGGAGGCCCTGTACAGCAGGGTATGGACCAAGGTGGGTCACCAGCAGGTCTGAGGTGCTTAATTATCTCTCCTGGGCTCTGTTCCTGCAGCTGATGAGGTAGCTGAGAGCAGCTGGAGGTTGTTCTCCTCTCTGTGGATCTGTGTTAAAAGGAGGAAGCGGGATGCTGAGCTGGAGGTCTCCCAGGTTGGGGGAGGTCTCAGCTGATGACTGTGACCATGGTCTAGACCAAGCTCTCTTGGGCAAAGATGTATGCACATTCTTGCTCCCCCACAGCTCAGCTCCTTTAGCCTTGTCCTGCATCTTCTTCCTGCCTTTGCTGTCCCTCCCAGGTCCCACACTGGCTCAGTCCTCCCATTTCCTCTACAGGGAGGCAACTCTGGTGGCAAAGATTAATGGTTCTGGTCAAAGAAAAGCGAACAGAGGAGCAAGAGGGAAAGTTATTTGGAAATCTCTCATTTCACAGGCATGTGTAGCTCTAAAAATGCTGAAGAAAGAGTAATTAGGGTCATAAAAATAAGTGGGAAAGGAGATAAAGTGTTTATCTCACAGGGCAGGTCATGGCAGAGTAACCTGCCTGCTTCCATCGCTGGGAGGTGGTTTTCAAAACAAGGCAAAATGGAAAATTTAGTACAAGCATCATTAACGTGGGTGAGAATGAGTGAAAAGAGAGCAAGGCAGATGGTGCCAGAAGGGGATGGGAGCTTGGTGGAGTTTCCCAAGGTCAGTCCTGGTGCTCGGTCAGTGTTTCTCCTGGCACACTGTGAACGCACGGAGGCAGGTCAGCACGGCTCAGAGAGGCAGGAGTGCCTGGTGCCAGGAGGATGGGATCTCATCGTGCAAGAGCTGCTGGAGGAGAGGGGGGTGGCATGAGACCTGTTCACCAGGTGGCAGGCCAAGTGCACAGCAGCTATCAAGCCCAAACAGGCAATAATTCTGTGATAAAATCTGGAGACATCATTTATCACACAGGTCTGTTTAAAAACATGACTGAACCTGAGAGTGTCCATCCCAGCTTAGAAACTCTAATCCTGTCCCTGAAACCATCTCAGATCTTCCTCATTTTTATATTCAAGCTGATGGATGCCTGCTGCAGCTGTAAAGATGGTGAATATCACATTTGTTTTTCAAAGGCCATCTGGCTGCATTTCTTCATTTTTTGAGAAAGCAGTGACACTTGCAGTGCTGCATTACCCCCAAAATGCCCTGTGCTGGGAGAATAAATGACTAGAGGGGCAGAAAAGAGACGTGAGCATTCAGGAGTCAGGGCAGTGTCAGGGATGTGCATCACTTTGCGAGAGCTCTCAGCTCTTCACTGAGATGAAGAAGCTCACCATTTGGTATCTCAGGAGGCACGAGTGGGTTCCCTCCCATGTTGTCTGCTCCTCCAGGTCACTGGCTGGCTGGGCACCCACACACTTCTGCAGCTCAGGGTTTCAGCTCTGGGTTTCCTCACCCAGTGCATGCAAACTGCAATGGCCTCTGCAGGGACGGCTCTCTGCCAGGGTCCACAGACCTGCTCCGGGTATGCAGTGAGACAGCTCAGTGCCAGGCAGGATCAGGCCAAAGTGATGCAAAACCAAGAGTCAAAGACAAGTTGTCAGACCCTGCCATGGCTCCCATGTATTGCAGGAGCTGAGGAAAGCCTAGCCCTTGCACTGGTTTGGACTTGTCAGTGTCCTGGTTTCAGCTGGGATACAGTTAATTTTCTTAGTAGCTGGTACAGTACTGTCTTGGATTTGACGTGAGAATGATGTTGATAACACACTGATGTTTCTAGCTGTTACTAAGTAATGTTATATGTTATGTAAACTTTATATTAAGTCAAGGACTTTTCAGTTTCTCAGGCTTTGCCAGCGAGAGGGCTGGAGGGGCACGGGAAGCTGGGAGGGGACACAGCCAGGACAGGTGCCCCAAACTAGCCGAAGGGATATTGCATACCACAGAATGGCATGCTGAGTATTTATAACCTGGGGGAAGAAGGGATGTTCAGAGTGATGGCATTTGTCTTCCCAAGTCCCCGTTACATGTGCTGGAGCCCTGCCTTCTTGGGGATGGCTGAACACCTGCCTGCCAATTGAAAGCAGTGAATGAATTCCTTGTTTTGCTTTGCTTGCGTGTGTGGCTTTTGCTTTACCTATGAAACTGTCTTTCTCTCAACACACGCATTTTCTTGCTTTTCCTCTTCTGATCCTCTGCCCCATCCCACTGTGGGGAGAGTGAGCAAATGGCTGTGTGGGGCTGAGTTGCCAGCCAGGGTTAAAGCATGACACAGAGGATGATGCTTCCCAGGTTGTCTTGCTTGTGGATTCTGCTGTCCCCCTGGGGGCAGGGACATCACCCTGCACTGGGGACACCAGAGCCACGGTGTGCTTTCAGGGACCTGCAGCCACAAAACTGCTCAAACTTTTAACTTTGCAGTCTGAAAACACCCCCTTTTCTTGGTTCAGAGGAGCACTCAGCTAAGCCTGTGCCTAGCCGTGCAGGCTGCCTGCCATCTGGCACAGGCAGGACCAAGTAGAGTTAAATAAATGTTAAATACACACTAATACCATGTGACACTAGCAAAAGGCAATGACTTCAAGCTTGAAGAGTCTGGTTATGTAAACAGCATCCTGAAATTAATATTTACCTTTTAAAACAAACAGATATTTGGGGTGTTTCTTAGTCTTTCTGCTTAGCAGATGCCAAGAACAACAGCTTGGTACTGCAGGGAATTGGCTTGACAGCTCAGGGGACAGTAAACTCCCCACCAGTCTCCAGACTGTGTGGTCAGAGCTGGTCCCTCTCTTTTCAAGCAGATAAATTCGCACAAGCGCCAGATTAATCTTTGCTCAGGAGCTGTGACCTCTAATGAGGAGCGGGAGCTGCCCCGACATCGCAGCCAGGGAGCGGGGATTCGAGCAGCAGATGGGCTGAAGGATGAAGGGTTTGGGGATGCCCAGAGCAAACCCTTGCCCAGAGGAGCTCTGGGGAGGCAGAAGTGCTGTCCCATGGTGGGAACACTGCTTGGGTGCCAGCATCGCCACCAGCCTGGCCACTGTGCTCCATTTCCAGCCAGACCTGCACCTGTGGGGTAAATCCCATAATTTCTTTATGGAGTGATTGTTTTGCAAATGACAACCAAAGCTCCTGTCAGAGCACAGCTGGGCTCAGGGATGGGCGCTGCCTGCACATCCCTGGAGTGCCCCTGGTTTCTGCTGCTCCCCCATGAAGAGATCTCATGGCCATCCCCATTCTTGTGTGAGCACTCAGGACTTTCCTCGGGTTTACTATGGTGTTTTAATAATTTTTTATCATTTTTCCAGCAATGGGACATGTATACCCAAAACAGACACAAAGCAAAAGTAAGCTGCCACCCTGGATGTGTTTGGGATCTCCGTAAATAGGGATGAGTGGAGGCAGGGGTAGGCACCTGGTTTCAATTTTAACAGGATATTTTTTGCAGTTGTCTGAGCAGAAGGAGCTTTAGGTGCATCTTGCAGCTCGCCACTTCTGCCATCACCCACTGTCTGACTTTATCTCACCCCTATGCTCCTAATGCATCTCCTCAGCTTCATCCCTGGCACTGTGCTTTCATCCTCTTCCTCCCAGCTGGGGCTGGCTCTTCCTGGTTGGCTGTGGTGCTTATCCCCTCTCATCCCGCGCCTGGCTGTGGGTGCACTCCTTCCACCCGGCAGCTCGCCGAGGGTTTTGGGCTGGTGTGGCTGTGCGGGGGTCATGCTCACAGCCACCACGTGCCCATCCTGGCAGTCAGCTGGCTCCTACCTTGGAATTTCAACTTCCCCCAGCAGATTCTCAGTGCATTTTTCAACCTCCCATGGAAGGGGAGGGAAGGGCATGTGGAGATGGTGGTGCTGGGGGTGCATCAGGGCTTGGAGCTGAGCTGAGGATCCCAGATCTGGCCCTCCAGGACACACTGATCCCATGAGCATCACATCCCATGCGAGGGGACATGGGGCTGCCACCTGCTACTCCCCCGCCCTGCAGCTGCCGACTTGGGATGACAAACTGACACCAGCTTTTGGAGGCTGTTACCTGCCAGGCACGGCAAAGTAAACCCCATAATGCTGGCAACGTGTGGGTGGGAGCCGGGGTGGGCCGGGGCCGGGAGGATGTGGGTAGGCTCTATTACCCTTGTAAAATAAAAACCAACAATGATGCTGGCACGGCTGCAAGTGGGGCCCCTCTGCGGGCAGTGGGGGGTGATGGGGACTGATGAAGCAGGTGACACCCCAAAAGTGATGTTGAGCCAAGCTGAATGCATCAAACTGTACAAGCTATAAGATGCTCAGGTGCCAGTGGAAGGGCTGCACCCTGCCTGGGGTGGGGTGCTCAGTTCCACAGTGGCTGCGCTGGAAAAAATAGTTCATTTGAATTAGGATTCATGCTGAATACCTCTTTCTTTTGAAATCTAAACATCTTTGCATTTAAACTGTTGACAATGTGTGTCAAGGCTTGCAGTTACAGTGATTTAAAACGTGGTAGTGAGCAATAGTAAGCAATAGTAGAGCAAATAGTAAACAACACATCTGCAATGCCAAAGTCGAAGGGGGAACCTGCAACTCATTGCAGGGGACCGGGACTGGCTGATGTGACAAACAAGCTTTGACAGTGATCGCCTCGTCGGGAAGGGCCATTGGACTATTTTCTGACTTTGCTTCCTTCTATTAGTTCAGTTTGCTGATGAGGTCAGCCAAAGTTGAGCTGGAGAAAGCGGGGGAGTTTTCCTATCAAGTGACAACTTCAGGCTAAAGCTGGGAGGATGCAATCGGGTCACTGGGAGGTCTGTGGGGATGCAGGGACAGGGATGTGGCGGCTGGGTCTGGGGGATGCTGTCAGCCCTCCCACTTCCTGGGCCAGGTCCAGCTCTGGAGGGTTTGTCCAAAATGTGCTCGTGTCTCATGTCTGCACTACATCTCTGTGTCCCCTTACTAATTAAAACCAATTGGTTATGAAGTTTGGTGCATAGTAGTCGAATGCCAATTCTTGCTAAGTAGTGGTTGATTTAAATGAGACAAAACCTGAATCTCTGCTATTAAACTGAGTGGGTTACTTGCATTTTATATGACAGCTTAGAAAACGAGGCTCTGAATAAGCAGACTCAAATAATCCCCTCCGAACTGGAAAAAAATACTGGATTTTTGAGGAAGAGCCATAAGCAGACATTTTTTCAGAGCTGGGAGCAGGAGTTGGTCTTTCTTCAGGGAAATAGCCACAAGAGCTTGGTTAGGGGTGATGGTTTAGAGCAAATTTTCCTGCCTGCTGATTTTGATCACAGACTTTAATTGCTCTGCCCTGCCTGTTTCCAGCTTGACGAACAGTTTTGTCTGAGGATTTGTATGCCCTGGGGTTTCTAAGAAGTATTTCTAGAATATAGAAGAATAATATAAAAGAAACATTTTTGGAAGAATGTATATAAAACATATAAATATACACATGTAAATATATAAAAAGATGTATAAAGTATAGGATATTATATAATACATTCAAGAAATACTTCATTTCTTATCTGAACACAACCAGAGAGCAGCAATTCTGTTATGGATAATGAGGGCTGCAAATGATGGAGCAGAGGAAGGAGTTTTGCTGGGGGTGCCGAGTTGGGTACAATTCCCCCGGGCCATGCCCTTGCACCGCCAGCACCGCTGTCCATCCTTCCCTGTGCACCCTGGACGCAGCCGGTGGGATCGCACAGGGCAACTGGTGTGTGGGGGATGGGGGATCCCGATACCCCTGCTGCAGCCGTGATTGCTCTGCAGCGAGCTGGAGAGGTAGGAGTGTTTCAGGGCTGTGGAGATGCCCCTCTGCAGGGCATCGTGTTGGCTTGTGGGTGCTCTGCCCCGTGCTTGGCATGTGCCATGGCTCCAGCTCCAGTCCTGGCCACCTTCCTGCAGACACTGCTTTCCTAGAAAGCTCTCCCTGCTGCCGGCTGGCCGGTCCCAGAGCACCCGCCGCTCCCTGGCCCTGGCACTAGAGATGCCATCAGCCTGAAGGTGAGCAGGGAGAAAACCCAGCAGTGCCGGGACTTCTTCCATCCCCGCGCCGGGGCTGCCGAGCCCAAAATAAGACCTGCTGGAGAGACCAGCTGTGTTTGGGTTTGCAGGCGGGCACGTGCGTGAGTGTGCAACAACACATGGGTGTGCTCATCCTACCCTGCCACATCCCCTGGCTCTGTCTGCCCCACATCTGGCCATTGGTGGGTCCCCCCAGCTCTGGCTGTCAGTGTTGGGGTGCATAATCCAATTTTGTTACAGATTTCTTTTTAATAAGTTTTTTGGAAAAAAATAATAATCCCAGGTATGCTAGAGAATTAAAAACTGGTTTAGCATCTAAACCTTGAACGCAGCCTTCTGTCCCAGCCATCTCCTGACCCAGATCCCCCAGGCTGGGGCTTGCTGCCCTGGGCTGCCGGGTGATGTGGCATGGAGTGGCTTCAGCTGGGGACATTTCAGCTGGGCCATGCCCCATGTTCATTTGGATGGAATTTTGTTTTGGAAAAGACAAGAGAACAATTGTTTGATGTTTTCGTTCCAAACTCAGGATTTGTTTTATATGATAAGCCGTAGAGCAGGAGATCAGCAGAAATTGAAGTAACGAGTTTCACTGTTACCCACTTTAAGAAAAATAATCCATTAACTGGCAAATTCTGAAATGTCACATTTTTCCCAGCTGTCCAGCACAAAAAACAATCTGGAAGTGTCAGGATCTGAGCCCCCATCAGCCTGGTCAGCTCCAGAGACCTTGGCAGTTCCCGGGCCGGGTCCCTGTTGGCTTTGCTGCCTTACAGGGGCCTCTGACTGCGTGTCATGTTTTTTGCATGAGGATGTCAGCCTCGCCGGCATCTCTGAGTGGCATCTGGGGCTCTGCCCAAAGTACCAGGAGGGCAAGGGCATTTTTTTGGCTATGTTTCTTGTGGCTGGACCACCTGCCCCAGTCGCCAGTGCGGTAGCTGCCCCAGGATCGTGCCTCTCCCGGCCGGAGCTGGACCAACTGGCAGCACAGGGTGCCCTGGGAGCAGCCAGCTCCAACGGGGAGCGGTGGGTAGTGCAAAGCCCGTATCAGCAATGATTTCCTGACAAACAGTGCGGCTCATTGTCTGTTCTCATTTATAAACTGCTCCACACCAGCCATCTGATATCCATTATTACAATTACAAACAACCCACAGTAACTCTCCAGCTGGTCAGCTCCATCCTAACAGCACTGCAGCCATTCAAGGATGCCATATGGTACCAGAGTTTCCAAAGCCGCATTGTCAATCAGCCTTATTAATTTCTGAGTTCATTTCTTTTCCTTTTAGGGATATTTTTTTTTTTTTTTGTTCTATATAAGACAGGGACACTTCTCTGGCCTTAATTTGGAATATGCAGCTTGACAGAATAATTGAAACATCTACATCTACGAGGCAGCTGGCAGGGAAAGGAAGAGCCTGAACTCTGCAAGCAGCCCCCCGAGTAATGGTGCTCATGCAAGACCTCCAAGTGTCTCTTACCATATATACCACAGTGCGTGCCACGAGAATATTAAAAACCCATTAGATCCAGAGTGCCGGACATGGCTGGCTTTTTTACTGCAGATGGAGGGTTGCTAATGGCCATTTCCCTTCGATCTCTTAGTCTCCTTTGAGCTATATTTATTTTTTCCCCAACATTTTGGAGCCTCTGGGTGGTATTATTGGAGACGGTTGCAGATGCTGAGATGCTGCCGGCTCTGTCCTGCAGCAAGTGGGCACCCCAGGCACATCCCCAGGTGCTGCCTGACTGCGTCTGCGCTGCTGCCATCGGGTGGACCCTCACTTTGGGGTGATTTGTGGGGAAAGAGCTACTTTTGTGCCAGGCCGATTCCAAGTGGCACCATTGCAGTCAGCTGTATCATCTGTCTGTCACCGTGTCATTGCAGCTAGCGGCGAGGCAAAGGGCTGCCTCTAGCCCAAGTGTGGGCACTGGGTGCAGCTACTCCCAGCCCTGCAAACACATCAGGTCATAGTGGCCAGGTGTTGCGTCTTTTGTGCTCACAGCAGCTGGCTGCAGGGGCCAGTGGGGTTTATTTTTCGCTTTGCTTTTGTATTTTAAAGCAAAACCAGCAATCACCAAGGCACAGTTTATTTTCTTGGCTTGAGGAGCCTGGATTTTGTGGTTCTGAAGTGCTTGGTCCTGAGTAAAGCTCAGAACCCAAACTCCAGCAGGAACTTACTTCCCCAGGGGTGGGATAGAGGTGGTGGGGGGAGCAGAGAAGGGGACCTTTTAAGATGAGCCACTGGCAGCATGGCACCCTCAAAGTGTCCCTGTGAAAATGTCTCAATATGTTTTCACATTTGGTGTCTCCCCAGTTGGCCGTGTGGTGTTTATGTGCCGGAGCAAAAGCTGCCTGTGAGGCTATGGGTGCCTCTGGCAGCATCCCCAAAAGTGCTGGGCTGTGGGTACCATGCCTGGAGGGCTGGCAGAGCTGCCTGGCACGTTGTTTAGCTCCCAGCTCCAGTACACGGCCAGGGAAACAGGAAGCAAGCTGACAAGAGGGGAATATTCAGGAGCTCTGTGCAATGTGGTGGGTGAGAGTGGCACATTTCGGGGGCTGTGCGTTATGCAGATCGCCTGGGATTATGTAAAACCTCTTTGTTCTTCCTCCCCGTTGAGGGCAAAGAGCTCTGCGGGGCCAGGACAGTTTTGGGGGGAGGGAATCTGCAGCCGCACAGATGGTGACACTGGGGCTTCAGTTCAGCCACGGGAGGAGGACCTCACCTGACTGACTGTCCCACAGTCCCTACAGGCATTTCCCACATGGCTTTTAGCTTTTTGGAGGCAGGTCCCAGCCTTGGGGAGCCCAGTGACCATCATCCAGCACCAAGGTACAGCCTGGCCAGCAGCTTTACTCACCCAGGGCTGTGGCGATCATCCACCTCTGGCAGGAAGCGCCGGGAATGTCGGCCATCTCCAGTAGCATCTCTTCAGGGATGGCTCTTTGTTAGTGTGCAATATGCACCGCTGCAGATGCCTACACCCATGAAAAACGCAGGTCTTGGTGCTTCTATCTCAGCATGGTCTGGGAGCCCCTTTCACATGGTTATTCCTTACTGCCATCGTTTTTTTCTTATCCAATGGACATGCTTTGAAAGGTACATTGAACTGGGTGGATTGTTTCATTTTTTTACAAGAACAAACCCCCATGTATTATTGGTATTTTGCATTTGTTTGAGTCCTGGCACAGAGCCCTGGTTCCCACCTGGGGCTCTGCAGCCATGGTTTGGTGCCCAGCTCGCACACCAGTGGGGATGCTGCAGGGCATGGGTGCTCGCCTGGTGGGCAGGGCTGCTTTGTGTCCCCACAGATGGTCGCTGCCCCAGGTTGAGTGCTGTGTGTGACCTGATCTCACCCGGTGCAGCTCACTGTGGTGGTGCTGTGATGGTTGGGGCAGCAGCCTGAAGCCCTCCCTGGTACCTGTGGGCCACATGGCCTGGGCTTATGGTCACTGCTGAATTTTCATCTGGCTTTCCCTTACCCCCCTGGTCCTCTCCAGTGTGCAGATGAAGGTTTCACAGCCCTGTTTGGCATGGACACCCAGCTGAAGCTCACTCTCCTGCCACTTCACGCCAGCTCTGAGTTTAGCACTGGTATTTTCCCTGCTTTGTGCTGCATTCGTGCCAGGACTGTGCAATGCCCCGTCCTTCAGGTCCCTGCTCCCACCCTCAGCTCAGTATCCGGGGCTTCCCAGGAGGGCTGGAGGGCCAGGGTTGGGTGCAATCCCCAGCAGTGATGGGCAGGACCCCTCCTCTCTCCCTATCCCACCACTATCCAGCACTGTCCCCCCCTGCTGCTCTCAGCCCCCAGCAAAGCTCTTTCACTCACAGCCTCTCCTCACAGGGCACACAGACCTCCCTTTGCCCTCAGGTTACACCTTTTTCCTTGAGTTTCTGTGTGTATGACATTTTGCTTGTTTTTCCCATGTCTTTCCCACTCTGGCTCTCAGTGAACCACCCCACACCTTCTGCAGGAGGCTGCTGGCTTGCTTTGCATCTCCCTTGCGGCCACGGGGACACCTGAGCCTCCACGAAGCAGCCCCTGTGCCTCCCCCTCTTGCTAATCTGGCACCAACGAGTTTGTCGCTCAAGATGCGATAGTGCCATGAGTCAGGCATTTTGCAGAGCCTGGCGTTGTGCAGCTCTATTGTTTCCCCAGATTCTCGATGACACTTGTTCAAAGGAGCCCTTGCAGCTGCGACATTTCTCGTGGCTTGGGAACACATTGGGAGAGTCTCTGGGATCTCACGTGGGTCCTTCCAGCCCACCACCACAGGGCCGGACGCTGCAGGGCCATGCAGTGCCCTTTGACTGTCCTGCAGCAGAAAGCCACTGCTCTTGGCTTTGTTTTCCTTTTCCCCCGGCCCTGATGCAATTTTGCAGTTATCCCCATTGCACCCTGAAGAGCATCCAGTTGCTAAACCCGTCCTCTTTCATGTCTCTGCCCAGTGCTGAGGCTCCAGGATCTGCACCATCACTGTTGCTTTTGCTTGAGGGTTGTTGGATTTTTTCCCCCATGGTTTTTTGGGGGCTTTTTTTTGTGGGATTTTGCTGTTTTCTCAGCATCCTTCAGTTATGATTTCACATACCTCAGGGATCTGACTCACTGCTGACACCATCTTTTCTGCGTATTGGAGGGGAAGCCAAGCCAACATGCCTTTCTGGTCTTATTCCTTCCTCTGCCTACGTGGTTCCTTCTCCTCCAGTCCTTCCTGACAAGCACGGCTCCCCACATGCCATTGCTTCCCTGGGGGCACCTCGCAGGAGCACGGTGCACACCTTGCTTCATGCAGCATGTGGCCATTGTCCTCCGAATAAGTCCTGGCATTGCCCGTGGCCATCTCTGCTGATGCTTCCATGGCTTGGAGCACAGGCTGGGCAGGGAAAGCCTCTGCATTAGCATCTCTCCTGACATTGTGATTGCAATTTATGCCAAGATTGACAGAGAGGAGAGTATTTCCCTTCCCCCCCC
>JAVJGJ010000002.1:2208530-2219586 GCA_035590215.1 Microhierax caerulescens
CCAAAACGCCTTTTTTATTCCAAAAAGCGAGGGGCCGTGCTGCGGCGGTGGTTGCTGGAGGTGAGCTGCAGAGGGTACCCAGAAACGTCCGAGTTCCCCGAGAAAACCTCCCAGAGCCGCCGGCTCTGCGCTCTGGTGATGCAGCCTGGCCTCGCAGATGTCCAGCACGAAGCACCAGGGCTGCGTGCAGATCCTGGTGCTCGAGGGCTCTCGGGGAGCTTGGCCAGAGCTGTCAGCCACCCGGTGATCGCCCATCTCCTCGGGGAAGGTGCTGTGCCAGTGCTGGGATCCGCTGGTGTGGTTTTATGGGAGTGTGATTTGCCAGCGCGTGTCTCCCAGGCTGTGAGCCCGGCGCCCCGGCCAGCGGCAGGAGCAGCTCTCGGCACCGCGTCTGCACCCACACAGGGACAGCAGGATGGGACAGGGCTGCGTCTGCATCACTGCACAGTGACAAATCCCAGGTTAACCTTCTCTTTTTGCCCTGTACGTGGGGGAGCCTGGAGTCTCCCAGGAAAGCCATTAGCTGTGGAGAAGGCTAATGCTCGGTCTGCAGGCTGAGGAATAGCAACTAATTAGCAGCAAAACAGTATAATTTTTAATGAGTCACGCATCCTGTTGCACTGCAGGGAGTCGCCCCTGGCGTGGTGCTGAGCAGAGTGGTGGGGTGCGTTGGCAGCATCGCTGGCCGGGCTGCAGCGGGCATTCCCTTTGGAGCCGTGTTTGGGAGAGGGAATCCCTGGATTCCTGCCCACTGTGGGTGTAGAGTGCTGCTCCCTGGGTGCTTGCTGAGCAGAGGTGGCACTTCCCAGCAAGGAGGCTGCGAGCTGCAGGGCCCTGCTCTGGTCAGAGCAAATCTTGGTGCACCACTGGGAAATGAATGATTTTGCTAACGAAGGTGAGCCTGTCCCTGGCAGGTGAGGGTGGGCGCAGTTACTGGGGCTGGGGGCAGACTGCCCTTGCTGCTCGGGTGAAGGTGTGCATCCTGGGGGAGGTGTTTTTTTGGGGGAGACACGTGGTTTGCTATGTGCAGACCCACTCCCAGGTGCAGGGAACTTGATGCTGTTGCAGCCTTTAGGGTGCAGGAGGAGAGGCAGAGCAAAAGCTGCAAAAAATGGATGGAAAGCAGCAAAAACGCAAAGCAACAAGGGCGGTGAGGTGCCTGTGGTTTGAGCAGGGAGAAAGCACAGGAATGGCTTATTTGGTGTAAAGAAATAGTTTTTATGGGGCACGTAAGCTGTCAGCTGCTTGGCTCTTGGCAGGACAAGGGGCTCGAGGAGCCCATGTGGGTATGGCCCGTTCCTACCCACGCAGAGCCCCGTGGCTGGCATCGGGAATCTTATGATGAACAAGCTCCTACTTTTTATTGCACATAACTGTCAGATTTCCAGGAGACCTTGTAAAATGGATTTGCAAAAGAAAAAAAAAGAAAAAAAAACCCCACCCATGTTACTAACTGTTAAATCAATACAACAAGTAATTTAGAAACAGATGGTGTATTTTTCTATGATCAAAAGCATGTCTGCACAAAGAAACACATTATTACTGCAATTTACCTTCCTCTTCCTGCCCTACAGCCATTACTCTTTGGGGCTCATTCCAATAAAAGAGGGAATCACTCCCAATCCAGAACAGATTTCCTATTAATCTTATAGACCACAAACTGCCTTGACTTTACCAGCACAGCTCAGACAGACCGTCCCACTCTGTGCCTTGGCTACGAAACAAATGGCTCTGTTTGGAGATGGATATTTCTTTTCTTTGATTTCTTTGCATTCGATACTGGTGATGGGGTGAGGATTTTTTTCCCCCTTGGGCATTTTGTGGTGGCTTCTCAGCCTCTTCACCCTTCTGGCACCATTCCCTGCTTCATGGGACCCTTTCCCCAGTGATGATTTTGCAAAGGGGCCTGTGATTAAGACAACTGCCTCTTATTTCTCCGAGTGATGTGGGACCTTGTAACATAAACCATCCAGAAAGAGAGGATAGAAACTGCCTCCCCAGAGGAGCCTGTGGCAGCGGGAGATCTTTCCCCAAGTCCAGCAGGGTCTTTGATTCCTGGGAAGATGGCTGGAGAGGTGGTATGAGCATCCTGCGGATGGTGGTTATTTTCCAGGCTGGTGCTAAAGGATAGAGGCCAGACCCCAAAGTCTGGGGGAAAAAACATTGCAATTACTTCCTAAAACTCCTAGTTTTCCTAAAGTTCCCAACTCTCGTTCATGTAAATGTCCAGAAACATTCAGTCAGCTGTCGGCACTGCATTTCTCTGCCCCGGGGAGGTTTCGAGGCTGGCAGTGGGGACCGGGTCCCGGCGCAGGATGGCATCTGTGTGAGGAGCTGAGCGCTCCTGCCTGGGACCACGGCACGCTGCTCCCCAGGGAGGAGGAACAGCTATCGGGGTTTTATTCTGCCAGGCACTTTTATGGCAGAAGAACTAATATTTTTGAAAGCGGCTTTAAAGTAAATATAATGAACTCAGCTTATAGAACTGGAATGATGGTAATGGGCTCCGATAAAAAGCAGATTTCCTCAGCTGAGTCGCTTTGAGGCAACCGTAGTTTTATTTGGTCGCCGTGACTGAAACAGCTCAGGGAAAAGGGATTTTAAAGGTGCTGCAAATGTTGGGAAATGGATGGCAAATGGGAAAGGAGGAAGAAAAAAGTCATATTTTTCTCTCTACGTGGAGCTGTTGGGATGCTGGTTGCCAGAGGAGGGCCAAACTGGGGATGGAACTGGAGGCGCAGGGACATTGGCACCAAAACCACTGATGCCAGGCTGAGCCGTGCACGGAGAGAAGGGATTGGCAGCAACTGGCGCTTGTGCTGTCCTTTGCCCTTTGGGAGCAAATCCAGCCAGGACACGGCGAGGGGAGCTCTCAGCTTCCTCCCTGGGGAAACCCCGCGCTGTCAGCATCCCTGGCAGCAACGGCACAAGCAGGAATTTTCCCCAGAAATGGCCTTCCCACATCTTACAACCTGGAAAAGAGCCCTGAATGAAGGAGCTGGAGAGGGAAGAGAGAGATGCTGCAGGAAGAGTGATTAGCTTGTCCCCAGGTGTTTGCTCACCCACAGCAGAACACTGTTTCCCTCCCGACACCGCTTGTACTTTCCATTAGTCAGTTCTGACCTTTTAGTGCCGTAATCAAACAAGACAACCTAACACTTAAATCTGAGCGTTTAGCGCTGACATTTACAATTGGTTCTCGAGTTAGAGAGACCAAATGAAAATTTCCTAGCAGACAGCATGCTGCAGGGAAGGGGAATCAAATAATTCATTTACTGAGTAACAGGCACACTGGCCCCCTTCAGCTGTCTGCTCGGGCCCGCGTTGCATCGGCTGGTATTTGTACTAGAGTGCTTGTCATTAAAAAGTCAATATTCATCTGGAGTTAGTGTAGCACGCCACTGCCGGCGATCCCGCAGACATCTCCCGTTCAGGGTGCGGGGAAACTGTATTTGGCATTTGATGAACGTAAGCCAGAGTGATCCTACCAGGTGGGAGCCCTGTGGCGTGAGGGAGCTACATTAAATGTTAAGGATCCAAGGCAGTAATGAGGATGTTTTCTCTCATTCAGCCTCAGCTGTATCCTTGCCTGAAAAGTGAGCGCTCGCTGCATCCCTTGGTGCATCCCTTGCTGTGGCTCTGCAGCCCCACACGTGCCCCGTGGTGGCTGCTCGGCTGTGCCGTCCCCGTGCACATCCCTGCGCAGAGATGGGTTTTTGCAGCTCTGGAGGAACCAAGGCCTGAGCATTTAGCGGTGTTTGCTCAGTAAGGATGTAAGGCTGGTGGGACGTCGGGGTGTGCTGAGAGCCAAAACACCCCTGAGAGCCCCATTCCTGCACCCATCCCGGTGTGGCTCCCCTGATTCATCCTCACACGGCGATGGCTGTGTCTCCTGTGTATTAGCTTCCCACTTGAGCCACCTTATTAAGTTAAAGCCATTAAAAAAAAAAAATATCTGGACAAGGTTTCCCATGCTGCTGCTCATCACCTTCAGTGCTCCTGCTGCCTCCTCCAAACAGCAGCAAGAGCAGATGGGCGGCAAACTGGGGTGACACGGCTCACCCTCTGCCCTGTCCCGGAACATCCCCATCCCAAAAATAGGCTTGAACAGTCCAAAATATTCTGCCCCCCTGCCTGGCTGAATCATAACTCTTCTTTTGCTAATGCAAAGTTTGAAGAAATTTATATATTTGTTTGAATTATGGAGAACAGAAGATGAGCTGTGCAGAACACTTGTCATTGCCATATTTTCCCAGCTTTTCTCCATGTGCTGCTTTTCTGAAATACTGATGTTGTTCCGTGCGGGGGTATCCCATTGGGATTTTGCATGAGAACCAGGATCAGCACATGCATCTGCGACCGCTTTGCATCAAATTGCATTTCCCAAAGTAGCTGGACGCGGAAATATTTTGCTGAGCGGAAGGAGCGCGCTGTTTGTACGATGTTCCTGCATCTTCATCTCTGCTCGAGCGTTGCTCGGTGTGAAGCGAGGTCAGGCGGAGCGTGGTGGTGGGGCAGAGATGAAGATGTTCAGGTGCTGTGAAGCACAAGCGTGCCACGGCATCGGTGGGGGCTCGGCCGTGATTACTTGCATGTCTGTGCCCACCGGCAGCAGCTGCCCCCGTGGCAGTGTGTGCCCTCAGTGCAACAGCCTGCTGGTTTCTTGAAGAAATAAGAAAAACACAGAAAAAGCAAGATTTATTATTTTTTAAAGGATTATTTCTTGCTTTTATCAAATTGCACATAAGAACTGCATTTTAAATGTGTTCAGCTCTCGAATGTGGATGTCCTGAGAAAGCTGCAGGGGCTTCGCTAACGGCAGCTGGCCCCAGCACTGGGATATGGGTGACCCAAACACCCGGTCCTGCTCCTCGGGTGCTGCTGGAAGCTGTGTCCAGCACCCGGTGGGGATGTGTCCCCAACCTGTGGGGACTTCAGCTCTGCACCCCTGCAATTAATATTTTGCCTTGTTCCCTCTGGGCTGCTGCTCTCCCCTATGTTCCTGCTCCTTCTTTTCAGAAAATACTTGTCTCCTCCTTGCGCCTGCGGCACTGGGTGCTGTGCCTGCTGGGGGCTCGGTCCCCTTCCAGCCCGCGTGTGACATCTCCATGGCAACAGACCATGATGCAAAATTGCACTGGCTTGCAGGAGGAATGAGTCATGGATAAGCCTTTTCTCCCCCCTGTAACAGAGGTAAATCGAATTGCGGTGGGAGAAGTTTTAACACGTGACGTTCTCAAGGAGACTCTTCCCCGAAACACTGCGGGGCAGCCGACGGTGGAGGCTTTCAGCCACGTCCTTGGGTGGAAATCTGCTTGTCTTGGGGGGGGGACGACAGAGCTGGCAGGGAGATGCTGTGCCAGGTGGGATCCCTGAGCTGAGCTGGAGCTTTTTCTCCACCTCTTTGGGCACTGCTGGGGCATCCTTCACCCCCCTGTGCCTCCATTTCTGGCAGCTCTGGTGTCTCCGCAAGGCTTAGGTGGGGATATAAATATCTTTTAACTGGTTTCCCACCATCAGGTGAGGACATCCCCATTTCTTCGAGGGGATGGGCCCTATTTCCCTTTCCCAGCTGCTCCTTCCCTCCCGTCACGTGCTCTCCAGGAGCTCCACATCCCTTCCCAGTGCCCTCCCGTGTGCTCCAGCTGCAGGTGAAGGGGCTCTGAGCAGCCTTTTCGTCCCCGCTGGCATCATCTGGGGGCATCCCGGTCCCAGCCACTGCGGCAGCGGCTCCTCCAGCAGCCTCCTGAGCACTCTGGGGCGAAACACAGCAACGTACACCCCCATTTTCATCCTCCCCTCCCCTCTTTGCTGAACTTGGGGGGCTGTGGATGCTGCGGAGGTCCAGGCGGTGATGCAGGAGGAGCTGCCTGGGTGCGCAGGGGGTCCCTTGCACGGCTGCTGGCTGTGCCTCGTGTGGCACGAAGGGCTCACCAGGGCTTGGGGAGACCACCTCGCACCAGCTGCCACATTTAAACCCAGTGTCAGCATCTGCTCAGCGCAGGTTTGTACGAACTGTTAAATCCACTCGGTATCTCACCCCAGCCTGTCCCTTTTAAAACTTCAGTAGCAAACCTTTGGCCTTATTGTGGGCAAATCCTGGACCTTTCCTGTAGTATTTGCTCTTTCAGGAGTTTCTGTGTGACGTTAATCTGCTTTGACCAATTTCTACTCTTTTTATTTAAAAATAAATAAATAAGCGAGAAAAGCCAAAAGTACAAGGAGAGGGAAGCAAATAGGTCTCACGCAGCATCTCTGGCCCTGATGAGGCTGAGGGAAATGAGCCCGCAGGCGACATCTCGATCATCCTCCTCGTCACTAAACAAGGTGCAGCTGGTATGGATGCTGTCACTAGAAACACTGGGGAAAAATTCAGCAGAAAGCCAGGGAAAGCCAAATGTTTTCACTGCAGCCCTGCCACTTATCTGCTTTGGGAGCAGGTGTGGGCTGGCTCTGTGCCTCAGTTTCCCGTTCTGTAAGTGGGGCAGATTGCTGCTCCCTCCTGGTGTGCATTGACAGCCGTGAGCAGCAGAAGCAGAGCGCAATCCTGCACCACTAATTACTCCAAGGGATGAAACGCTTTGGAAAAGTTCCTGTAATGTCTTTATGTATGTGTGATACCTTTGCCAACGTAAATGCTACGGCACTCGCCTGTAAGGGAATGCTGGAGTAAAAAGCTGAATTGATTTATCTATCTATCTGTCTATCTTTCTATCTATCTATCCATCCATCTATCTATATCTCCATTTAATATATCCATTTAATTTTTCTCTGTGTGTTCTCAAATAGATTAGGTTTCAAGAGGCTCAGGGCCGGAGGACAGCTGAATTGACAACCAGAAGATATAGGTTAGTTTTACAGCAACGGTATGAAAACCACATAAAATTGGACTTGGTTTTATGACACTCATTCAGGAGTCTTGAAGCCAGAAATGGGATTTAATGTATAATGTGGCGAGATACAGATGAGACCTTTTCAGAATTTCCGTGGTTTTGTTATACTATATATTATCAGTGCTGCATGGTAATTTTTCCCCCCAAAAAAGATTCCTTCTAAAAGCAGGAGGTTGTTTCTGAAAGCTCTGCTGTACTGGTGACATACCCATATGCAATGTAAATGACCTGTTGTTTGAGAAGATGATAATGGAAATAAATCCCAAATTAAAAAAAAAAAATCAAACCCTGTAGATCAGGAAAAATAGCAGAATTTCCAACACCCAGAAAGCTCCTGCTCTAGCAAAGGGCACGTATCCATGGCAACAGGAGCCCTTACTGTCACGATAATAAAAAAATATATTATTCTAGGAGAGCTCTTAAAAGGGAAATATACATTTCTCTGAGGTGGATGATGAAATATTGGGCAGCAGAGTGAAGAATGAGCCAGAGGAGTCCGGAAAGTGATCCCAGCAATTCTGCAGCCCGCTGCAGGGCGGGAGGGGGGATGCAGACCTGGCAGGAGGATGGGGAAGCATCCTGTGGATGTATCCAGGACTCGGCTGCCTCCATCTCCTCCGTGTTTCCATGCACATGACTCGGAGACCCCTGTGGAGGAGGTCCACTCCAGCGTGTATACCCAGAGCGATGCAAATCTGGTGGCAAAGGCTGGAAATGATGGGGCTGTGCTGGTGCAGGGCAGCGTGGGGGCAGGGGAGCCCTGCTGAGGTCTGGTGGCAGCAGCCAAGGTGGCAGACAGGCACTGAGCATCTTTGTGGCATCGTGGCCCACCATGCGCTCCTGACATCAGGGGACACGTGCCAGCCAGCTGCGAGCCAAGGAGCTGCAGCAGCTTTTTGGGAAGGCTTTAAGTTTTCGGCAAAGAGAAAATTGTGGAAAACCAGCATATTGGCTGAACTTTTCCTGGGTTTGAATTTTGAGAAGAGGCTAAAAACCAGTGCCGGCAAGTCAGCATTTCACCACTGGTAAAAACGATGTGTGGAAGTTTGCAGAACACTTTGAAAAAAGGGGGAAGAAAAACAAGCTGTTCCCCCCCCGCCCCCCAGAATACCCAGGATATTCCACCCAGAAACAAGCAGGGAGTGAGCAGCTCGGTGGGCACTGCTCCGCACCCTGCCGGGGGTGGGATTCCCTGAGGAAACCATTCTGCTCCGGGTGTGGAGCAGCCGGCTGGACCTCGACGACCCCTGAGCTCATGGCCCTGGAACTTCCATGCAAGGCACATCTGGCTTGTGTGCTGGTGGCTGTGGGACCATCCGTGGAGGAGCAGATCCTGCAGCAGAGCGGGAGGGATGCCCTGGGAGCATCCCACAGGAGCCTTGGAGTGCTGGGGACCGCTCAGTGGTTTGGGACTTTTCATGGCTTTCTCCAGGATTTGTGTTTAATCTGGAGCATCTTTGGGTCCTGCTTGCTGACAGCACTGATGTGTGGGGTGAAAACACCCCCTTGCGACACCCTGGCCTGATACTGGAGGATGCTCTCTGTGGCATGGGGCAGGGAAGCTGCCCAAGGAATGGGGAAGAAAAGGGAAAAAACTGGCCCCAAAATATAGGGGCAAAGAGGAGCAGTCCTGCCCCGGGAGTACCGGGTGGCGGGGGAGCTCAGGGGCTACTGGCCCAGTCCCACCTGCCGCTGGCCCAGTCCCACCTGCCGCTGGCCCTGCCTTCGCACCCGGCGGGAGCTGCAGGGAGCTCAGGGCTTGTGCTGCATCCCACAGATCCAGAGGGAAACGGCCCCTCCGCGAGCCACCTCCCTCCAGCCTGGGTGCAGGCAGGGGCCGGGGGGCTCGGCAGGTGCCTGGTGGCAGGCACCCAGGTGCCTGGGTGGGTGGTGGCAGCTGTCGGGGGGTGCTCCTGCTTTGGTCCTCCCCAACCTTGATGCACTGATGGAGTCTCCTCTCTCTTTCCCAGCACCTGTCCCCAGCCCTGCCCTGCCCCAGCTGGCGTTTTGTCCCAGCGTCACTCCTGCCGCGGGTGAGCGGAGCTGCTCAGGTGAGTCCAGCAAGGGCCGGAGTCAAAACATCCATTTTCTGTGAATCCCCCAGTGAAGCTGGGCAGCCAGGGCTCCGGGTGAGGAGGACCCGTGGGGACACCCAGCTCACTGCCCCTCTCCTCCCCAGCCATCATGTCCCCACTGTGGTTACCTCCACGACCGTATCCCCACTGGCACAAACCACCGACACTTCGTGTTTCCCGCTGGTCCCCCTGGCTGTTAAGGTTTCTGCGGCGTCGTTAGCGGTTACTGATGGAGATAACCTCACCTTCTGCCTGGGAAAGACACAAATTCCCCGTGCTGGAAGGGTGGTTAGGCTGTGTCACCCCTGCTGTAACCGCTCTAGCTGCTGGGATGCCCGTGATAGCGGAGATTGCTTAATTGTTATTTCTCCCTCCTCCTCCTGCACGCTGACTGTGGCGAACCATGAGGTCCCCTTGCACCCACCCAGGGCAGATGGACAGCGCTTGTCCCGGGAAACCTCTCCTGGCGAAACACTTGGAAATGTTTCTGGATCCTTCTGGGTGCTGAGGGAAGGGAGACGGCAGCCCCGGCTGCTGCTGGCACTCCACCCCCCCCCGCAGAGCTCCCTTTCCAGGGGCTTCAATACAGGGTAGACCTGGGGCTGGTGTAACTTGCTACCCGGAGGAGACCCCGCGCTGGCGTGAGTGCAGGGGGGAGAAGTCGCGTGCAGACACCTTGGGGGAAGCGGGGGCTCCTGAGACCCGTGGAGAAACGCAGGGCTGGGCACTGCACCGTAGCTGCCCTCCTCCCAGGGACGGTAACTCGGCTCAGGGGAGTGAGCGATGAGTGGATGGGAATTCCCGTAACCTTCGCGCCTCGGAGGGATGCAAGTGCAGTGCAAGCTGCCTGCAGAGCCCCTGGCAATGCTGCTGCGGCCAGTGGCAAGTGCGGAGCCCTGTGCTGGTGCGGCTGTGCCAGGCTCTGCTCATGTCCTCGCCAAAACGCCGGGGCCAGGGGGCTGGTGAATCCCAGCCCTGTGACCCCGTAAGCCCAGGCTCAAGCCCCCACCTCTGTGTCCTGCAGCCGAATGGGGACTTGCTCTGGGTCCCTCCGAGCGTTCGTTTGAGCATCCTCAGCCTCCCCTCTTCCCTCGCGGCGTGCCACTGCTCTCCGTGTTATTTTAGCCTGAAAGCACAAATCAAGGCTCCTGGCTCCAGGACAGTATTAATGCCCGGCACAACCCCTCAGAGCTATAAATGTGTCACTGCTCCATTGCGAAGCAAATCCAAAATTGTATCCAAAGCCAGCAACGGGATGGAGCGCGGCTCGCTAACTGGCGTGATCCCAGGGCACTGGCATTTAGGGAATGGCTCTTTCAGGAGTCCCCAGATCCCAGCGGCTTTTCCCCTTCCATTAGACCTATAGGCACGGGCTACAAAACAAATGCAGCTTGTAAAAGGTTCCTGGAGCTTGCCCGGAGCAGGAAGGTGGGAGCTGGATGCTGGGGCTGGCAGCAGCGGGAGGATGCGGGGGCTTCCCCCTGCCACCCCCGCACTGCAGCCCCCCCCCCCCTCCCCGAGCTGGCAGGGCTGTCTCAGCTCCAGGCTCAACCCAGGCAGGGGTGGAAACCGGGAGAACAGGGAGAGGTGGGCTTGGAGACCCCAGGGAGAGGAGGGCTTGGAGACCCCTGGAGCGCTGCCTGCCACATCAGGGCTCACCCTCGCCCCAGCTGAACACCGTGCTGATCGCAGGGGGATTTCTTGGCACAAAGCAGATGATTTTGGTTTAACTTTATTTCTTGCAGAGGCTGGTGGGGTGCAGGCAGGGGCAGGCAGAAGCAGGCAGGGACAGGCAGGGGCAGGCAGAAGCAGGCAGGGACAGGCAGAAGCAGGCAGGGGCAGGCAGAGGCAGGCAGGAGCAAGCAGGGGCAGGCAGGGGCAGGCAGGAGCAGGCAGGGACAGGCAGGAGCAGGCAGGGGCAAGCAGGGGCAGGCAGGAGCAAGCAGGGGCAGGCAGGGACAGGCAGGAGCAGGCAGGGGCAGGCAGGGGCAGGCAGGAGCAGGCAGGGGCAGGCAGGGCCAGGCAGGGGCAGGCAGAAGCAGGCAGGGACAGGCAGAAGCAGGCAGGGGCAGGCAGAGGCCGGCAGGA
>JAVJGJ010000002.1:2230801-2243968 GCA_035590215.1 Microhierax caerulescens
CCACAGGTTAAAGGCCACTGCAGGACCGGGACCGCCACAGGACTGGGGCTGCTGCGGGAGAGGACCAAGTTTTGTTTTCACCCAGGTGTAAAGGCAGCACAGAAGTGAGAGTGACTGCCTGGTGGCTGCCTGGGCCACCCTAACCTGTGGTTTTGGGGGCTGGGAGAGAAGAGCACGAGCAGCGCTGCTGAACCATTTCTGTGCAAAACATGGTTGCAGACAGTCACGTATAGTCGAAGCCTGGGAGACGCATTTAGCTCATTTTTTGTCCTTGTCTCTATGAAAACCCTGAGGAGTTTGTGAGGCACCTGTGAGTGCTCCTTACACGCAGAGTAGAGAGGGTCAAGAGGACCACAGAGAAACTTTCCTTTGAGGAGGAGAACACTTGAAAAATACAAGAAAAAACTGTGCTGTTGTGATGCTGGGCGCACTGAGGTCTCTACACATGCAGTGATGGGGCTCTGAAATTCTTCCTCTCCCCGACCATGAGCGATGGAGAGCTGTGGGGATGGAACACAGGGCTGTGTGCCCCAAAGCTGCCTGCGAGGTGGGGTGCCAGCCCTGCCCTGCTGAGCCATGTGTGCCTTCAAAGTCTTGTTGGCAGTAGGTGATACTCACTGCTGCTCGGAGCCCCAGAGCAGATTTCATGCCCAAATTTAGCACTATAATTAGGAAGCACGGTGAAGAGCTGCACGAACAGAAGGCTCCCGTGACTCTCCAGGAACGGCCAGCTGAGCACCGGCACCTCAGGCACGTACCGTACCATCGGCTTTGGGGAAAACCTTCGCTCAGGTTGGTTTGGCGCAGCCAGAAATTCCCTTGCACCTCTGAGATGGAGGCACCTGGGGAGGTCAAGCCAGTTCCCAGACAGGCAGCGTTTAATGGGATTTTGTCCTTGATATACTGGGAGGTTATCCTAGGGCAAATACTTAGGTCCTGATAAGGCCAAGCAGGGCTTCAGCGGAGCTCAGAGTACTGCTGTACTTTTCTGCAACTGGTAGCCCATGCCGTGCAGGGTCGGAGAGGTCTGTGTCTCCAGAAGCAGTGCTGGGTGATGTTATTTTGGGAGAGCACAGGGGCCTGGCTGTACCCTGCGGTCCATCCCCCACACTCCACCTGCACCTGCAGCACGGAGTGCGGATGCGGGAATGCCTCCATTCACCTCGGTCTCCACTTACAGCGATGCTGTCCATGAACACCTCTCGGTCCTTTTTAACCCTGGTGGTACCTAATGTTACTTGGTGGTACCGTTGCCACACTGACCCCCTTCATGGTAGGTCCTGAGGATGCAGAATTGAGTGGAGCTGCCAGCCCCGCTGCCGGTTTGCAAAGGCAAACTTTTCCTGTTCCCCAAATGATCTGATTTTATTAATTAGTTGTGCAGAAATGCAAAGAGGGGTTTCAGGAGCTCAGCTATGCGTGCTCCACCTTTCTCAGTACTGAGGCCATACGCCACCCGATGCCCGTGGGCTGCCCTGTGTGCTGGGACCAGCCGAGACTGCGCAGTGCTCGGTGCGGGGACCCAGGACCACCGCGAAGCCCAGCCCTGCAGGGGCAGGCACGGCTGCACAGCCCTGCGCTTCGGGGGGGCTGGCCATGGGTCGACCTACTGCCTCAGCATGTGGATAAACCTGAATTTTGTGGTCTGTGCCCGCTGGTACTGGGGGCTCTTGGCACCCGTGTGGTGGTTTGGCTTGGTGCAAAGCTGGTGGTTTAAAAACCAGGGTTCTCAAAGGTCACCGCGCTTCTCCATCTCATTAAAGCTGACTCCATCTAAACTGCACCGAAAGCACTGAAGGATCATCTGTTCCTTGCAGTGCGTTTTGAATGAGGCTTGTAGAGCTCAGGCTGGGTCGTTATACCCTTAGGCATGAAATTTGGGGTTTTGGGGAGCAGCCCAAGCAATCAGTGGGACTAATTATGGAGTAAGTGTGAGCTGACCCAAGGATGGACAGGCTCGTGGAGTCTGAACCGCATCTGATGATGGCTCCTGCCTGCCACACGCATTGCAGGGTGTGCCAAAACCAGTGCTGCAGTCACACTTCATACCAGCCAAGACCCTCACCTGCTTTTACCCGTGCTAAACCGTGCAGGAACACCAGCGGGCCGGCTGCTGTTAACCGAGCCCGAGGAGGGGTCTAGGAGCTGAGCTCACAGGTGGGTTGAGTATCTGCCATGTTATGTCCTACAGAAAGTCATCTTTCTGCTCTGATGTCGAACAGAATACGGCTACTTCCACCTGTGAAAGTCAGCGTTACACAGGTCGCTCTCATGGAACAGCAGTTTCCCCCAGCAGAATATCCAGGTGTGGAAGAAATGACCCATTTTGTGCTCACTCCACTCTTAAAGAGCTGGGCTGATTCCTGGTGTGGCTGCCCTACCTGCGGCACCCTGCAGAGCCCATATCCCGGTGCTGACGTCTGTGCAAATCCAAGGCAAGAGGCACCACCCCAGAGGGTTTTCGGCTGCTCTCCTGGGGGGCTCTGCGGTCCCCTGCCTTCCTGCCGGGGAAAGGATCTGCGTGTCGGAGGAGCTGAAGAGGAGGATGCAGTGGAGGTGCGTTATTATCTTTTCATGGGAAATTTCTAGATGAAAGAAAAAAAGTTAAAAGTTTATGTCTCATTCTGTATTCACGTTTTCTTTTCATTCTGGGTTTTGAGAAACAAGAAATTATTCATGTCTCCAGTCCCTCCCTTCTCTCTCTCTCATTTCTCTCTTTCCCTCCCTCTGTGCCAAAAATGAGAACACAAAGGGATGGATGGCAAATGTTTGTAGGGAAGAGGAGATATTCTTTCCAGGTTTTTGAGTCTTTTTAACTCTATAGCTTTAAATAATGCCCGCAACTGTGTAAAAATACAACTTGAAAAGGAAAAAGTGAAGTGTTGAGGCATTTCAGTACAGAGAAAAGAAAATAAATAAATTCTTGGGCATTTCTTGCTTTAATGCATTCAGTGTTTATGAAGGGGTCAAAGGGGAAAAAACCCCCACCACCTAGAAACATGAAACTGTTTCTTGAATTGAGTCTTGAATTGCTGAGGGGGTTTAATAAATCAAAATTTTCTAATCTGTAAAATGGGAACTGTGCATTTGTTTTGCAGCAAGACTTTAGACTGCTTTTCAATTATTTAAAATAAGATATGTAGCTACTTCTTCTCTTGATATTTGGAGCCCCAAACCTGACGTAATCTTTGGTCTGTGAATGTTTCCAGTGGAATTACCAACTACTAGAAAAGCTCTGAGTGCCCGCGGTGTTTTGGCAGAAACACCCCCCAAAATCTGGAGGGTTTTTGAAGATGTTTCTTTTTCTACCTGATTTGAGCCAAGACCTCGGTGCCGTGGAAGGGGCCAGCCCTGGGAAGCAGCCAGCTCCCCTGTGAGCGCTGCTGAAGCTCCAGTGGAGAAGCTGGGACCTGCCCACCCCGGGTGACAGTGGGGACTGGGACTGCTGGTGGGCTGAAGCTCATTTTGCCCATCATCGGGGCAATTAGCGTGACTTGCTGTGGGCCTTATTAATCCAGCCGCACCTCGCAGGCTGGCTCTCCCTGGAGAGGGCAGCAGAGCCGTGGGCCTTCACAGCGCTCACGAGGAACTCCCAGGAGATGTGTTTTGGAGGTGGAAAAGGCCCTTTAGTCCATCCTGTCCCACCTTTTTCCTTTGATAATTTTAGAAGCGGAGAGGCCTCTCCATGTGCCGTTTCCAGAGTGCTGGCAGGGACACGGTGGCAGTGCCTGTGGCCGGTTGTGGCTTTGCATCCCCCCAGTCACCCCAGGTGAGCGGGAGACAGCGTGAGCCCTCCGAAGGGTAGTACTGCTCAAGCCCTCTGCCAAAAGACCAGCGACAATTAAAGCAGTCAAATAAGGCTCTAATTATAAAAACTCCCCACATAACTACAGAAATATTTTGTGTAAATTGCTAGAGAAAAAAATTAGTATAAACTATGCTCCAAGCCAATAAATCTACTTGCAGCATAGTGCTTCCGGAGCCGGGATCTAGCAAATGTCTGTGTGTTCCAGAAAAAGAAAAAAAGGTTCAATATGTTCTGAAATGCCTTTATCCTGTTTCTCTGCGAACTTCCCCCAAGCCATTCTGTCTCCTGGAGAAATCCCAAATCCCTGGGACTTCTTCCAGCCCTCCTCTTTATTGTGGGAGTGACAAGTGCCTGATCAGGAAACAGCAGTGATTGCGCGTTACGTGTGTGCCCCAGCGGCACGGGGACAGGCAGCCTGCCGCGATAGCCAGCCACCAGGTTCCTGCTGCCGGCGCTGCGTGGAGCGCATGGCCACGTTCCGCGACGCTGGCTGCAGCAGAGGTGGGTCTGGCACCCGTGGCTCCCACCAGCTCACTCTTGCTCCCACCAGACGCAGGGTGCAGCCAGCGGTCCCGGGGTTCCCCCTGGAACTGAAGTGCCTGTCTGGCTCAGGGATGGAGGCAGCTGAACCCCCCAGGGGGGACTACAGTGAGACACGACCAGCCCACGGGTGATCAGGAGGGAACCTAGTGGGGAACTGCCAACGGGGTGACCGTGCGTGTCACGGGCCAACAGGGCAGACCGATAAGCCTTGTGGATTTTCTGCTGTTTATATTGTTAATAAATATTTGTTAAAATAATTTTTTGTTTCCCTCTTTTTCGGGAGCCACAGGAGGGGCTGAGGAGTGGAACAGCCCCAGCTGTGGAGCAAGCTGCAGGGCTGAACGGTGTCCCTGTGGCACGCCACGGGGCAGGGATGCTCAGCCATGGGGTGGATGGGTGTCAGAAGAGGATGAGGACACATGGAACTCCAGAAGACCCTCTAGGGTAGGTGCATCTATGTAGTCCGGCTATTTTCCTACTGCTAAATTGTCACCAGACTGGCAGTGCCTCTAACAGGTGGGTTTATTCTGCTCATTCCCTTTGGACTAATCCTGTCAACTGCTTCAGTCCTCAGGATTTCTGTTAGTGGGGTGCTGCTGCCTTGCCTGCTAGACAGGGGCAGCTGCTGCCTTCCCCTTGCGAGCACCAGCCCCGTGGGAGGCAGGCAGCACGAGGCATGCACTCATGGCCCCTCTTGGCTTTGCAGAAGACACTGACCTGTAGTCTTTATCCCATCAAGAGTAACTGCCGTTTTAGAGTCATAACTATCTCCCGTGGCCAAAAATTCATCTGGAAGGCAATGAAATGTACATTAATTACATACTGAACAACAGCAAAAGTGTTACTCTTTCCCACAGATTTGCAGTGCAGATATTTTCGTAATAATGCAGATATTTTCGTAATAAAATTTTAATGTGATTACAGGCCGAGGGATTGCGCTCCGTGTGCGTGGCCGAGTGCCACCAGTGACCTCAGGCAGCTGCAGGTGCCCAGCCTGGCTGACCTTAAGAGTGAGCCCATGGGGAGGGACAGCCCTGCAGCATCTCCTGGTCCTTGCTCCCATCTCTGGGTAAGGCTCCTGGGAGATGAGGGATGGGGACATCATCCCTTGTCACACTCAAGCCAGGTGACAGGCGAGGTGTTCAGGATCTCACCAGGGGGTGTATTTGTCCCATGTGATCCTTCTCTGTGAGTTTGCAGTCGGTGCTGGATGGGTCAGAGAGCAACACAGGTGCTCTCACATGCCATCGGGCCATGATGCAAATGGTCCGGCCTTGGCCTTTCCTTGCATGACTTTCTCTTTCATCCCCACCCTAAAGCTGGTCTAAGATCCCCATCCATCATGGCTACAAGCGCTGCAGAGCCATGGTGGCAGAGGTGTGGTGCTGGTGGCTGGACGGTGGAGCGGGCTGGGGGGAGCGCTGGGCTGGGAGCTGTGGGAATGGTGATCCCAGTTGTGATATGGTGAGGGCAGGTGGGAAATACGGGGTCTGCTCTGGCAGAGGCATGAAGAACCCGAGGACCTTGGCAAGGAGAGGGGCTGGGGACTTTGAGACCCAAGGGTCTCTGTGCCAAGGGGGTATGGGGTAGTGAGCAGCATCTGCTTGACTCCCACAGGATCCTGGCTGGGAGGAGGCAGAAGAGCACACAGCCCCACAGCATCTTTTTTTTTTTTTTTTTCCTCTAGGAAGTCTCGTCATCCCACTCAGGCAGATATGGTAAATAGGTAATGTACCACCTAGAGAAGTTAAACAAAATCCTGGGCAGACTCCCTGGTGGGTTCCCGGCCTTTTGGTGCCTTGGAGCCACGATGGGAGCATAAACACATGCAGGAAAGCAAAGTGGCATGTTGGCAGGAGCCATGGAGGTGCTGGGTCAGAGAGGCTGAGCACTGCTGAGCAGTAAGTCATTCAGCTGCACAAACACCTGCAAACGGGCTCACTAGTGTCACCTGCACAAACACCCACCTAGTAAGTTCTGCATTATTTGACCTTCCCCACAAATAATAATGGCAGAAAGCTCTCTAATGCACTTGCAGTGTAATAAAGTAAGCCCACTAGGAATAAAATCTACAGCAATTACTGTGCCAGGTATTATGCTGATTTATCAAATTGCAGCTGAAAGTCAAGAAGAGTTGACGATACAGTGATAAAACATCTGATCTCACATCTGACTCTAAATTACCCTTCTGGCCGGCACAGTATTTCATCCAGAAGAATTGTTATTCCTCTCATCTTTCTTCTTCAAAAATCATTGTTCAAACCGGTAATTTTGCACTCCTTGTGTATTGGAGCAAGCACTTTGCCAGCACTCTGCACTGTGTGATTAGCTGCTGAGGTGATGCTGAGTATTTTGGAGCGAGCCTCACAAACCTCCCACTGCAGGGTGGAGCATATGAAATGGAAGCAAACCGACTGGGGTTCATCACCGCAAGACACAGTCTCTCTTTCAGGCCCTTGCATCGTTGGAAAGATGGCAAAGACACATCATGTCATGTTTGCTTGATGGGTAGAAGCTTTCCATCACCTGGTGACTGCGGTGGGCAGAGGGCAGGTGAAATGCATCAGGTCCTGCCGCTGAGGTTTATAGCCCAGCTAGCCACCGACCCCCCCCTGCGCCGAGGGGCTGGGCTGTGGCGCAGCTGCAAGTACTCGATGGTGGCCACCACTGCTGTGGAGCACAGGTATGGGGTGATGAGCTGGAGGTGCTGTGCAGCCAGTGCTGGGTCCGACATACACCCTCTTTGCCTGGTTGCACGACACTGCAGAGCCTGAGCATGGGAGTCCCGGCGCTGCACGTGGGGGCTGTGCCACGAGCGGGGTCCCACTGCTGTAGCACATTCCCTTCACCATGAACTTGCTCTGTCTGGCCGCCCTGCTTCCAGCAGGAGCACAGGGAGGACTGATGCTCTCAGCACTGGCACCGCATCCCCATGGGAGCTTTGGGGATGGGGACACTTGCCAAGGTGCAGAGCTGCCCTCAGTGGGGGACCAGGGCTTCACTGGGGTAGAACAAGACCTGCCCAGGCACATGCCGCAGTCGTCAGGTACCTAGAATCTGTCAGATGAAGTCCTTTCCTTTGATCCTTCTTGTGTAAAGTTCTCAATATTGCCCGTCAGGATTTTTTTCCCTTCCATTCCATCATCTTAATAATAACACAGACACAACAAAGACAAACTGTCCTCCCGGTGCTGCTGGGGCATTTGTGGCCATGGCCCTGTGCTGTGGGGGCAGCTTGGGGTGGCCAAGCCCAGCCCCTTTCTGCACACCCTGGATGTGCAGGAGGCTGTGTCCCAGTGGGGTGGTGGGATGCTGGTGGGTACCCTCATGTCTGTGTGAGCCAAGCATCGCTGCCTGGAGGCACCCCATCGCATCCCACCTCACCCCACCCCACATGGAGGCTGAGTCCCTATGCTTGAAGGGTTAACTCCACTGAGATGCTACAGATGAGATCTGTTAAACTCCCCACTACATCCTACAGTGCTGCTAATTAGGTCTTCATAAACCAAAGTCAATTAGCCAGGATTCTCCCTGCCTGTGCCTCTTAACTTCCCTCTCCATCATTAGCTGACACCTGTGAACACCTGCCTGGGTCCCACCTCCCCTGCGGTGGGTGCCCCCGCCCCAGAGCTGTTCTGGAGCCCCTCGAGGACCTCGCTGGTGCTCTTTGATTAGAAGTGGAAGCGCCGCAGCTGGTCCTGCCCAGGAACACGACCTCTGCAATTGCAACTGCTTGGGCAGGTGGAGAGGAGGTAGGAGGGGGGCTACTGTTTTTCTTCAAATATGGAAAACATTACAGGGAAAGCAATAAAATTCTTCCCTGTGTTCAAAAGCAAAGGGTTTGCTTTGTAGGGAGAGAGATTTAGGTTATCTGCCTGGAATGTAAAGGTTTTTAAAAGGAGGTTAGGCACGCGGTCAGGGTTTAGGAAGAGCTGAGCCTGCCCCAAGGTGCGAGGGGCAATCGTGTGGCTTCTTGAGACCCATCTACCACATTTTCTGCATAGACCAAAGGCTGAGGCCAAGGAGAGGCTCACCTGGCCATGCCATTGCTGCCTGTCCCAATGTCCCTGGGTGCTCGCCCTCGCCTGCCCACGGGGCTGAACCCATTAGTGGAGACTGGATGCTTTTTGTGAGCCAGCCGTGCTGGTGGATGGGAAGCTCAGCTCCCAGTTGCTTCCTTGGAGCAATTCCAGGTCCACGACAATTACCCAACAGCTGGAATACCATTTAAGCGTGGCTGTCATCATGCAAATTTAGAGATTAGTAGGGATTAAAGTGGTCTGGAACATCTCACAATTTCTTATTAATGCCCCAAGCTCTGTAATAGCCAACTGCCCTGCATCCCTGAGATGGCTCCTGCATCACCGCAGTGGCGATGGGTCACTGTGTCCTCCATGGCTGCCACCACCTGCCTGCAGGTAAGCAGAGGCAGCAGGGCAGCCCTGCAGGAATGTAGGTAGGATGACCACAGAGTTGTTAAAACTGTGGTTGTTGCTTTGCACAGATAATCCTAAATTGGCAAGGTCACCTTTCAATGGCTCCCTGAGCTGCGGTCCCAAGAGGAGACTTCAGTGGAGGCTTTCACATGGCTTCAAAACTGCTGATGCAGCCGGGGGCTGCTTGCTGGGGAGCAGGTCCACGGGGCTGCTGGGCATCGTGGATGGGCACCTTCCTGCAGAAAAGACAAAACACAGGGACCTGGCGTAATGCAACGCTTCCAGTGGTGACCTCTTCCAGACCCCTCCCCAGGGCTGGAAGCCTCTTCTCTGTGACTGCAGTCTCAAGACCACTTACTTGCCACTCATGAAAAAAATTAATGTTTCAGAAACTCTCCCTGGAGTGAGTCCTATCTCCTTGCTGTGATAACACAAGGTAGGTTTTCATCTTAATGTCCTATTTCCACACCCCACACCCCCCCTATTTTAGTAATTGTGTATTTGGAAGAAATCGCCTGGCTCTGCTGTTGCAGAGTAATTACGTGCCCACCACCAGCCAGCCAAGCTGGGCTGCGCTCTTACTGCTTGCACGGCTCCTTAGGAAGTTTTATTATGCTCCGTGGTTTATTTTCAAATGGCTCAGGATTACAGAGATACAAGGGGAGCTTCATGGCCCTAAGCTGGCCACCGGCAGGGAAGAGTCCCACCTTTACAGCTTTACCCATCAGCTCTCCTCACTTGCCCATCTCCACAGCCGTTGTGCTGTGTTGGCGAGATTTTGCTGTGCTTATACCAAAATAAAATACAGGGTCACCATGGTCAAGGGGACAAGGAGCAGGCACTTTTTCTGTTTATACTTGCAGGAAGCTTGGGGTTAAAAGTGTAACTGCTCTAATGAAAGTTGATTGTGTCACAGAGTTACATCTTGGTTTCACGACTCTCTCTCTCGTGCCGAGAAAGCAAATGTTCTCAGCAGAGGGGACTGCCACTCGGTCACCCCGCAGTAACGCTGCGATGGCCTGGGAAGCACAGGAGAACATAGATTTTATGCCAGGCTGATTGCAGGAGGAGCTTGTGACCCACCTGGATTTCTGCAAGATCTGTGGGGTCCTGCAGCTCCAGGGACTTGCCACCTCTTGCCATGGTGCCATTATCTCCACCTCTCCTGGCAGCCAGGGTGGTCTTCTGGGGACTGCTTGGTCCAAACCTATCACGCCCCAAACCACCCCTCCATCTCAGGTCTCCCTCATTGCGCCATCCAAAGCTGGCAGCTGCTGGGTGGGATTTTGGGGTGGGTCTTGTTTGATGTGCCAGCTGGGTGTGTGGGATGATGCTACAGCAGGTGTCAAGGACACAGCAGGACAACCCCCATCACGTTTCTTGCCCTGTCCAGTGGCCTGTGGGCCAGCAGGAGCTCAGGCTTGGTGTTCTCTTGGGGACTTACTGCAATGGGCACAGGGCAGGGCAGCAAGTTTTTGAAACATATGTAAAATGATGATGTGATGAAAGTGATGAAAATGGTCGTTTACCTCACCATAAGAACAACCTTAACTCTGAAGGGCGAGATCTTCCCTGGTTTACTAAAATGGTCTGAAAGCTTAAAAAAGTTATTTCAAGTCATTGGAGGGGACACTTCATCATAGATGGGTAGCAGTGAGGAAAAATAGGATCTTTGCTGCTGCATTTGGACCTGAGTGAGACCCGGTGCCCCAGAACCTGGGGGTCCTGCCTGGGAGATGCAGCCATGCCCCGCTCCCCGTGCTTCTGTTAAATGCTCACTGGAAGAAACTGGGCCTTAGCTAAATGCCAGTAACTTGTCTGCCAGTGACACAGTGTGGTGAGACTCCTACGGCCAAGCTACAAAATGGGCTTAAAATGGTACCTTAATTAACAGGTTTCCTTCAGGCAGGTGGGCCAGGGTGCAAAATTTCACATTGTGTTATTTTTTTATGCCACTTCAATTTTCCATCCTTGCTGTCAAAGGATGGAAATGCCAGTTGCATCCTTATGCCATTTGAATTTCCCATCCTTTCCGTGTACTTCTCATCCATGCTTCCCGGGGGAGGCTGGAAATGGGGCTCTTGTGGGCACGTGCCGGTGGCTTGGTGACCCCTGTCTGTGAGAATGTTCTGGCTGCTGAAGGGGGGGCACAGGGGAGGGGGGCTGGTACGGCCGGGGCATGGGATGGCTTTGTAAGCAACAAGCCGTTGCCTGAGCAAGGGAAGCACCCTCTGCTGAGTGTAACGTTGGTGTCTTCTGAGAAAATGAGAGAAATGCTTGTGCGTCTGTCACTGTGCTCACTGCTGGGGTGGCCACAGGTGTATCTAATGGAGGAGCAGCAGCACAGAGCAAGGGGGGAGAAAGAAAATGCAAGTGAGAAAGTGATGGGAGAGGAGCGAGGGCTGGCAGTGCCGAGGAGAACCAGGAGAAGGCAGGGACCTCGCTGGCCGGGACATTTCCAGGGTCGGCCCCCAGAATAAGGAGAGACCGGTTCAGTTCTACTTTTCATATGTTTTATTATAAAGAAAGGTAAGATAAGCATTGTGAACTGAATGTGCCAGGTGCTGCGAAAGCAGCACCGTCAAACAAAATAAAAAATAAAAAAACCCCAAAAATGCACCTTATGAGAAACTGTAATTATGCTCTCTAATTTTTCATAAATAGACAAAAATCATTGTCAGCAATTTTTAAATAGATGGACATATGGCAGAAAAAATATAATAATGCCATACAACATGGATATAAATTGTCCATTTCTTGCTGTACAAATAATAGAAACAAGTTTGGCAGGCTTTTTTTGTTTGTTTTTTTTTTTATACACATCTCCCTTCTATGTATAACTAAAAAATGTGCTACAATTAATATAAAATGCTTTTACTATAAAGTAAACTACTAATTTTTTTCACAAAAAAATCTTAAAGATGTCTTTAGCACAGCTCTAAAACACTTAGTAAACTACTTACAACTATCCAACAAATTATATTTTCTTGATCTTTTTTCACATTTCTCCTCTCGTATTTTGCCTTCTGCTCTCTCCCCCCACCTACCTAGGAATAGGTTTTATTTATTTTTTGTATTTTTTTTTTTTGCCAGACATCCAAGGCCTTTGCATGTACAATATTCACACAAACTTCACATTTTCTTGCACAAAGTTTAGTGCTGTTAGCAAGTCAAAAGAGTGCATCCTCCTACTGAGCTGGCCTAATGCTGTGGGACACCAGACCTGGCCTATGCTGCGTCTAAAAGCAGTTCACTAGGAAAATAGTCTGTAGCTAAGCTGATGGCAAGCAGAAAAACGGTGTCCTTAGTTTGCTTTTTTTTTTGTTGGTTTTGTGTTTTATGTATTTTATTTTTTTTGTGTTTTGTTTTTTTTTTTTTTAGGATTTTTTCTTTTTTTTGTCTTTTTAATTTTTTTTGTTCTTCACGATTTTTGAGGTTTTGGGCTTCCACGGAAAGTAGATTTTAGAGTTCAAGAGTAATCAAAGAAAACTGCTCTTAGAGCCTGGAAACGAAGCCAGCGACGAGGTGCAGTGGTAGCTCTCTCGTCCGTACGACTTGCTCGGTGCCTCCCCAGGTAGTCCGTCAGACCCTCTCAAGTGTCCTTCATCTGAGCCTCCTCGGAAAGAGATGTGGAGCTTTAGGTGAGGTAGAGTGCCTTGTCCCTCGGCAGCATGCTGTAAGAGAAACGAGAGGCAGAGGGTGAGGCGGAGACGGGCAGGGGAGTCGCCTGGGGGGGCTCTAATTGCCATTTGCACACCCGTTCTGGGTGTTTTTGGGGCAACCATCAGGCAAAGCACAGCGGTCTGCGCTGCGGGACGGGCGTGCGGAGGTGACCGAGCAGAGCGCTCGCCAGGGTAAGCGCGATGTTGGTTCTTCCTGAATTTCAGCAGTAAGGGACATACACTTCTTCCTATGGCTTAACTTCTGCTCCTGCTGGGGCGCAGGGGAGGGCCAGCTCTGGCCCCCCTGCAGAGCACGCCAGCCTGATACTGGTACCAGCTCCAGCGTGGCTGTGGGGTGCTGTGCCTGCAGTCAGCTCCCGGCCACCAGTCCCATCTCCAGCATGCGCTGTCCTTGGGCTGTGTGTCCCATCTCGGCCACGGCAGAGTTAATTTTCTGCTCAGTAGCCGGTGCAGTGCTGCGTTCTGGATTTGGTCTGAGAACAATGTCGATAACACCCCCGGTAACACCCCGAAACACAACGACGTTTCGATCGTTGCTCAGGGATGTTCACACTAAGTCAGGACGTTGCGGTTTCTCCAGCTTTGCCAGCCAGAGGGCTGGAGGGGCACGGGACGCTGCGAGGGAGCAGAGCCAGGACAGCTGCCCCGGCCTGGCCAGAGGGATGTCCCGTTCCACAGAGCATCGTGCTCAGGGTGG
>JAVJGJ010000002.1:2257345-2273241 GCA_035590215.1 Microhierax caerulescens
CCCCCCGCCCCCCCCCCCACCAAAACTGGTTAGTGATTATGAAAACAAAAAATCAGAGCTGTAAGAAGCATATGTTGGGATCGTAATCCTGACACCTCTGTGTCTCAGCAAAGCAGCTAGTAATTGTACCGTAATGAAATGTTCTTGTTTGATAACCAGTTAATTAGAGAAGACAATTATTCCAAACCCTGCTGACACCCACGAATGGCTCCGTGTCGTGCAGGCACTGAGTGACAGCCGGAGCTGTTACTGGTAACCTCTGCCTCCCGGCCCGCCTGCCGCAGCAGGAACGCTGCTTCCCAAGCCTGCGGAACGATGGAAACTGCTCAAACTCTCCCCCCAAAAACCAGGGGGTGCACTGATCCCAAGCGAAAAGGTCTCTGCTGCAATCCGAGATGGAGTTTGGGGCATTTTGCTTCAGAAAAGACAAGAGTCCATCAGGAGAGAAGAGAGGAAAAGTGCAGCAAAGGTCTCCAGGAGGAGAGCTGAAGGACTCCGTGTGTTTCGCCGGGAGAGAAGAGCCAGGGGAGCCACAGCCTCCAAACGCGACGCAGCAAGGGAGGCACTGAACGACCCCCTGCATCTACTGCAGGTAGGAAAGGAGGCAACAGGCTTAAACTGTAACAAGGGAAATGCTGGCTAAGCAAGAGGAAAGCGTTCCTAACAGTAAGGATAATTAAGCACGGGAAGAGATGGCCTGGAGAGATGTGTAATCTCCACCACTGAGGGTTTAAGGACAGATTAGGCACACATCCATCAAGAATGGCTTAAGCGGGGATGATCCTGACTTCAGGCAGCAGTATGGTCTGGCTGACCTCTTAAGTCTCTCCTTGCCCTCCTTTCTATGATTCCACGGCTGGTTTCCAACACCCCCCCCGCCCCAAATGTATAAATTTGGATTTTATTCTGCTTGTAAATCTGGAGGGTTTTTCTTGTAACTATTATACAGTTTCCTGCAAGATATCTCTTGGGATCATCACAACTTACGGCCCACTCATAAGATGACTCGAAAGCCCTGCCTCGCTGCACGGCGGTGTCGCCACAGCATCCTTCTCTTTACAGACGGCCTCCACGCAGCCATCAGAAACGCGTATAGCAAACAAGCCACGTCATCCTTACTCCTGCCCAGCTCTTCCTCACCTTGCACCCTCCTCTGTATCCCTGCTGCTCCCTTCTGCAGGAGTGTAGAGGAATGAAGCTGGGTTAATTAGCATTGATGATTACTGCTGTGGGCTGGCTTCAGGGGCGGTGGGTTGGCCGGTGTAGGTGAGGTGCAGCTGTGGCTGGTTCTGGTAAGGGGTCGAGAGCCAGCGAAGAGGGAGCAGCAGAGGAAGAAGCAAGAGAAGAGAGAGCGGGCCCTGGCTGAGGAGAGACGAGGAGAAGGCAGCAGAGGGACTGGCATGAAGAGTATGTTGGTATGAGATGGTAGAAGACCTTGTTGCAGCCGGCTGGTAGTGACAGTGCTGCGACAGGGGAAGGCTTATTCTTCCACTAAACCCAACTAACCCAAGCTCCGTTCACTGTGTAAATCTCCCGCGCACGTCTCCTTCAGGCTAACAGCCACAGCCTGGATTGCCAGGCCCTGAGGTCAGCGAGCCTGGACATGGGAGGCACCTGCCAACGATGCCCATCGCGGGGCTGCCGGTTAAGCAGCGCTCCAGCTCCCCCAGGCTCTCTCCCAGCTATGGCACTGGAGCTGCTGAGCATCTAACGTCCCTGAGGACACCTGCACAAAAGGCCCCGGCAAGGGGAACCACTCGCAGGGTTTCAGGAGAGTTCCTCCCTTCCCCTGGTGCAGATAGTGTTGTGAGGCAGTCCTGTGCAGAAGGAATGGGCAAAGCCATGTCCAAGTAGCAATTACCTTTTGATGGATTATAAAGATTCCTGCTTTCCTCTGCCCTGACCTCGTGGTGCCACCTGGGTGTAAGTGATCTATCACTCCATGTTAGGGCACGAAGTGTGTTCTCGGGACAACCCACAGAAGACTCCAAGTGAAACAGAGAAGGAGAGTGACAAATCCAACCCCTAACCTCCAATGAAAAGCACACAACATTCATCTTCCACACTTCTGATCTTGCTCTGCAGGAAGACAAGTCACACTCCTGGAGCTGCTTTTAAGAGCAGTTCTGACCCTTCACATCTGCCCTATCGATCTCCTGGTCTCCACCAGACCGCTCTTGAAAGCGTGTTTGGGATCAGTGCTTTCATCCTTCTCCGGTACACGGCTTTCCCTGACACAGCAAAGATGCTGAAACCTCCTTCAGGCCAGGGCCACTGGTTGGACCCCTCCAGCCCCTCGCTGCCAGGGCTTTGGGGCAGCAGCAGGGAACTGGAACCAGTGGTGGCTGCACTGCTGACAGCTCTGTACAACGCTGGACGTGGGCAGTTCGATGGCCACGCTGCCAGGCAGCGCCTGCTGCATGCAGTTCCCATGGGATCTCTCCCCGTGATGGCTCTGACACAGGACAGCTTTACAGCTGGCCCCAGATGCCTTGTCCCACCGCAGAGACATGCAGTGTCCTGTCACCAGGTGATATATCAGGTTCAATGAGCAGATGAATCTGATTAGATGGGTGATCTATTATTTTCTGCTGAGCAAGTAATTTTTCTGCAGGGTAATTTATCCCCGGAGTGTGAAGGCTGTGTTACTCTCCAGGCTCTGCATCTGTATGGGAAAACCACGTCTGCATTTGGCCATGGAGTCACTTCCCATTACTGAACTGGTCCTGGTGAAGCAGAGCTATGGTGAGCAAGAGCTCATCTCTGCCTTTGTGTCCCCAGTGAGTTCCCAGGCTCATAAACTCAACTGGGAACGCTGATTTTGTCTGACTTGGCTTCTGCTCAGTTAGGAGGGGAAGGCTTGGTTCAGCCTGAGGTTCACTCAGCAGATTGCTCAGGAGCTTCTTGATGCCTCTGCTCTGAGCTTCCAGGGTTGAGGGAAACACCAACCCAATGCTTTGAATCTGTTGCTTGACATCCTAACGAAGAAAAGTTACCTACAACTGCCAGCTTGGCAGCATGCCCCTTGCTTCATCATCACCAGGCTCCAAACCAGCGTCCTTTCCCCCAAAACACGGCGCAACGGGAAGGTGCTCAGAGAGGGAACACGAGAACATGGCAAATCCCATGATTTGCCATCCATGAATCCATGAGAAGAGCAAATCCCACCAGTGACTTAGTGTGCTCTGGAGAGTTTCCAGGCTTATCACTCAGATGAAATCCCCCCGGGAAGGAGGGGAGGGGGCTGCAGCCCTGCCGGTGGCACGAGCTGGCACCAGGCTGTGAGCGCTACGTCCGTGCTGGGGGAAAACCCCTTCCTAATGAATTAGCAGAGTTTGCTCCAATCTAGTGCTCAAATTCTTCTAATTTCTGTCAAAGCAAGCAACCCTTTTACACCTCGCTGGGTAACGCTGTGAATGCTGGTCTGTATCGGCTAATAAAAAAAAATAACACCGAGGTACGGGATGCTGTGAGCCTCGAGCAGGGACCTGGAGCTGCAGGCGGATTACTACAACAGGTACCCCATTTGATGATAATAGCTGAATTAGCATTTCACTCTCCACCAAAGTCTAAGCTATCTCTACAGGAACAGCTGCTAAACTATTTGCAAAGTTCAAAGAGTATGTATTAATATTTTTTTTTCCCCAAGTCACATTCTTCAGATTCCCGTGTAAGCTTCTTAGAAAGGGCCACGCCAGCTGTTGAAGAATGAAGATTACAACGTCCTGCTAATGCAGCGCTGGAGATATTTAAAGGTATTGTTATTTATTACTGTTATGCGCGCACAGCCACACTGGAAGGGGTTAAAATGGGGAAGAAAACGGCGCTTTGCCGAACAGGTGTCCTTGAGCAGTACCCAAGGACACGGAGATTGCTAATCCTGTATTCCACAGCATGATCAAATCACCAGGCAACAGATATAAATAAAAAAAGGCAGGAAATAAGGAAATTTAGATACAAGTGTGTCAGAGGGAAAATGAAGATTCATTGTGAAGAGGCTGAGAAGAGAAGAAGAAGGAACAAAATGACAAAGGCACAAATGATAAACCAGTAAGAACAAAAGAAGGGGGGTGGGGGGCAGGGGGGGAAGCCTCTCTGTGAAATACATGTCTGTGACAGCAGCAGCCAAATCAAAGATGCTCCTAGATTATATGGTTTCTTGCATAATATGCATTCTGGTTCCTGCTCAGTGTTTGTCTTTCAGTTAGTGCACAGGGAAAAAACCGTATCTGAAATGGGACGTGAGCAACCTTTATTTTGCTTGTTTCATCAGGAGGAGAAAGCAAATTTGCTTTGTGGGAGCAGCAGCACCTGCTCAATGGCAAATAAATAGCTACAGCTTTGATATTACAGTGCATATAATCATTAGCAGCACAAATGCCAGAGGATTAACCCTCTGCGTGCTGGCCTGAGCTACCTGGCAAGGAGGTGGCATCTTGTTTCTGCCGGCAGAAACGCTCCATGTAGCGTCTGTGGGGCAAGTGCAGCTGGAGTGGGGCTGAGGCTCTGCCTGCCACAGGGTGGGGGCACAGGACCACCCTCCTAGCTGGGTGGCACTGGCAGCGTGGCTACAAGCCACCGGCATTGGGCTTTCCTCAGCTCTTTGGCACTGGCATGGCAGCCACCCCACACTCTGCATAACTCCTCTGTGCACGATGGAGCTGCCAGGGATGGATGGACACGTCTGCAGGCACAGTGGGGCACGTGCTGGGGGCTGCTGACACATGGTGGGGGATCACAAGTCCAAAATGCCCGGGCTGAGGTTGGGTTTATCCGCCAGCTTGCTTTGACCCCCCTCCCTGGTTGCTCCCTACCTGCAGCTCTCCCACAAGGTAGGAACCAAACCACACCTGGGCTGGGGAAACACTGTGCCCAGCGGAAGGTGGGAAATACGGTTTGTAAACCTCGTCTGAAGCAGAAACTACAATGAGGTAAATGGCTACCTAATAACTGCGTGGTGGGGCTGGGGTCTGCAGATCAGCCCTCCAGAGACGTGATGCCCCAGCCCCACGCTGAACATCTTGGGGGCTGCGAGAGATCCAAGTCTGGGACCACAGCTCAGCCCCAAATCAGGTCCAACAGCCTCAAACCCACCCTCTTTTCTCATGCCAGGAGGAGGGGAAGCTTTCTTTAAATCCTTGCTTAATATTTATTTAATTATTTAATTAATTTATAAAATTATTTAAAATAATTAAGCAAGAACGTCCAGATTTGCCTCTTGCTTGCCTACTGCTGCGCTGGTTTTTCCCTGGGTTGCCTTCTGCACTGCACTCTGCAGTGAGGATATGAAGATATTAAAACCCAGTCTTGTCAACAGAGGTAGGAGCAGCGCAGCGGGGGAAACGCTTCCCTTTTCCACCTCTCCCCCCTCTCCAGAGCACGATGCTCCTGCCTGGTGATGAGCCAAACCACGGTGCAGTGCAGCCACGTGGCAGTCCGGGCTCTTGGGTCCCAGCAGGATTCTGGCCAGTGATGCATAGCTGTCCTGTGGTCACCGTCCTCTCCGAGATGTGCCAAGAGAGTGCCGGGCACGGGCTGCTCGTCTTCATCGTGAAGGCATGCACCATGTCCTGCAGTCCTCGCGAGGAAGGATCTGCAGGACAGCCTGGACACTTGTTTTCACATACTAAAGACATTTTGTTAATTCCTTTTTTCCCCCCTTTTCCTTTTTTTTTCCTTTCCATTGCACTGCCTTTATGAATCTAAACAAACTTGACTGGGGATGCTGGCAGAGGAAAGCAAACAGGGACTAAATAAACTCCCTTCCAGCCAAGCACTTCAAGAGTGAACGTGCCACATCGCACAAACCAGCAATATGGTCCCAGAGCCAAAGATAAATAGTGTCCCTCCAGCCCGAGTCCCAGGCAGGGAGGTAGCTGTCGTTGGAGAAAAGTATACAGCTGGAGACAAAGCCAGGAAGTTAATATTTAAGCATTCAGACAAGGAACAAATGACTTAATTAAATCAATTACAGAGGGAGAAATGGAGCCACTTAGAAAGTGTGCGTAAAGAGACCGCAAGGCTGCTACTATCTCACAAAAGAGAAGAAGGAAGAGTTAGCAGGGAAGATAAACGGACGGGTTTAATCCCTGCTGTTAATTAAGAGCTGAGCATTTGCGCTGCGCTGAGTCAGGGTCACACCAGCACTTCCATTACATAAACCACATTTGCAGCTGAGCTCCGAGCCCAAGCTACAGAGATAGTTGTGACTGGATGGAGTAAGGGAAAGCAGACTGCGGTGTTGGGAGGGATGAATGCAGAAGGAAGAGGGGACATAAAAGCTTTTCCACACTCCTGAACCTCCCACACCTTGCACCAACAGCCCAAAGCCAGCCCCTGCCCTGCAGCTTCCCAGGCAGCAGGGCTGGGGTCAGCAAGCTGCACAAGGAGGGGACCTGCCTTCTTCACCACGAGAAATTCCTACATGATCCCCCAGCGATCCGTCCAAAGAGGAGAAGAGGGAGGATCATGCAATCATCAAAGCAACACTTTGCACAGTACGGAGACTCCAAACGGATCAGCAGAAGGGCTTTCATGCCAGCAGATGCCTTGCTCTTATTCCCCACTTTGTGCAGGGTGGAAAGCAAGGCTATTTCCTGGCATGACTTCCATTTAAATGACTTTTTTTTTTTCCTGCTTGCTGCTCCCTCCCCAAATGTAGCTGCTCCAAATGCTGGCCATGGCCATGCAACGGGAGATGGAGCCAGCGTGAAGCCGGCAGCCAGGCTCTAGGAGAAGGGCTCACCACTCATGGAGGGACTGTCAGTTAAAGCATGTTTGGTTCAGACACATCACACAGTGTCAGATCTCACTCTGCCTGATAAAAAGACATACTTGCTAGGGAAAGTGTTCCCCGGGGTTTTCTCAATAGGCACTAAGCAACTATGGGCTTTTGTAACTGACTCAGCATCAACAAGACCGTTAAAGCGGGACCTAGAAGTCTCCATGTGAAGCAGACAAAGTGGTTGAGAGCTTTGGGGCAGGAGGGTTTCCTCTGCAAGGCCACTTCAGATATCTCTTTCCTAAGCTTTTAAAGCCTTAACATTGGATGTGAGGCCAGAGATGTAAAGAGTTAATAGTTTTTAGCCGCTCTGCCATCACTCCCTTTAAGTAAATAAGCAAATACAAACCCATCTCCCATCTAAGGCTATAAAACCCCCATGCCCAGGAAAAGCCACTGATGTTTTTGCAAAGAATGATCTTATTAAGAATAATTAGTTGTCATACAAATTTGCTCTTCCCCATGCAACAACAGAGATTTTTCTAAAAAACGGGCAGAGACAGAGCAAACTGCGCACATCCTTCTGCAGCCCCATCCCTGCCCTGCCCAGGACAGGGGTCACCAGGGAGGTGTCCAAGGGCCAGGTCATGTCACCGTCACCCACCACACCGGCTCGGGGCTGGGAGCGTGGCATGCAAACCACTCGAGCATCGCTTCCAGGGGCAGTGGGCACTTCGGCACCGCTCCTGAAAACAGCCTCTGTTTCTGTCACGCTCCTAATACGTTTGGGGAGACTCTTTCTACCATAGAAAAGCACATTTCAACTGTTGAAAGGAAAAAAAAAAGGAGACCAGTAACTCACTTGTTTTTGTTCTTCTCCCAAGCTGTCCCACATTGATGCAACAATTTTCGATACATCCCCGAAGGTAGCGTTGGGGTTTTGCCCTTTGATGGCTGCTTGCGTGTCTCTGAAAAACAGGGCGTAGGCTGACACGGGCTTCTGGGGCTCATTGGGATCCTTCTTTTTCTTCTTCTTTTGGCTTTTAGGCTTTTTGCCCAGGTCTGTTGATGGTCTTTTCTCTCCAGTAACCTGCAAAACCAATAAATGGACCTTAGCAGTCAGCTGGGAGTAGTCGGATACGAGTCCCTGCTACAACTCGATAGCAAAGGGGACGAGAGCAGGCGTGGGCAGAGGAGAGCTCCCAGTGTGGCACGGAGGGCAGCAGCTCTCGGGGTCTCTTTGGTCCCCAGGAGCCTCTAGGATCGTTACACAAACTGCTGGTGGGTGCCTGAGCCTGGTTTGGGGGCCTCCTCACAGCCTGGGTTTGCCCCTTGCTGCTTAAGTGGTCCCTGCTTCAAGGCTGGGGCTTGCCAGACACATCCTCAGTCACTGCCCCTTCCCCCTCCTCCTCCCTGGCATCACAAGCTCACTTACTCCTTGACCCTCTTCTGGGACCTCTCCAAACGCCTTGCTTCCTAGCCAGATCCCTTTAGCAGTCCATGAAGTTTTCCAGCCTCAGCTTCCACATGGTTTCCGATTTCCAACCCACTAATCCCCCTTTGCAAGCTGCTTCTGACTTCCCTTGCCCACGCGTGTGCTGCTGGCTCAGCCTCCCCGCTCCCTGCGCAGGAGGGTTGCGAGCACTGATCCAGCAGCACCGGCATCACGTTAGCCAACACACTGGGGTCATCCAAAATTTGTTTCACTCTGCTAATCCCTGTCCAGGAAAATATCCAGGAATTAAATTATTTTAATCTTAGGTATTAAACACTTTGCGTGCACCGCTCACTCTTTATAACTGGTCCGGGCGCAGCCGGATGGCTAGGCTGGCTGTATCCACTCGCTGCCCTGTGGGGGGTTGAATCAAGGGGAGCAGGACCCAGGCGACAGAAGTTGGACTTTGTGGCTGCTCAGCCACACTGCCACCGGGCTGGGAAGTCAAACAGCAAGGCTGGAAACAGGGATGCTCCCAGCAAAGGCAGCACAGAAGGAAAATCCTATGGCTCAGCCTCCACCAGGATGCCCTGGGCAGCAAGTTGAATATTTGGGACTGCAGAAGCCCCTGTGTGATGGTGTGCAAAGGAGAAGACCCCTGGAAAGCACTTAGACATATATCAAAGCTCTTAATGCATTAACTGTGGTCAGTGAAATCTTGCACTACAGGGAAGCACCATTATCCTTATTTTATAGTGGAGGAAAAACTAAATACACCAAAGGTTAAACATGGCAGAGAATAAAGCCGTTTGCTGCCAGCTGGCTGCTGCAGTCAGGATCTGTGCATCCTCGAGGGCAAACAGGGCGCCAGCACCTCTGCCTGCAGGTCCACTGTGCTCAAGCACCAAGTGCTCCGCCACCACCTGACTTTGGCAGTCCCTGCTCTACCAGGTGCACAGGCTAATTACTTCACTTAGAAAGTTGCCCAGCCTGTCACTTACAGGTCTAAAGGAAAAAAAAAAAAAATAATTCAGAAAAAATCAATTGACACAGGTCCAAACACCAAGCCACTGCAAAAACTGTGCCTCCTGGTGAGGGCTGGGAGCAAAAGGCCTTTTCTGCTGATGGATTTGCCGATGTGATTGTGTGCTTGAAGCGCCGGGATTTAAGAGGCTTCACTTCAGTTGGCACGGGCCAGGCACGGGGAGGAAAGGGCAGCGGTGCTCCCGTGCTCCACTCAGTTGCTCTTGACTGGTCATTAAGTTCAGTATCAGCGCAGTGACATTTGTCAAACAGACAGTGACCATTAGTGAATGAGCAGAGAGACCAAAAAAATTGCCTTTAATTTAAAATTGCCCAATTGGGCTTGAATGGGAGGCCTGGAGGTGAAAGGCCAGCTTATTAGGAGAAAAAAAAATGCATGACAGGGCTTCAGCCCATTAGCAAGTGAGACGCTATTTTAACTAACTCTAATCCTGTTTGATTCACTTAAGTGCCGCGGGGGGACCTGCTCTCCTCGCAGCCGTCAGCCGAGTGAAGGAGCTGGGAACAGGGACAATGCAGCCACAGCCACGGGGATGGGTTTAGAGTTGGTCCTGCTGCGGCAGCACCGCACAGCAAACGGTATTTATGGAAAACAGACACTGCCTGCAAGGCTGCCTGGAGCCATCCGTTCCCAGGAGGGAGCGGAGCGGGTCAGGGCTTTGCCTGGTTTTCCTGGCGTTTACCAGGTGTGACGCAGCACAGGATGAGACAACAGCCCAGCCCTGAACGGCAGAAGATGCTTGAACACCCTAAGCCACGTTCACGGCTAAAGGCAAGCCCCAGCCAGCCAGCACCTTGCTGCCCTACAGCAAGTGCATCCCCCGGGGGGGTGAGCCACTCAAAGTGACCCCGAGGGCTCCTGCGGGGGGACAAAGTGCGTGGCCACAAGGCCCTGCACAGACCTCCTCTGGAGAGGCAGCAGAAGGGATGTTTAACATCTGGTGTGGACTGGGGCAATTCACTGGTGACAGATGTGGTCCCCTAAACTGGTGACTTTGTGTCACCTTAGATGCTGAACCCATGAAGAGCAGGAACCCCGTGGACACCACGATTTTAATAACTATGGAGAGAGATCGCTAATCCAACTGGAATCTGGGCTGTAACTACCTCTCCCTCCCATGCATGTGTACCCCCCCCCGGAGCAACGTAGCAGGTAAACGCATCCGTGAAGCTGGGAGACCTCATAAAATCATAAGCTCCCTGGCTCAGAGGACCTGCTGGACCTGAACTACCTGCTGGCATCAGACCCATTTCTTTAACGTGTGACCTTCTTGGTTGCAAGATTAATTTCTGCTTGTTAGATGTTGCTTTGATGACTTGTAGCAGAAAGGCCCTTAATGGCCATATGAAGAATGACCGATGGGTGAACACAGCAGCTGTGTAGATAGAGAGAGCAAACAGAAACCTGCAGGCCACAATGCGGTTCTGCTGCTTTTTTCACACTTACAGTCTCCTTCCTCCATCAAACACATCACTCCTGTTCCACCTGTCTTGCTGGGTAGTTTACAGGGCAGAAAAATGAGGGGGCATGCCTCTGGGATTAGGAAATTCAAATCTCCGCAAGTTGTCACAATTTGGACATCTCCAGGTTGTTCCTACCCCCACAGGCACCAGTGGCTGAGCGAGAACAGAAGATCCAGCCCCAAAGCCGTGTCCTGTGGCCCCGGGTGGGAGGAAATCTGGGTGCTGCCGAAAGGTGCAGGCAGAGAACTCGGTGTGTAACTGAGCTGAAACTCATTTTCTGCTGATGCAAAATGTTCAGCCGCCAGGTAAGCGCCTGGAGCTGTGTGACACAGGCTCTGGGAGATGGTCCAGAAGCAAAACCCATCACACAGTGTCCCCCAAACACGGAATTGCAGAGTTCAAGAACCTCCACTTATTTCCAATGACATGTATCCCTTCTTTTTAGTTTTATTACACTAAAGTGTTTTTTTGCACCCACATGTGCATTCTACTTTGACATGTCCTGATCTGAAGCGGAAGCTGCCAATGGATTAAAAACTACAGGGTTGATGGGAATGCATTTGCCTGGATTTCTATGGAAAGGGGAAGGTTTTTGCTCAGTCCTAGTGTTTTCCTAGTTTTCCAGTCTCTGCAGTTTGCTGCTCTGGTTATATATTCAAATCCTGTCACAACTGCCTATTTTTGTGGGACAGGGTTACAATATCAGTGCTTCTGATCCTTGGATCAGCTTCTGACATCCTTGGATCGGCACCTCAGGGAGAAGGTTTTCCATGAAAGGCTTTAATCAAAGTCCCCTAGGGAGCACAGTGATTGACCTGCAGGCACAGAGACCCACCGGGTGTTGATGCAGCAACCATGCAATTGCCACAATTTGCTGTCAGTAAATAACAGACGGAATCCGACTCACAGAACACAGCGTGTGTTGTCTGCTTTGCTGGTGCATTTTGAGAAAGATGGGCAACAACCACGATGTCCCCAAAACCCTTGGAAATCCATGGGTTTCTTGATGCCATGCTCAGCAGCAGTTGTGTTGGCTGTAGAGGCAGACTCCGTGCCACTAAGACACTGCTGGCTACCTGAACTCTGCCTGGGTGAACTAAAAGGCAGAAGACTCTTCGTCTTTTAATTTCTGGGTGGTTTTTTTCCCCCCTTAGCAAGTCATGTTGAATGAGCTCAGTTAAATCCCACCCTGTGTTATTCTCCTTCCCTGTTTTAGTCTCCTCTACCTGCCATCAGAAATCGAATTTTGCACCCAAGCCTTTGCAGAACCTTAGCCCAAGTCCTGCTTTGTTCATCAAAACCCTCATGGGAGGAAACCGCAGCTTGATGGACCTGGTAAACCACGGGGAGGCCAGCCCAGCTGGTTGCCAGACTTGCTGCATGCACAACCCAGGCACGCGTGCTAGCCTGCCATGCTGCACCTCACCCCGGGCAGGGAACAACCTCCCCAGCCATGGGAGACTCTCCCACTAAATATACTTATTTTTTTTTAAAAAAAGACAAAAAATCTGTACTCTTATTTAGCACAATTTATCCCTCGCTGAAAAACATCATCTGCTGTTTTCTCACTGTCTGTTAAAACAGGCATGACTGCACGTACCTTATAATGTGACTCTGTCTCCTCTTCCTGAGTAGAACTGGAGGGAGATGGTGTAGCAGACTTACTTCCCGGGGGCGACGGGGATCCGTGGGTGACACCGCTCCTCATCCCCATCTGAGAAATGAGCTGTGACTGGCTGAGGGCGCTCATGGGGCCCGCTAACATCCCGGGGCGATTGATCAGCGGCACTTGGCGGTTGGACTCATAGGACGTGGCGTCCGAGTGGACCATCTCCTGGATCTGAGTTAGGAGAATAACACTCGGTAATTAAAAAAAAATATTTATTTATTTATCTATTTATTATACTGTCAAATCACTTTAAGATGAACGCTTATTGGCTGATGCAAAATTATTCTGTGTTAGCTGGTAAAGTCTTCTTTGTCTCCCCTTCCGAACAAGCCGCGAGCAAGATTTGAGCCCTGCGCACGCAGGGCTGCTCCTGCCATCGCCCTGCCCACAAGGACTAGAGAGGTGCTAAATTGTCTTTGTACACGGCTCTGTGTGCCCAGGAGCTGCCCCTGCCTGCCTTAGGTGTCTGGCACCTACCAGGGGGCTGAAAGAAAAGTTCAGGAATGAACAATTCTTGGCCAAATCACTGGGAGAAGGGAGGGCGTGCAATGTCCTGGGCATTTCTGGGGCCGGGCATTGCTGCTGCACCCATGAGGGACATCGCTCAGCACCGGCACGTGCCAGGGTATTTGGGTACCCTGTATCAGTGATGCAGCATGAGGCCACAGATCCCAAACACGCTCTTTCTGAGCAATACTTGGTGTTGACATTTAGTAACTGCATAATGAAAAAATATCCACTTGTCTGAGCTTTTCGAGGTACCACAACCAACCCTACACATCCTCTGTACGGCTGTCGGGTCACTAGTGCTACGGCGTTAAAGCTAGAAGCAGTAAGCACAAAATCAGTCAGTGGAAGCCCCAGGTCCCTGCTCCCACCACGGTGGTCTGCCCAAAGCTGTGACACTACCATCAAGGCAGAGGTCTGCATGTCCCCGAGCCCCAGAAGCCCCGAGATGGCCTCCAGCACGTGGGGGAAAGCTCTGCTGGTGGCCACCACCTCGTTCCAGCTCCTCCCGGAGATGACTCTTCCAATACGAAATATTGCGATCAGTTCCCATCCCGCTCAAAATGAATGTAGTGGTGGGGGGGGGAAAGCCAGACAAGGGCAAAGTAAACTATGGGCTGTCTGTTAACATTTCCCAGTGAGAGAAGGAACCAGAAGCGATGTATGTGTGTGCGTGCGTGTAGGTAAGAGAAGGGGAAGGAGGCTACGTGAGAGAGTTGTCCCCAGAAATTAAGAGTTTCCTAATACCTATTTATCTGTTCTCATAACATGAGAGCGAGGGGACATCTGAGGGGACCAAGAGGCCACTAATCACAGGCGGCTGCAGGGACGCACGGACACGGCACAGGCACTGCCTCCTGAGGCTGCTCAGCCCAATGCTTTTGAAAGATTTGAAAGAAAAATGGAACATATATCTATATCTATGGCTAATAAGAAATGTCAAATGCTACATTAGACAAAATAAAAAAAAAAAATCTCGTGGAGCACATACCCCCTCATGGCATGGCATAAACCAAAGTTCAGGTGGTTGGGTCAGGTGGGAGCAGCAACAAGCCCCCATCCTGGCCAAGGAGGGAAGGTGAGATGAGATGGGGACAAACCCAGCCATACTGCAGGTGCATCGAAGGCTTAGTGGCTGCCTGCTGAACCAAGACCCCATTTCCCTGAAGTTTGTCCCATTTTCCCTGAAAACCCCATCTTCACCACAGGACACCCCCCCCCAGCCCGGCTGCCCCCAGCAGCAGGCTCAGCCCAGCACAGCCCCACGGGCACAGCCAAGCTGCCGGCAGCAAGCCAGTGGGAGGGAGAGCAAACCCTGCCTGAAACGTTTTCTGGACTTTTCCCCTTTTATATTAATCTGATTAATGTTAACATGAGTTTAAAGACCCTGGCTTTATTTATTAACAATCTTCATTTCCGATAAGCCCGCTGAGGTGCAGCCTCTCATCACCAGGGGAGCCTTGCCAACTCCATTAGCACATCCAGAGAGAAGCCCAGGGAAGACCTGCAAGGGCCCGGTAGGATTCAGAGGAAATAAATCCAAACGCAAACCCAGATTTACTGCTGCAGGTCAGGAACCAGGAGCTTCACCCAGCACCTGACAGCACGTTCTGCTCTCCTTGGGATTCTCCATCGGTACAGGAGTGTGTGCCAGGGGAACAGATTTTCCTAGATCTGGTTCCTTTTTCTGGTTAATGATGAAGTGCGGGGATTTAACGTGCAGGAAGAAAAATTAAATCTTGTGTTTCAACAGCACGGGGGGGTGCCTGAGGCTGACTTAGGGGCTGCGCTGAGCGCTGGTGCTCGCAGGGGAACACCAGCTTACAGGGGCAGCAGGGCTGGCTTTGCTCCCTTGTGGAGCTGGGGAAACTCTCCGCTGCTTGAACTACGGCAAGTTTTATGTGCCCTTAAAGGCTGCCCGACCGCTGGGTCCGGCTGCTCCTCGCAGCCGCTGCGTGGCAAATCCAGCCGGGCATCGGGGACAGGCACCCTGCAGCCAGGAGGGTGCGGGGATGGCCAGCGGACAGGCTTCAGCAACCCAGGAGGCATCAAGGAGGCAATTTTTGCATTTTGAAAATTTTGAAAATTTTGAAAATTTTGCAATTTTTGCATTTGCAATTGAATTTGCAAATGTCACGGGAATGGCCAGGGGTGAGACAGGCAGCAACGGGAGCCTGCGAGGTGGGGAGACTGGCCAGCACCCATCCGCCACGCGAGCGGCAGGCTCCCTCCTGAATTCCACTGCAAAAAGGTGCATTTGTCTTGGATTTTGTCAGTTTTAATCCAGACCTTTCACGTTGGAGAAGATCTGCCAGCTGCTAAGGAAAAGAATAATTTATTGTCCTGATTTTAAATTTAAATGAAGAAAAAGTTTAGAAGATGGGTGTTTTAGAAATGGGGAAGGCTATGAAACGTGTCTTAAAATTTTTTAAAATTTAAAATAGCTCGTTCACATTTGCAGCCATAGCAGTTTCTTGGGTAAATACTGTATTGAGACAATTTTTTTGAAACTTTTATTATGTGGCCAATAGACCACAACGGCTCCGTTTATCCATTAAATATGTAATCACACACTTTTTCTTTACAGTGCATGTTATTTACGCATCAGAGCAGAACAAGTCCAGGAGTGCAATTATGGATATGGGACACATGCCGCAAATGCTTATGAAAATTTGTAGGAAAAAAGAGAAACTTGAGCCCTGGCTCAGAGCATCCATGCAGAAGCCTCCTGCTGACAACAACCCAACCACAGCTCTCTCTTAAAAAGTTGAGACGCTGCATTTTTCCTGGGACATTCCCCCCACCCAGGATATCTCAGCCCCGAGGCCTCCTCCCAGGCAGCTGCCTGTTTCTTTACATCATTTTAATGATGTAGTGGTTTCACTGAAGAGCTTTACTGAATATTGCTGGTCCTGACACGCCGCCCCCCCGCCCCCTCTTCCCCACATCTCCATCCCTTCTCCCCGCAGCCAGGAGGTTTTGCAGAAGGACACGAAGTACCACGCTCCTCACATGCAACCCTGCTGACCGCCGTCCGGGGGGGCAGGACCTGGACC
>JAVJGJ010000002.1:2275921-2298162 GCA_035590215.1 Microhierax caerulescens
CAAGGGTGGTGGACTAGATGACCTTTACAGGTCCTTTCCAACCCAAACCATTCTACAATCCTATGAATACCGCCCTGAGATCACACCGGTGGGCTGAGCAGAGCTGCCAGAGCCTTCCCTAGCCGTGGTCTTCCTCCCCAGGTGACAGGAGCAGCTATCCCAGGGCTCATCGGGAGCTGGCCACAAGGCTCATGGGCGGCACAGCTTACCTCTCCTTAGGTTTGTTCCTGAGAACAAGCCATTACAATCACAATCATCCAGGGAGAGAAATTATCTGCTGAACAGCTTTGAAGCAAAGTTTTCCCAGCAGGCTTTTTCTGTATTGAAGTTTAAATGTAAACGCATCACCATAGCTGAAATGCTTAAAGATGATTTACTCAAAAAAGAGAGAGAGAGCAGGAGAGAGAGAAGCTGATAAGAAAATATATCCCCAATTACCACCCCTCCTCCTCCCGATTTGTAACTGCTCCTAATAAACTTTCATGGTCTATGTAAAATGCTTTAGCGCAGTGACAAATTTCTGCTGGAATTTGAGATGTCTTGTTCAGAGTAATAGCTATCTCACACAGGTGCCCAGCTGCTATTGTAAAATCAGTAAGCATTTAATTGAAACAAATGACTATAATAATAGTACATTATCCCTGCAGGCTCATAGCCATAACAGTTTTAATTATTGAGTTAAGAGTCAAACTAATTTATCCTTTAAAGTAACAGCCACATCTTTGGTTCCACTGATCATCCTATTACGAATACGAGGGGAACAGTAGGAAAGGATTTAAAAAGGAAGCCATTCATTTTTGTAGGGGCAGGCGGCATTTATCATATGGCAGAGACTTTCTATATGCAGTGGGGTTCCCAGCCATGGTTGTAACTCCCCGGGACAAGCCTCCTTCCCAGACCCCCCTTCCCAGAGGGGCCAAGCACCCCCTGCCAGCTCCTGGGGCTGTGTAACCCCCACCGGGCTGCCAGGGGGTGGCTCTGCTGGCCCAGCAGCAGCAGCACCGGAGCCCAGGGGGACTGGCAGTGATGGCTTTGGGGACTTGGGCACATGGCAATTTTTTGGAATTACATTGAAATTGCAATTTTTCTTCATCAGACACAGTGAAAAGGCTTTTACAGACTCAGGTTTGCAAACACGATCTGAAGGAGCATCTCTGAATTCAGAGCCAGGCAGCAAAGAGAAAGAGTCCAGATTCATGATTTAAAAAGAGTGTTTCTGAGACACAGACATGCCCTAGGGCAGATTTGAAGGCACAGCTTTCCCAGGTTCTGTTTCATGACCCTTCTCGCTTTTGTCCCCGTGGATGTGGCGCAGGGGACCCAACGCATCGCTGCGAGCCTGCAAGGCACGACACGGAACCGCAGCCGGAGGGGACGCAGGGGACACAGGGGACAGGGAAGGGGTGGCTGAAGGAGGAGGCAGCGGAGGGCAGGTGCTGCCTGCTGCCCCAAACCACCCGCCAGCTGCGGCTCGGCTGCCCACAAGGAGCGGCTCGATGAGTGGGCGATCCCTGGGCAAGCCCGTGTGCCCGCTGCCGGGCTCCGCATCCCATCGCTTGCCAGGCTGGGGGGCTCTCACCAGGCCGTCCCTCACCAAAGCGCTTGCAGATCGCAACCAAACCCCTCCCGCCTGTGGCCAAAGATGCAGAGCGGTCCTCTGCACCCTCCCCAGGTTTCCCACCTCGCTCATTGCTCTGGATGCTTCTTGGACTCCTCCATCAGCCAGCACCCACCCCGAAGCACAGCTGTTGCCCGCATCTCACATCCCCTTTCCAGAGCCACCAGCTCTAAGGAGAAGAATCCTCACCTTGAAAGATTGTTTTTGCTCCTGCAGGCGGGACAACATTGGTTCTCCAAACACACACTTATTATTGGTGACCAGTTTACCAGGCCAGGCTAAAACTTCTGCATCTCTATCTTCCACCGCTTGCCTGCTCACTGCATCATCTACAGACCTCACTGGCAATTATTTAATGCCGCCTTTGGCAAAAATATGACAAATTCTGGGAAGACAGAGTGACAACCGATCCACCAACTTGTGTAACATCAATTTTGTATTGTTCAACTTTCTCAATACACTTTGTGCTTCCAAGTCAAATGTCTTGCAGATGTCTAAGTATATTATGTTAACACTGTTACCTTTATCACCCAAACCTGTAATCTCATCAAAAAAGATATCAAGTTAGTTTGACAAGATTTGTTTTCCATCAGCCTATGTTGATTGGCATTAATTATATTACCTTCCCTTAATTCTTTATTAATTGAGGGCTGGATCTGCCACTCCATTATTTTGCTGAGGATTGATGACAGACTGACAGGTCTGTAATTACCTTGGCTGTTCTGTTTCCCTTTTTAAATATTTGCACGTTAGCTCTTTTCTAGTCCTCCAGAGCTTCCCCAATATTCCAAGAATTACTAAATACCAGCATTAGCGGCAGCGAGAGCTCCTCAGTCAGTTATTTCTAGCCATGTGCAGACAAGCTAGCGCAGCCTGATGACTTAAGGAGGATTTGAGCAGAACATACATGAGAAAAGAAAGTTTTACGGTCTGCTTTAAATGCTACATAATCTGAAACCCTGGCCTTGCTAATTAATATTGGCAGTTTTGAATGCAATGTTTTTGAACATGAAGCTTCACCGTAAAGCCATACAGCTGACCCCAGACAAGGCTCCCAGGGCTTTCTTCCAGCTCAGTTGTGTTTATCTGTCTCCTCACCTGTGGTTTTTTGTTGCCTTTTTTTTTTTTTTTTTTTTAATCTGCTTTTGTTAGTACATAAATTGCTCCATGTCTTTTCCAACCTTGACCACCTCTGCCTGTTTTCCAAAGAGAAGTTCCCGGCAGCTGGCAGCCGCTGGCGCCAGGCGGGCAGGGAAGGCAGCACCGAAGGCTGGTTTTGGAAAGCACCTGCCTGACAAGCCGAGTTCTGCACCGGGACAGGCTGTGATCTTGTGCTACGATATCCTGCTGTTGCTGGGGAAAGAACCCTCCAAACACAATTAACACTTCATCACGAAGATAAAGCGCTGTAACTGCTGGGTGAGGACGGCGGCGTACAACAGGATACAGGCTGTGCTGGGCAAGCGGGAAATATTTCTCATTAATATTCTCATCGCTCCCGGTGCTGAAAGGGCACGGCCGAAAGGAACAGACCAACTAGGTACGGTATGAACTGAATCTTGTTATTTTCCTGATACACCCCCCCCGCCATGGTCATCTGCCAATGAAAGCATCATTGTGGACTCATATAGCAGGGATGTCCACGAGGGTCCAAATCCAGTAAGTCCCACGCCCGGGCAGTGCCAGCCAGCTGCGAGTCCTGCCTCAGCGTGTGCTGCACTCGCTCTTGGGCTGCTCGAGTCACTACACAGACTGCAAATGACGGGTGGCAGGACGGCTCCCGGGCACGAGGAGCTCGGATGTCTCCCCTCCTGGGAGACACGGTTCCTCCACGCTGAGTTCCCACCCATCCCGCTCCCTTCACTGCAGGGCCACGTGCTGCCGTGGGGACATGCCAGGCAGCCACTCTAAACCATCCATCCCCAAATGATCCCTCACTGCTTGCCAGAGCCAGGCACCACGATGCGACAATGCTACACAAAACAGCTTAATTCCCCTCCACTGATTCTTTTACAGGTATTTGGCCTCTTCACCGGGAGCAGTATTAAGTCTTAGAAGGCGATGCACAAAGCCAAGCAACCATTGTGACTATTCCCATGGGGAGCAGGGGAGGACCAGCACGTGTCCCTCTCCAAACTCACTCTCCCAAGGTCAGGGATGAGAAAAGGTCTAGCAAAATGCAAGCAAAGTCCTGGACCGTGCATCTGCCTGCAGCAGGCGAGGCCACCGGGAAGCAGCCGGGCTGCGTGTGTGCTCCGTCGGTGTTCCACAGCTCTCAGCTGGAGAGCAATCTGTAAATAGCGTATTCAATAAACCCCATTTTTTTTAAGAATATTATTTTATGGATAAAGAACAAGCCTGATAATTCAGTGAACATGTTTGCAAATAATCTATTCCATTAATTTCCAGCATGTTTTCTGAATACATTATTTAGTGGGTTTGTAAAAACCATTTGTTGGATGAAGGCAACTGCTGCTCATCCAGGCATAACACCATCACGGCCCAAAAGCTGGGGCCAGAATTCCCCTGTAACGGACACTAGGAGGTAATTAAATAGCACCAGACCCTGAGCCCTCTGCCAACCCACGGGGGTTATAAAACTTAATAAAATTGTCACATCCCCTTCATGTGTGGTGGCAAGAGGAGGAAAGCCAGCGAGAACCAGCTATGCAGGTGAAAAGAAGCAAAGGGGGCAGATGAGAAATACCTGTCTATGTAGAGATCGAGGGGGCTGAGACGGTCCTGGGAGCAGGGAAGGGTCTGCACTGGCCTTGAAGCCCACCCAGAATGATTCCCTACTCCAGATTTTTGTCTTGGCACTTGAGACGGATGCAGGAGCAGACAGACTGCCTCAGGGAGTATCTCTGTTGCGTTCTGTGGGTCTGTTGGTGAGGGAAAGCCATCCCCGTGGCAAGCAAGGGGAAAATCAATCTCTTCAGCATCAGACCTGTTTGTAGATCAGGTTTTCTTTCATTTTTGCTTTCACTTTTTAATCTCAAAGATACTGGTGGGGAGATGGATTCGGAAGCCAGTGTTAAAACCTTTGATGGAAATAAGTATCTCTATAGTGGGACTTGCTGTGGCTTCCCAGGGCTGCGGTGAGACCATGTTATGTGGTGCTACAGGTGGTCCCTGGCCACGCTTCTGAGGTCCCCTCTGAACGTGGATCAGCTCTGAAGCTGTGCGCTCCAGCTGACCAGCACCTCCCAGCAAAGCTGTCCCACAGCGCAAAGCCAGGATCTGAGACACGCAAATAGATTCCCGAGAAGCAGAGATCTGGTTTCATGCAAATAACCTTAGGGATAAATAAAAGGGAAAGCAGGAAAATGCTAGAGACAGAAAGTTTTTCATTTCACATCTCCAGCTCTACAGACTCCTTGGGGGATTTTGCTTTTCCTGGTGGGTCTACCAGATCCTTGACATTATTATACGTTTAACGTCTTGAGTTACAGCTCAACGTCCTTTTTACAAGGTTTTGAACTGCTGGGATGGACAGAGGTCCTCCTCCGCAGGCTCTGCTCCCAGCTTTGGCACTCCTGCATGCCCAGCAGGGCAGCAGGGCTGCCAGAAAACAGGAATTCAGCTTCTCACAAAGCGCAATGGATTTGACTTCCACTTCCATTTCCTACACAACAAGGGACAACGCCAAAACCCAGAAATGAAAAAATGAGCAAAATGGAAAAAAGGAGAAAAATGAGTGATGGAGAAAGCCCTCCTACGGCCAGCAGCCAGCACCGCGGCGGAGGCTGGAGGGATGCTGGCTCAGCCCTGCCCCACGTGCAGGAGGGATGGGAGCTCCTGCACCGCATCTGGCCCAGCCGAGGCCGTACGGAACATGCTGTCCCTTGCAAGCTCTGCTGCTTTGCAACCCCTGATGGGGCTCAGGACAGCTGAGGGCCAAGGCAGGATCACACCCCCATCCTGCTCGGAGCCGAGAGCACCCTGGGGGACCCCCCTGGCCACACGGCTCAGCATCGCTTGGTGACAGCCGTGGAGCATGTGGAACCCAGCCTGTCCCCAGCCTGGCAGAGGGGCGAGAGGCTTCACTTTTGATGGAGAAGATGCCAGACAACGTGATGATTGTATAAATTCTGGGGTTTTTTGCTTCTCAGGGCAGTTGGGGGATAAAGCAAGAGCCCCCCCAGCCCCTGCTGAACTGCCCACACCAGCTCACCTGCCGCTGCACACACTCCTCCATCCAGCCCCCCTCCCACCCACGGGCTGGATCTGCAGGCACGCTGGCCCTGTCAGCTCCCACAGGATTTATCAGCCCCTCCGTGAGAGCTCTTTTGCAGCTTATTGAGCCTTTCTGCACAGTCCGGTTCACTTTGGTTTATGTCTCTCCTGGCTCTTCTCAGACATTTTAGATATTGCATTCACATAAAGCAATAGACTCAAAAGTAATGACAGACCTCCAAGTTTTATTGCATGGAGCATTAAAGAAAAAGAAGAAGGAAAAGAGAAGTAATTTTAGAACACAACAGGAAAATGAGAAGACTACATAGAAAAATTGTCCCTGTGGGATGAAACTCTGTGAATTAATTTTAAAAGCTTTCTTTTGATTGCAAAGTTTAACAGCCCACTTTGCAACCACCATAAGAAACGCCTGCACTATTCCAGTTCTGGAATTCTGGGTTCCCCAGTGCTGATACTACATCTGTACACAAACCACATCACTTCTCTCACACATCTGCAACGACCTGCCCCCTTTTTGCCACACACCCCCCCCCACACACCCCCCCCACCCCCCCAGTATCCCTCTGCGGCCAGGTATTCCTGGGATTATTGTGTTAGTTTGTAGTAAGTGTTTCATAAGAGTCTCCTGTTACCAGGATCACAAGCATCCAGGGAAGAAGGATGGTTCTGTGGCCGAGTATTCGATGGGAAACTACTGGAGTTTCAAGACCCAGCTCTGCCAGAGAATCTGAGAAGGGGAACAAATCTCCCACACACCGGTTCCCTGCCAGCAAAATGATGATCATGGCATTTACCTCCTCTGCAGAGGGGATCTTCTGAGAGCTGCAAGGTATGCAGTGACCTTGCTGGTAAACCGTTAACAGAAGGCACAGTCTATTATCTCCTTGTCTTTAATTATAGAAATGCTGAACACTTATAAAATAGGTGCAAAAAGCCCAAATGTATGTACACAACTAATTGCAGGAGGGAACAGAGAAGAGGAACTGGAGCACCGACTCCTGCCACAGGAGCCAGATGCCTTAACTTCTGTTCTGACTCCCCACAACGACAAATTCTTCCCATTTCTTAACTAGCTGATATAACCACAGATGCTATTCCGACAGAAATTACAGACATGCAAAAACCTACACAAATGAGGAACGAAAGCCGTACAACTTTAGGAAGTGCTTACTTAGGCTCCAGCAGCAACGTTAACCCGAGCCGCTGCGCCGCCTGCGTTGTGCAATACACTTTATCAGATTAGCGGGAGTGTATTAAGGAGGGCTGGTGAAAGGGTATTCAGTCCAGCAGCACCTCTGTCCTCTTGGGTTTCCTCATGATGGATAACAGACACCTCAGAGATTCATTTATTTCCTTCTAACATCGGTTCCTGGAGGTGAAATATGCCATATTAAATGAGGCTTGGGTCTGCCCAAGACTGGATTGCCACAATAACAAGTGTTCCTACTGCCAGTCTTTATTTAACCCAGGTAACAGCAGGGATTCAGGCCATCAAAACCACTTCCTTCCCTCCCAAAACATATAACCTCAAGTGGAAAACGAAGAGTAACACATAACCCCGTTAAAGGTTTGATCTTCTCCACTGGGATGACATGCTGGCACTGGGGAGCTTGATCAATTGAGTCTTGAGGTTCAATCAATAAGTGTCAACGACAACATACTGCATTACAGCGATGCTATCCATTTATCAACTTAAATAACTCCAGTCACCCAAAAAGACAGAGACACTGAACCAGCAATTAAGGTCTTAGGGGAAGCCTGAACGGTGCCTCTGCTGCGCCGCGGCTCCCGGGACAGCCCTGGGTTTTTGGTGCTCCGAAGGCACCGAAGGAGCTTCCACCTCAGTATCAGGCACATCACCCTCAGTGCGGAGCTGTTGATTTGATAGATATGGCAGGACTCAAAAGCAACAGAAAACATTTCAATTAGGCTCCTTAAAAAAGTGATCGCTATTTTGTCTTACACATTGTGTCACCAAAACATTTTGGATGGCGTGCCATGCTTGGCACCGCATTTGCATTTCCATCTGATCAGACATCAAGGACACATGCCAAGCGAATATTTACATTCCAGATCAAATCACATTTCCCAGAGATCTCATTAACCTGCTGACCTGGAATTAAACAAAACCACCTGGAAAGGAAGCGCCTTCCTCCCTGATGCGCTCCAAGAGACACCTCCTGAGTTTGCCAGTCAAGCTTTGAGCACGGGCGGCTTCACGTAGGTGTAAGGATTTGCGTTCCCTGGAATACTTCCCAGTTTTTTTTTCTGTCCAGTGAGTTTCTGCACAAGCAGCCAGGTTCCTCAAGAGCTACGGCTGCCTTTATACATACAAAGGGGCTTTAGAGCCGCACGGCACCGGCGATAGGTCAGGGGGAGCGGGTGGCGGGGAAAGCACAAACGACATTCACCCCTCTCAAGGGCTGAGCATCTCCACAGGGGCTCACAGCCGATGAGGTCCTCAGCTCTCCTGGATGCTGAGGGCACTGCTACCACCTTTCCATCCCTGGCAGCCGCGGAGGATAAAGCTGTGCCGGCAGCGCAGCCCCCGGCCCCTGTGCCTGCCGTGGCACAGGGCTGCTGCCCTCCTCGCCCCGCAGAGGGGCAAGTGGTGGGGTCTGGGCAGCCCCCGTCGCTGTAAGCAAAGGGGCTCATCTCCCACAGAAAATGCACTACATAAACATCCCAAATAGAGAAAAAACTATTCCTGTTCTGCTCGAAAAAAAACGCAGCCAGCTCAGCTTGAACTTTGGGGTTTAGGCTGTTATTTACATGCATCTTTGTTTTTAAAACAAAAACTTAATGCTGCTTACAGAAGATGACTGCCAAAACCTTTTATCACTTCGGCAGACTGGTTTTCCAAGAATAGACAATATTTCCCAAGTAGCCATACGTGTATCAAAGAGGATGTGCCACAGCAGATAGTTTTGGGAGAAGCTACAGCAGGATCATGAGATCTCAACTTGTAGGAAAGGATCTGATCTCACTTGTCTCAGCTTCCCCAGCTGGAAACACAAAAAAGCAATTACTGCAGACCCGAGACGGGCAGACACAAATGCTGTGTCATGAGGGACAAGGTTCACAAAGATCAGGCTATTCCACACTTGCAACAACTTCTTCCTGAGATGACGAAGACGAAGAAGAGACAAATATATTATCTGGGAAGAAAGGGTTACTTTTCAATCGAAAATTAATGCACTGAATACTGAATTAACATGTGGGATAATTAAAACCATCTTTCCAATGAATTTATTATAGGATATACAAAGCTAATTATAAATTCTCTGTTGCTTAATCCTTTGCAGTTTGCTAATGCAGCGTTGAAATCTCTTTGGCCACACTTGTTTAAATTATTCATTAGACACAGCAACAGTTGTGAACTGTAATTTAAATTGGCATCTCATGAATATTCAATTAATACAATAAACACTGGAATGTTTTACTGCACACTGCTCGATAGTTTGTGCTCGAGCTTGTGTTGACACATTTTTATTAACTCTTTATAAAGGTGTTACCTATTTATGTCACTGATTACAATGAGAATAAAAAGTCCCACTCATAAATATTTGTGTCGTCGTCTTAAGAGAGACAACGTAATTAGGCAAAGCTTCAAAAGTCATAATTAATATCAGGCGGATATCCTTTCCCTCCTGTTTGCCTCTGAACACACGGACTGGCACGCTTTCAAAGCCTGGCACATCTACCCATGTTGTGGCTTTGGCACTGCAGCTTTCCAAACTGCCCCAGGCAAATAGTGGGGTGCCCCCGCGATGCTCCACCTGGTACCCCGCAGCCCCCGGGGAGCACCGCGGAGCTGGCAGCCCAGCCGCCCCCGCGCCGTGCTCTGCTCCCACCACGTAGAAGATGGAAACAGAGAGAGAGATGGAAATGTTCACTCTCTGGTCTGAAGACTTTGGCCTGCCAGAATTAGGAAATAAAATGCAGCTGGACATAAAATCCCCGTGTGTGGTAGCCTGACGGCACTCTGCAGTGACTTATACCCTTTTAATGGGGCATTTTTAGCAGCAGTACTAAAAAATAATTATCAAGTGGCTGTATAATTCAGAGTGGTTTTCTATTTTAAGACTGAACTTTTTTGCTTAAAAGCAAGGTCCTGCTCTGACAAGAGACTGTAAAAACGACATTGTGGGACTTTGCATCTGCGGCTTTTCAGCGGCACCACATAACATTGGTTTAGTTTAGAAATTAAGGTATTTTCCCCGCAACTGCCATCCTTGCAAACAGGGTTGGTGATGTGAGACCGAAGATATCAGAGATTCAGCATCACGCAGGGCTGCCAAGAATTCCCAGCAATGCGGTAAGACTCAGGGAAATCCCCAGTACCCAAATGCACCCTGTGTGCGCCGACTTCCACTTGCACAGGTCGGAGTTGCTGGGTGAAAGGTAACAGCTTTTGCAATCATTGCTTTGTTTCCAGAGAAATTCTGAGCAAACACCCAGCCAGGACATTCTCACGTACACACGACAGCCCAGTTGCTCACTTAGGGGATAATATCGCTGTCCCTCTGTTGTATGGGGTAATCTTATTAGCAAGTGGATGAACGAAAAGACCAAAGGCCAAGCAGTTTATCCCAGCAGGAGATTTTGCTGATTGCTGGTGTGACCAGGAGCTGCCCTGAGGCTCTCGTGCCCCGAGGTGAGTGTAACACAGCGGGGAGAGCTGGGCTGAGGTCCCCCATCAGCTCGCAGCTGAGATGCCCCCAGTAAGTGCCTTGACTCCTCGTCTCCTCCTGGGTACCAAGAGGGATGTTCCTCAGTGAGGAGGAGTGGCGAAGTTAATGAATATTCACAAAGTGTTTAAACACTCATTACAAATGGATCAGCTAAGTGAACAACTTCAAAAATGCAGAAGTTTAATGAAGTAACATTATTTTAAAGTTATTACTGTTTCCATACATTTCAGTTGGCCTGGGGTCATTTGAAGGATTTTAGACCCAGTTTCAAGGAAAGTAACTTCTGTATCTGCTTCTATAGCAATCTATTCAGATTTTCATAGCCCTGGAAGGCATTCACAGTACCTCCAGCAGGCAACTACAAGTATCTTATACACATTTGTACTTTTTTCTGCCAGTGGAGATGCTGGACTATTGCCAGCCACCCATGGTTTCACTGGCAGCACTCACCTTGTCAAACCCAACACTCAACACTGAAAAGATCCCGATAAACGATTTTAGGCATTAGGGTAATTTTACTTCTGCTTCTTTTTTAATGATATGTTTCCACCACAGGACTCGACATTCAGCGTAGCATTTGCTTGTTGTTACCTGAATTTGATTCCTCACGGGGAAGATTATTCCCTCCTCCATCCCCCTGTGCGCACGGCAGGAACCACTGCCTCCTCTGCGAACTTTGTATTCCTTTTTCCCACTCCCCCCACAGCACAAAAAGCTCGTTTGCCATCTCTCAGTTATGGCTTTGTCATTGGCAGTTCCTCCGTTCCCCTCAACCTTGATTTCCACCGCCATGCAGCACACGCCTGGGACGCTCTGCTGCTGCGATGCCTCTTGTTCCAGCTGAGCCACCTGCGAGTCAGCGCAGGGCTGTGCACCTGTTGTACTTCCCCGTAAATTAGTAAGTGATACCTTGGCTTGAATTGCAAGGGTCTTTCAAGAATAATCAGTGCATTTTTGTTGGTGTTTCTTCAAGCTGTTTCTCATGTACCACAGCTGGCATCTCGTTTCAACCTTGCGGTAGAACAGAGACAATCATGACACTTTGTACTGCTAATGCCTTTCTTTTTTTTTGATGCATGAATAATTTTCTCTGCCACTGTAGCAGCTCTCCCAGAATACTAAAAGCCACACAGTCTCCTGTAACCATATCAATTCCGCTCTGACGTGAGTCGGAGAGCTGCAGCGCTCCTGGTGATGTCAATGCATGATTCAGACACACTTTCCTTTATGCTGCCAGATCCAGGGCCCATTCTGCTTCTCTGGGAAGGGGGAGTCAGCTGAGTTCCTACCAACTGTGCCATGGCTCACCCAGCCCCCCAGTCTGCGGTCACACAAACTGGAAACTGCCACTTTACTCTGTTCAGCCTGAAGCTCCTGCTCCCTGGAGCCCCGTCCCGCGACACCAGCAGCAATGCTGCCCTGTTCCTTTCTCAGGTACCAGGCAGAGGTTGCCAACCACAGCCACCTCCTGCTCCCCCAGCCCCTTCCTCCTGCATCTTCGCCTCTGCTCATCCCGCACCATCAGTGCCTGCCCACCCGGGACAGGACTGGTTACCCACAACAGCATCTCACTCCTAACTTCAGCTGTTCCTTGTCATCCTCATGTCTCTTCAGTGTGTTGCAAAAATAGAATGTGATTTATTTTTTTTTTATTAACCTTCACTTTCAACATGCAACTGCTCCCTCCTGCTGAATAGCTGGAAAAACTAACATCTGCGCAAACACAGGCACCTAAATGTGAACTGGGCTGGGTGCCCAGCCCTCCTTGAATCCCTACGGAGACATGTGCCTCATCCCAGGGCAGGTATCTGAGGCAGCTCCAATGAATCACACTCCAGAAGAGCCTCTTCACTGTCAAAGAAGCCTGTGTCACCAACTGAGGCCTGATAAGTGACTCCCACTCTGGGTATCACTCCACAAAGCTGGTTTGTTAATGCAGGCATTTTCTACCTTTGCAATGCTTTGAACAAAATGGCCAGGCTCAAAGCCTATTATTTTTTATACTCCTGACTCAACACTGCCACTGCCCTGGACTTGGCAATCCCATTCTTGGCTTTGGCTGCAAAACCTTTTTTTTTCAAAGGGCTCTGTAAGCTGCTGTCACTTAAAGACTTTTCAAAACCGTCAGACCCTCCAGCAAGAAGGGCACTGTCTGTACCCAGTGCCTCTGGCCCAGTCTCCCTCGGGGCAGGGGACTTCTCCTTCTTTCCCTGTCTCCATGTTCTTAGTCTTCTTGGTTTTGAAGAAGTCCCCTTTGTACTATGATCAGGTGCCTTCAGTCTTCCCCATGTTGGGCTGTTCAGAGGTTGCAGTGATACATACAGGGAAGAAATGACCTAGGAAAAGGTTCCTTGGAGGAACCAGTAAACCCAGCGTGCCTTGAGCTAATGCTGTTTTCTGTAACTTTGGCTCTCAGCTCTTGACAAGACTGACACGTCTTTGTGTAAGGGAGAATCAAGCTCCTGAGGTCTGGTTGTAATATGTATTGATTTTAATGATCCATGGTTTTTAAATTACTGTAGATTATGTACTACAAAGGAGCCATCTTGCTACAGCCATAATTGTAGTCATTCATCTAATTTCTCCCCAGCGAACCCTCAATGTGAGCTATAACTGAAGTCCAGTTGTTATTCATGGTGTACACGGCATCAAGAGTGTGCCAAGTGATTGATTGGGTGTTAAAAATGTTACTGGCCGCTTCCTCACACCTATTTATTGTAATCATACGGCCAACTTCCCCCACACACCACAAATACTGAAAAAATGTAAATACAATGGAACATAGTTTAAAATTATTGCAAGAACCCCACTGCCAGCTCCTCCCAGCGACTCCTGGCTGGAGAGCCAGCTCCACTTCCACGCACACGACCTCCAAGGACAGCTGAATAACAGAGTTCAGCATCACCCAGGGGACACGACAGCAAAAAGTCTGCTTGTAATAACTAAAACCTTTGACCATTCATGGGCAACAGTAAAAATCAACATGAAATTCACGGCCACTAGCACTTCCAGAGAAGTGCGGTACTTCTCGGTGAATGGCTCAAATAAATCAGCATGGCTGAATTGTTGCTGACTGCACTAAATTCATTGTACTGTATATGACTCTTCTACTTCAGTGAGAAAGCAAAGCAAAAGGGAATGAAGCAAACTGTCACTCAGGAGAATTCCAGCTCCAATCAACCATTATGGATCAGGAAATCAAAATTTTCAGTGGGCCCTCAATTTAGTCCTGGATTTTTGAGGCGTAAGACCCAAAGCATAAAATAAAAAGGCAGGACTGCCACAGACAAAAGTTTTCCTGTGCAGACCTGAAGCTATTGCACACCAGCCATGTGTACAGACGTGCACACGCACACTCATGCAAGGAGCTTGCAAATGCAGCTCTGTGTGATCCTAGCAGATTCAGGGGTTTTCCCCACAAATTCTTTGGAAATGTACATCAGGGAAGCTCTGTCAGGTCACATTTCACCAACGCTCTGTGGCTGTGAGAAGCCAGAGAAAAACTATTTTTAAAAGTCCTGCTGGCTGGACGTTGTACTATTGCACACGAGAGTCGTTTCCACAACCAGCTCACTGTTACAAATCGTTACAGCAAAACGAGCATCCGCTGGGCGAGCAGAGAAACGTTTACAGAGCCACGCTGCTCAGCCACACATGCACACATCCCAGAAATCAGCAGCAGTACTGCCCTTCCACTTGGCATCAGTACAATACCTTCATCGGGGCATAACACTTGGTGCCGAACCTCGGCTTCCATCCCTTCAGGAATTGTATTTCTGCCTTGTCAAACAGCATGGCAGAGCCACAGATGCTGAATTATAAAAGAAGAATGTTCAAAATCAGCCGTACCCTGGGTGAGACAGAGAACTCTAATCTGCCTTGCAAATGGCCTGACACATTTTGTATGGGTCCCTAGCACTACCAGGACTCCCCCCGTTCAGTCTTTGCTTTTATGGAAGGATTAAAAAAACTTTTTCTTTCTGTCCTGGCATTGACTATTTGGATTTAAATCTTTGGGCAACTCTTGCTTAGCCGCTCCATAGATGCTGCAGGGCGCATCTACCGGCCACCATGGCAGGGCTGATGTTCTGCCAGCATCGGGCAGCCACTGAAGAAGCAATGACCCCCCCTGGGAGGACAAAGCAGAGCAAAAAGTGCCGGGTCCTCTCAGTGAGGATGGAGGCAATAAAAGGACCCATAAGTGCAGATCCTTCTGGCCTTCCATCTGCAGCATGGATGCATTAAAATAAAACTGCTTCTTCAGTTTCGAGCTGCCTGGTGCTAAGACACCCCAGCGAGAGCCCTGCAGTCACTTCCAGGGCCATGAAGACAATTTTGTCTCCAGCAAATACCTGCTCAGTGCCCAGATCATCTCTGAGCTTCACGGTGGGCTTCCCTTCTGGGCATTTCCCACGGACCTTCAGACCTACGTTCCTCAGAGAGGCCTGACTGTAGCCTCAGATTTGTTATTAGAAAATTGTGTCCTTCTGGGACAGTTGCGAGGGGAGCTAGGCTGTGGTACCCACAATCCTACCGCGAAATGTAAGCTTGAAAAGGAATAGATTTCCCAAAAGAGAGAACTTAGGCAATACTTCCAACCAAACCGAAGCCAGCTGGCTGTGGAGGCCGAGCAGCGGCCTGCCTCATCATGCTGTGCGACAAGGCAGGTACTTTCCACCTCATCACGCCTGCCAAGACATGGAAATCAAAGCAAAAACCCAACTTCAGCTGCTGATATCAGCTTTGGGCTTTGCGGGGGACAGCTGGGAGAAGCATGTGTCCTAGCTATCCCATTTTCACATCTTTTCCTCTCTTGCCAGAACTGGATGTTCTCAGTTCGGCTCAACATGAACATGAAAGTGATCAGGACTCGTCTTGAAAGGGAAGTGATTTTACTGCAGGTAAGCACGCCGCCTCCTCCTTCAGATTAATGCTAACCAGATGGCCAACTGTCTGTAGACTGTTGCTAAAAAACACAGGCTGAAATAATCAAGAGAGTCTCTAGAACAGACAGAGAAAACTGATATAGAACTGGAAGCGCACCACGAAAAAGCCCAGCCAGCGAGGAAGCTGGAGCCGTGTGCAGGGCTGTCTCCAGCAGTGGGCAGAAACCTTCTGCGATAAAGCAGGTGGGTTGGCAACAGCACACGGGTGTTTTGCTCCAAGAACATGAAACCTTCGCTGCATTAGCAACGGGAGCTCGGCTCTTTCAGAGACCATTTCTGCACATGCAAACCTGGTGAACACGAAAAATGCACTTTCGAAGACGTGGCTTGCAAAGGCTGCTCTATCCCAGCGGGCTGGCATCGGTACCAACTGGAAAAGAGCAACGGGACGTTCTCTTTGCCTTAGAGAAAATTATGTTGATGAGATAAATCACAAATGTTTCAAGTAATAAGGAGTTATTAATGCCATGAGGTTGAATTTGGGAACGTGCCCAAATCTCCATCCTTACTCCTGACAAGGTAAGGAGGATCCAGGCTTTGGATGCAGGTCTGGCTCGTGATGCTATGCAGCAAGGGCAGCAGGGTCAGTGTTGCTTCAGCCATTGGCTTTTAACAAAGCTCCACGGCAACATCAGTGGGTGCAAACAGCAGGAGCCCAAAGCAGACACGGCCCAATTCTGCCTTCCCCTGAATGAGACTTGACACGGATGAGATGGGACCTGGTGCTCCCCAGCTTCAGGTTAATGCCAGTTAGAAATCAGCTTTGGATTTGTCACATGCAAGAACTGCCTCCTCCTCTCCACCAACATCCATTTTAACATCTACTGCAGCAACTCCCCATGGTTTTGGTGCATCCATAAACATTTTAAAAATATCTTTTTGGTGTTTTTACTTTCACCCTCGCTCTCGGTGAGTCCCAGAGTTTATCTTGGCCTGTGTGGAAAAAAGTATTCCCTTTTTCACCCTGAACTTCCAAATCTCAGTTCCCATGAAGTGTCCCTGTTAAGGAGCACTCCTGATCTAGCTGTTCTCTCGTTTGTTCTATGCACTGTTATAATTTCAATTATTTTATTCAACTCCTTCTTAAACCTAGCCTCTGCCACTGTAGAGAGCTTTTCAGGCCCACGATAATTTCTGTTTCTGTTCTTTGAGCCTCTTTTTTTTTCCTTCTCCTTGCCTGAGACAGGCTGACCAGCACAGCACACAGGACACAAATCTCCAAACCTCTGCCATGAATTTCTCTTGTCCTTGTCCCTGCACAGGGTTTTTTGGGGAGCAACCCATGTGCTTTCTGGCAGTTAATTCAGAGCACTGCAAGCTTTATGAATAATGAATATTCTTCTCCTCCACAAGCAACGTGTATCCACGCTGAACTGCCGTAGTGATCCCGCAGTCCATTTCCCTCCTATGTTTAAATCTTCCTGAATTCCCTTTCTCCTGTCCCAAATACGTCCAATTTCTTTGTGTCACCCTCAAATTTTATTCCTCGCTGCCTCCATCCAGCGTTGTTAATAACAAAGCATAAACAACACAGCATCCAGGGCAACCAAAAAACCTGGAGAGATCCCCACAGATCATCACGTGCATGGGTCTCGCCTGCCTGCCCCAGGTGCTGCGCTGCTGGTGCCTGGAGGGGAAGGGGGCAGATCCTGCTCCCCCCAACAGCACCACGGTGTCTAACAGCTGCCTACTGCAGTTACAGGACATCTTGATCCGTCATGAGAAATGTCCACTGCAAGAGAGGTAAGTGAGAAGTATAACGCTGGCAATTTCTACGGATGTTGAAGAATTGCAGCAATACACTTCTCCCTGCCTTGCGTGGCGGTTCAGAGAGACCAAACAATTTCTATGGTGTAAACGGAAGGTTCCTAATGGGATTCTGCAGAGCTGGGAGACAAATATAACAGCCACGCAGAGCATTAAGGAATGCTTTCCAGCCAGCAGAGCCAACGTGAAACACTTGGACATATAGCATTACCAACTGGCTCGCTGCCATGCATCAGATACAGAAACATTTTTCTCTTTCTGTGACAAGCTGCATCTGTAGCAATCATTATAATTTCTCCTGACATTGCATCCCACACCTCTTCACAGAGGCAGGACGCAAGCAGCATTCTTCATTTAAATGGTAACTTTGGCTTTCCTGGCCTCGGGGGATGTAACGCGTGCCAGCCTGTGCCACCAGGGCAGACGGGACGGCTGCCGGGAGCGGTGTGTTTCAGGGTGCGCTCCACAGGGTCAGTGCTTCTGCGGGGGTCTGAACTTGGCAGCCGGACCTACCAGACCCACACCCACCCCACCAGAGAAATGCAGGTAGAGATTTGGGGTATTTGGTGAAGAAAGGGCAATCTGACTCAAGATCCATGTTTATGTTCTCGCCGGCTCTCCGCTGTCGTTCACACTAACAGCAGACCCCCCTGGGTCCACGGGCAGGAGAAGTCTCCCCTGAAAAGGCCAGGATTACTATTTATATTTACCAGCACAAGAAATCTTACCTACCAATTAGAAACGATTTCTCCCTTCGCTCTGAGTGATCAGCCGAGTGGCTGATGTAGCTCTTTGATCTCCTCATTGCATAACAAAGCCTCTTACAGCCTATTATTTTTATTGTAAGTGCTTTCTGTTATTTGCCTCTAAAAACGGCTTCCATTTAAATAATAAAAAAAGACTTACTCAACGTGCACACACCTACAGCAGCGAATAGTCATCATAACTTCTACAGCTGAAACAAAAGCCATGGAAATTTCCATCCTTTTGTGCTCTCCTGCCCCGGGTGTGTGCTGGCTGCAGCCGAGCTGCGGGGTCGGACTGCCTCTGCCTCCAAACCCGGCCACCACCGGGCCATTTGGGCAGGAAACTTCTGGAAAGGCAACCGAAAGCAAGCCATGGAACGCAGCGTGCGTGTTGATTGGAAACCAGCCTCAAAGTTGCACAGACTCTCCTTGTCGGCAAGGAAAATGTGGGGCGATGAGTAATTGCTGGAGCAGGTTAATGCAACCTGGTAACATGCAAAGAGGAGGCAAATGACAGCAAAGAGATAAATATGATTGATCTAAGGGATAAGGGCAATTAAAGACGGGCTGCAACATTGATCAAAACGTGCAAGATGGATGGCAAAGAGTTGCCAGATATTCTACTTTAGTGGGATAATTGACAGCACACAGTTTTTCCTGCATCAGAGGCGCTGCTGGTTAAAGCTGGCAAAAAATGATTCTATTTACAGCTGCCTGAAGCACTTCAAAGAAGACCTTCTGCTGTATTACAACGTGGGGTGTAAAAACTTGGGAGCATGAAGACTTGACGGTGTGGCAGAGGTTATGACACAAACTGGAAACCTGCATCTGTCTTCTGGAGGCTTTTCCACATGGCACAGACCCACAGCCACATCTCCTCGCTATTCCCGAGGAAACAAGCACACTCTGCAAAGAGGGGAGGGTAGCGCAGGACAGAAAGGGCAGCAAACGGGGTGAATATAGGGTGCAAGTACCCGGGGGGATGGAGGGAGCTCCATCTCTTTGGCAAAACCGTCTTCCCCACATCAGACCATTACTGCCAGTCCAGGCAGGTGTCAGTGAAAGCTCAGCTTTGTTTCGCAGCCCTACGCTGGCAGAAGTGACAGGCAGTGAGCAGGATGAAGGAGAAGATGCAGACACGCGCCCCGGGGATTATTGCTGCCTGGAAATTAGTGTATTTTCCTGTGTGTGACCTAAACAAAAATAAGACCTCAAATAACCTGCACCACTGACTCATGTGCACAAAATAAGGCACAAAGACAGCATTTTGGGGAGGGTGGAAGCTCATCTGGGTGATGAGCTGCAAGAGGGTTGAGCGCATTCAGTAAGAGGTGATGGAAGCAGCAAGATGCTGCAGCTCTCACGTGAACTTTTTGCGCTGCTGACACATACAGGGAGCCCGGGCTGCTGGCCAAGCACAGGTCTTGGTTAGCAGAGACCCTGGCAACACAGTAGCATTACCTTTTCTTACTGTTCCCAAAGATCTGGGGTCTCTGAGGTCCAAACAGGATTAAAACCGTTGTGCTGAAGACAACCAACCTTTAAGCAAAGACTGTGCTTAAAGTCTGTGATGTGGTTTATCTCACGTTGCAATTAAAGGCAAGATGTTTTGCAATGCCCCAAACAAATTTGCATGGGCAAGGGTAATTCCAACATTTTCTGGCTGTTATCTGACCGTTCCATCTTTTTATGCTTTCAAGTTCAAACTTTTGGCATAAAGTCCTACATGTTTACAGACTGTGACAGGAGGGAAGAAAGTGGCAGAGATGGTCCCACGAGAACGCCAGAGGCCAAGCAGCTGGGGAAAGCCCATACAGGTGCACCCCCCGCTCCTGAGGCCAAGGTGACAAATCCCCGACAAGGAGTTGGGGGACACGCTGGGGCACTCTTTCCCCAGAGCCACATCCCAGACTCCAAACAAATTCTCTTCCAAATGAGTTTTCAAGTTCATTTTTTCAAAGCACATTCTCATTTGCAGGAATTTTTTTTTTTTTTTTACATGGGCAAAATGCATTTTTAGCCTCAGCCAGAAAAACTGTTCAAGTGGGTTTGCTAAGGAGAAAAAATGTCATCCCGCAGAAGTACACGACCTGAACCGAAAGGGTTAAACCTAAGCTGAGTAACAGGCATCCATCCCATGGCTGTATCCGACAGACACGCACATGTTAAGATCAGAATCAGTTCTTAAAAAAGATCCGCCCCGTACTTCCAACATATTTACTCCAGTTGTTTGATATTGTTCTGAAAACCTCCTTCATTTGGTATTCATCTTATCTGCTACTATAATTCACAGATTTTATTTTCCACTATATTTTTAATTTATATCTTGTTTTATTTATACTACTGTCTTTTATGAAACCCCAAATTTCAAAACTGACATAAGCATTACACACATAAAGTAGACTTCTTATTATCAACATGGCATAGGAGACAAAAAATGACAGGAATAAATCTTAGGTTTTATGCTGGTGAGACATTCCGCAAAGTAAGTGACATTTCTCAGCAATACAAATTGTACATTAAAAGATAATTTTCAGAACATGATACCAGTATGGAGTGCAGCCCCATTACGCGAAGTAATACTGGAGCCGTGCTTTAGCAAACGCTGTTTTTATGTTGTACTAGTTTGGCATTGAGATTGCATCGGGTCTTGTGAGTAGACTTTGGAGTGATTAAGTTTGCTGTGCACAAAAGCCATTTATTTGGCAAACCGTCAACACGGTGTAATTGATATTTTAATTACACTACTAATACATACATGCTGTTCACAACGAGCCTCCTCATTGGCATTACATAAACCACGTATTTCTAGCGTTGATTATTGTTCCAAAGAAGTATGCAACTGGTAATATTTTAAACTGCTACAAAAGCAAACCAAATTGTTTTGCAAATGCTTAACGGCAGCAACGTGCAGCACAGTGCAAACACGAGGGACCGTCCCACTTGACATATGTTCTGGGGATAACGCGTGCACCCTCCCCACCATTACGGCATGGCTATTTTATAGCTGATAAGGCGACGCTAACTAGTGCGGCTACCCTGGAGGCACCAGCTTATCAGAAAGATAGTGACCAGCTCAAGGAGAGGAAAGGAAAGATTAGGAGGACGGATTTCTATGGAATAGTTAAAAGGTGCAACACAACCGAACGACCACGTGGCACAGAGATGCTGCTTAATGGAACCCCCACCACCTTGGGATGGGACCTGCCATCTTTCTGGCCAAGCGATGAGTAGGGGAGATAAGGAGCCAGTTTTCAGCACAAAACCAAAAGAGACACAGACAAGAGAGACACTTCTACAGCCAGGTATGGGATGGCGCCGTAGCTATGAGCGCGTTTTAGCGCTTTCCTACATCCCCCTGTTACGGGGCAGAAAGAAATGGATGGACGCGAGCGTGTAGCAGTGGCAGCAGCAAGAAGGAGGATGGAAGGGGAAGAAGAAATCTAGACCGTGGTGTGACGAACAGGGCACACGGGCACGAGAGCACTGTGTTTTACAGGCAGCAGATCTCCTGTGCACCTCTGGCAATTACTTTGCACCTGTGTATTATTTTTCTGTCACCTCTGTAGGCAGTAAGCTCTCCAAAGTAGGGGTATCTCCTCCCTGTAGGTTTTGCACCACGTCAGACACGTGTGGCTCTGGCCCAGATATATATAATATACATGACATTACAATTGTAGCAGTGTGTAACCATAATAATAGTGATAATAACAATAGCGATGCAATAATATGGAGTAACAATAATAATAATAACGATAGTCATGCAATAATATAGAGCAAAAGTAACTTATAGGTGGATATCACAGAATATCTCCCAAGGGTGAGACCTCCTAAAGGATGCAGTAATCCCACGTGACTCATCCTTTGAGAGGTCCCAGGTGGGATTTGTCACATCGAGGCAGGATCCCCCGAGGCGAGAACCCGGCACCAGCTGGCAGAAGCCTGCAAAGCTTGGGAAGACCTTTGCTATGTCCCAGGAAAGACCAAGCACACTGCGTGTATCGCAGGTCTCGGAGCCCATCTCCACACAGATATGCCAAAGGGAAACGGGGCCTGAGAGGTGCTGACCACCAGCCAGATCCTTCCACAACATTTGAAGGCTGCAATGAAGCCTCTTTTCTCAGAGGATCCGGGCTGCTAGGAGGAGACTGTTTGCAAAGGGAACCCCCACTTTAGAAAGCACCAAGGGGGAGATGCACAAAGACATGAACAGGAGCCGCGGGGGGGGGGGGGGGGGGGGGGCGGGGGGGGGGGGGGGGGGGGGGGGGGGGGG
>JAVJGJ010000002.1:2298262-2314451 GCA_035590215.1 Microhierax caerulescens
CCCCCCCGAGCTGGGTATCTACCTGCCTTTTGGAAAGGCACTTCGCAACAACCTGTTGGCCACTTCCCTATGAGTGCGACAAGCTCCGGCAGCAACGGCGCGGCTCCCCATCTCCTCACCTCCTCCCTGCACAGCACCGCCATGCCGGAGGGGACGTCACAGCACGACACAAAACCAGGGTTTTACACCACTGGAAAAAGCAACTTGGCTTATTGCAAAGCAAATTAATTTGTTAATTCATTTGTTAATTAGCCATAGGGGATAGAGAGTGGGAAAGGGGAGCTGGGACTGCATTTGCCTCTGGAGGAGCTGCTCTGGGTGAAGGCTGGGGTGTCACCTCGCTGGGGGTCACCTGAGACCTGGCAGCGTCCCCCCGTGCCCAGCTGAGCTGCTGAGGAGCAGTTCTCCCGCAGGACAGCAGCTCTGAGGGGGTTTCAGGAAAAAAGACAGGTTCCCATGCAAGATCCCCACCCTGGCAGGTGAAAGTCACCCCATCCCAGACCCGGCAGGTCGAGGTGACATCTTGTCCTCCTCCTTTCCCTTGTTTGGTGAGTAAATCTTGCATTACCCAGCAAACCCCACATCTGCTTTGCTTCTCAGCGATCACAACAGTTCCCTCGTGCGAAAAGCGTATCGTGACACCTGACTTTCTCACATCTCAGAACTGGGGTACCCCTGGGTGAACCCAAGGACCGACCACACAAGCGTGCCGGTAGGAGCTCGGTCCCTCAGGTTCCACCTTCCCACGCACAGCCCAGCCCCTGTAAGCTCTGCTGCTGCTCGAGCCCTCGCCCAGCGGGGACCCGGCTGTGACTCCCACCACCTCCATTCTCTCCCAGCAACACCTGGCTCAGACCTGGGACCGCTCAGACACACCGACATCAGCTCTGTGAGCAGAGGGGCTGCTGCTCTGCAGGGAGCTTGTACTGATGCTCAGCATGACCGGGAAGCTCCGGGAGGACCTCTCCCACAGACGAGGACCCCTGTTCCCATGGGGACCCGCATGCCTGCAGGCACCAGCTCTGCACCTGCATCGCCAGCCTCAGCAGTCGCTTTGAGAGCACGGGCAGGAGCAGCAGCATTCCTGCTCTCCCCGAACATGACAGCGAAAACTTCAGAAAGTAACCATCCATACGTGCCCCTTCCTCCCAGAAAGCATGTTTTTAAATACGTACACGAACAATTTTCTCTGTGATTGGGAATCTTGTCTCCCAGGTTTCAACCTGGAGTGAAATTTTATGACGAAGCGATAAAGCTGGGGGGGAGGCGGGGAGGGAAGGGGGCTTTCAAATGAAAATGCCAACAGATACTTAATGCCAGAAGCATGTGTGGGTGTTGCTAAATTAAGCTCGCAAGTAGGTGGGGCAAATGCCTTAAACGAGTTTGTGAAGGTAAAATAACGTTCATTAAAAATAGGAAAACAACTGAAAAAATATCCTTTGTATTCAACTTCACACTCGTACATCATAATGTTCCAGTAAAAGCCCATTTTCCCTTGAGATAATAAAAGAATTGAATTTTTCCTTATCGGTCATCTATTTTTCTAGCTAAAGCTATTACTCCCTCTCTGCGGTTGCTAGGCAACAAGAAATATTAATAGCAGCTTTTATTAGCTTAGCTTTAGCAGTGGAGTACCAGAATGAGAAAATGGAAAACATAAATGTGTTACATAAATCTTTCAACCTTTCAGGGTTTGTGTTAGTCTCTGTTTTCATAATGATTTATTGAAGTGATGGTTCATTTATGAGAAAAAGGAGTGTGAAATAAGAAAACGGAACATTACCCTGAAGGACTGTTTGAAAATAAATAATTATAGGAGGTGAAGAAAAGCTGTTTAAAACCATTTTTCTGAGTTTTATAAAATTTAAAAAGACATATTTCTTTCATTTATTGCCTCTGAGAAAAACACTACCAGGGAATTGCAAACAGGGCTCTGTTTAATACAAAGAACCCTTCACGTATGGTTGTATTATTACTATTTTCCACCGAGGGCTCATGTTCAGGAGTTTAGTTTTTAAATACCGAACCATTAATAAGCAGAAAGCCAAATTAGTCAAAACCTAGAGCACGCAACACAAAATTGCCAGTGCAAACTTATCCAGGGCTGGAACAAGCAGGGGACCCTGCAGAGTGGCTGCCGCTGGTGACACACAGCAGCCTGCGCCCCGACGGAGCCGGCCGAGCCGTGCTCCTGCCCGCTTGCTTGTTCATTTCTTTATTTCTTAAGGCTCTTCCAAGGAGCATGAACTTGCTCTGAAGGGCACTGCTGCACGGACATTGCGTTGGGATATCGATTATCCCAAGTAACTTCTTTTAACAGGCAGTGATCCAGGATGATTGCAGTAGTGATGTACTACTGGAAGGATTTACCAACAACACACAAAGCCGACCGGGACCACGTACTCCCGCAGCCAGGCACGCCAGCCCCAGCTCTGGGGAAGGGCTACTTTTCCGTTCCATCTCCCACGCGGGAAGCAGGTGGGATGCTGCTGAGCTGTTTGCTCTCTGTTCCACAGCAAAGCATCGGGAAACAGCTATTCAGGTTGCAAAGTCAACCGACTGACTTGCCAGGAATTTCGGGGTTGTTCTCATCCTTGCTGCCACAGTTCTCCCCCATTTACCCACTGCCCTCTGTGTGAACGGGTTGCACAAGTAACTTGGAATTTGATATTTGTGCACCATGAATGTGCTTTTTGCCACTGCAAGGGTTTTAATTTTTTTTCAGGTAATCCGCTTCCACCCAACAAACTGAAACGAAGAACTTCCATGCTGCGGCCACACAGCCCCTTTTCACTTGCACCAGTTTGCTGCGAGAAGAAACAAGTTACCGCAGCGGGCTCAAGGAAACGTTGGTGCCTTTAAAACAGCCACAAAGGTCTCTCACCGTCAGAAGCACCAGGAAGATGCAGACACCGGGACAGTTGCCAGCCTTTCCAGTCAAACTCGACATACCTGCCATAAAGCCAATGTTTGCTCGGAACAGCTGCCACACATCCGAACTGATGCTTCCCCCACAGAACACGCGCAGCTCTGCCCTGATGTCACCCGGGCACGGCGGAGCCGGAGCGGAGCGGGGCGGCTGCAGCCCCACAGCACTCGCCACGGGAGACCCGGCCGAGTTTTCAGTGTGCCCCAGCACGGCGACGTCCTTCGGCCAGGCCGGGAGCAGCACACGGTGTCGGGGCTCCCGGCAGCGCTGCCCCCCCCGGCCAGGGGCTCCCAGCTCCCAGCACCCCAGCACCAGGCTCTGTCCCACCTGATAAGCAGAGATACCCCCAGCCTGCTCCGCTCCTATCTAATATTTATGGAAATACATTTGCACTGCGTAGAGATTCTTGGGCTCTGACCTTGATCGCCCTTTGTTTCTGTCAAATACATCCTGCCAAATCCCTTCTGAGATCTCATTTATTCACAGCAGCTCCTTAACCCAGCAGGCACCCCACCTCGCCAGCAATCGCTGCCCCGATTCCCCGCGTCTCCCTGCCCCCTCCCCTGTTTTCCCCCACGTCCCCGCAGCCCCCTGGTCCCAGCCCTGGTGTGGCCTCAGCCCAGCAGGTCTCCCTGTGAATCCCCAGAAGGTTCAGCAGCTACTTATCCACGCTGTAACACTGCTGGGATGTTCACAGTGAGCAAAGTCGTACTCTTTCCAAGGAAAACATCCTTTTTTCTCTCTGATTAATTGCTCCTAAACATTCCCATTTCTCAATGACAATCACATCTCTCCCATTTTCTTTCCCTCTTGCCATTCCTCCTCTTTCCCTCCTCTTTTCCCACAGCGAAAGAGAGGACAGTAGAAAAAAAATATAAATCTGCTGTATTAAGAATTTCCTGTTTGTTTCTTGCCACCAACACAAAAAATAACATGCCTTCCGCAAACGAGCCAGTCCTGCCTCCTCCTCAGCCTCCCTGCTCCCCGCTCCACCAGCCCCCCTAACGTCACCTCCTCTGCCATCTCTCTGCCTACTCTTGCCCATCCCTGCTCCCCTCCCCATCAGGTCCCTGCATCCTACCTTCAGTGTCTGAAAACTCCCTAACTTCGAAAAACTGCTGGTGGGAATACAAAAAGAGGAGATAAAGCGACAGGAACAGCAGTGAAGAACTGTGTTACATAAATGTAGACCTGGTCCATGGGGCAGAGTGAAGCGTGCGGAGGTTGGTGGTGAGGAGGATGCTCTGGCTGCTGCTGCTGAAGGTATAAGGGAAGGCAGAGGTGGTGGTGGCCTTGGTTCTTTCCCAGCAGGGTACAGCTGCTTTGCTCGAACAAGGGGCTCCAGCTCCTGACACCCCGTGGGTGGGCTGGAGCCAGGTACAGGGTCTGGCTTGCACCAAATCCACCTTCCCTCTCCAGCTCTCACCCTGCCATGGGAACTTCTGCGCTCATTTACACTCGCTCTGACTTGATATCCATCTGCACAACGGGAGCAGCAGCCTCCTCCCTTGCAGAGGCACTGGGAGGCTTAATTCGATCGAAGGATGACGTTGGGACATCCCAGGACAAGAGACAGGCCAAAGGGGAGAGCAACCTGCACCTGCATTTTCCTTATTCACTTCTGAACGGCAGAGGAAAATACCAATCCCCAGCGCTACTCCTAGCTCACGTCTTTTCAGCAGCTCACGATTTTGTCATGACGATGCCTTAAAAAAATGCCAAGGCTCAAGCGACTTTTTTAAGGAAAAATCTGACCAATGTACGAACACTTTACCTTGAATTGCTTGTCATTTGTCACTATTCAACCCAAGACATGGCAGCCAGGGCAGGAAATAGCTGCGTATGCAAACCCGGGTCCGAACTACGGCAAAGAGCAGCAGCAAGGAGCCAGGCTGCCGGCTCCAGCACTTGCATGAGCAATGTCGGTCCTGGAACAAAGACAAACCCCCCGCACACCTCCGCGGCGCTCAGGTGAGGCTCGCTCCCAGGCTGGCTTCCCATCACCGCCCGTGCGGCAATACGTGCTCTATATGGGAAGTGTCAGCAAACAAGCCCCTTTGCTGCTCTGGAGGCTCCTGGCTGCAGACACCCACCCGGCGGTGGCCGACTTTGGGGCAGGGGGGCAGCGACGCCTGGAGCAGGCTGGCATCACGGGGCCAGCGCCGAGTGGGCTGTGGCACGGTGGGCACGTGGGCAGGAGGTATTAACCATTTGAGTTTAAAGATCTGCTCTGCCTCCGGGGTTTTATCGTGTTACGTGCACGCGCTGCTCCCATTACCACTAACGGGAGTTCCACGTGTGCTATGGGATGAACGCGGCTGTCATGGGCTGGAGATGGAGTAAGGGGAGATTCCGTTTGGGTATCCAAAAAAAAAAAAAAAAAATTTGTTTTTTTTTTTAGGTGTTATTTCAGTGGGAGAAGTCTGACGGCATAGAAAAAAGGCTTTGACGGGGGGTAAGGCAGGATAGAATTTGGACCTAAAATTGCAAGGCGGTTCGCTCCCTGATCTACTTCCTCTGCTGCTGGGACCTCTGAAGATGTATTACAGCTCCAGGGGTCTCCGCTGGAAACGGAACAGTTTCAATCCACTATCGGCTGGAAAATTCAGGGTTCACTGGATTTTTTATTTTCGTGGTAAGGGGCAAACAAATCTTAATCTCTCTATTCTACGTTTACAGCCCACTAAGCCCCCTTCTTATCTTCTCAGGCTCAGTCCTGATTTATTGTCACCATGCTGCATTTGTAAAACAGTACCATAAAGTAAGAAAGAGAACATTTCCCAAGGACTACTCCAAAATAAATTATTTCAGACGTACAGAAGCTGCTTAATAAATCCCCCTATTCTTGTTTCTTTAGGTATTTTAGAAAGTGATTTATAAGTGCAATATCACCTCTCAAAGATGAGACAATCAACACAGGATAAAATTATCGTGTTATGAAAATAGGGGTCAGGCAAAGGGGCTGTGCTTTGAATTAAACCCAGGGAAAATATTTCACCTGAAATTAACTCTTTTTGTCAGAGAAATGAATGTTTTAATCACCTAAGAACCTAAAAGCTAACACAGAGCCTTAAGTAATACTTAATTCCATAGAAATATGCCTGTGTTCAATATTGATAGGCAGAACATGATATTTTTCTTAAACACACTAACAAGGAAACTTGGAGACGCATGAAGACTTTAGAAAGCCTTGGGATTTTCCTAGACTAAGAGATAATATCCCATTTAAATATTTAAATATCACTGCCTTTCAGACCATTATCTATTCAAGCAATCAACACCAAACGTTCTCCAGCTAGCACAGTGGCAGGCTCGCAGGCATGCTACTTAAGTAAAATTAACTCTGTTTGATATTGACGCCATCCAACGGTACCCATGAAAATCAATGATCTCTGAGAGAAACAATGCAGAAAACTAACCATAGTTCTGCTAAATAAAATCTGCTAAAGAGGAAAACATTATTAAACAACAACACTATTAATTCAATACCACTGTCAAAATCAAGTTGCAACCTTTCCTCGGTGCTGCTGATACAGAAGCATCGTAAGGTCTAATTGGCCCTGGGGTTTCTTCCCAGAGCTGCACTTTACTTCATTATCCCTGACTTATTTATTCTTACAGAAAAGTCATTTGAAACTTCACAAGGTATCCCCTTGCCACGGCGTGTGCCAAGAGGCCATTTGAGTTTGCAAGTGCAAGGAGGGATCTTGTTCCCCTCGAAATCAATAGGACAAGCTTTCCCTTCACAGAGCATCCGTGCTCCTCCTGCTGATGCTGCTGGGGCCACCCTGGCAGCAGAACACAGCAGTGATGGGCTGGGAGTTTCTCCCAGCAGGATAAAGGATGCAGGGTGTAGGGGTTATGAACCAGGGGCTTCAGCTGGTCACCTTCACGTGGGGGATGGAGCACATGCACTTTGCTCAGTTCAGTGATGACATTACGTACACGGAGGAAAACAACTTTCCCCCCAACTCAGGAAGACACCAAACTGGAAATACAAAATTGCCACCACGACCACAGCCATGCGGCATCTGCCACTGCACCCTGAGCTTGGCAGGCAGCAGGGCAGCGAGGCCGGGCTGTCACCAGATCTTCCCGACCCCCAGCGCAAACATCTCATTGAAACATCCTGTGACATTCAATTGACTCAGAACTCGAAATCCAGAGCAGTTTGAATGAAAGGTAGTAAGGGGGAAAAGTCACTGACCGTGGGTAGCTGGCTGGAGAGAAGATGCCCATCCTGACTCAACATGTTGGAGACCATGATGGCCGGCAGGTCCATGTTCTGGTAGGGGTACGCTGGTATCAGGCTGTTTGGAGGGAGGCTGTGGCACAGGGAGTGATATCCAGTTTCGTGGTCCACCAAGTGCAGGAGGGAAGGGTCGGGGAGATTCGGAGGCGTTATGGGAGGGATCTCATAGTCTTCGTTGTTCTCATTCTGACCGTTATACGTCTAAAACATGAAAAAGACATTTTGCAATGCATCACTGCTTTGTTGCTTCAGCAAGGAAAAACAATTATTTGTGTAAGAAATACAAAAGCACATCCCAGGGAAAATTGTTTTGCTTTAACAAGACATCTCTAGTCCCGGACACCAGTGGGCTGTACCTAGATGGGAGCCAGGTAGCGAGTGTGGTAGCACCGCAGCATCCGTCAGGGACACCGTGGGTCCTTGCACACCTCGGATCCGCCCTGGGCACCCCCAGTGCTCCCCTCTCCCACGCTGCATCCCTCCAGTGCATCCATCTCTAGTGCACCAAAGCCTCAGCAGAATCCTCCCTGCCCGGACCACGGCCAGGTGTGCTATGCTCACAGAGTCCACAGCTGTGAAAGAGCACGGCCATCTCCCAACCAGCTGCGGCATTTTTAAGTCAAAGTCTTTCTCTGGGCACCCAGCTCAGCTCTTACGGTATCTACAGTTTTTATTTTCAAGAGTTTTTATGAGAATTAGCTCCGCAGAAATAATTAGTATGTGGGAACAAAATTCCTGTTGATTCCTCACAAACTCTAGCACAGAAGCTGCAGCCAGGGAGGGAGAGTTGGAAAGACAGCCATCACTTTTTTAAAAAAAATCCTTTAAAGAAAGCCTGGCATGATCTACCACATATGGAGATTTGTCTTTTCTTATATCCTTATCCAAATTTCCTTTGGACAAGTGTTCCCTCACCTCCCATGAGGTGACCACAAACACGGAGATGTTGGTACTCCTTGTGCTTCCCGTGGTTTCTGGTGGCTTGTTTACTTCTAAGTGTTCCAATTTATATAGAGAAAGAATATGTTATTGCACCTGTGCTATCCTTTTCACTTCAGACAAAAACATATTTGCTTCATAATGTAAGTGTGAATTTATCTAAAATTATTAATTATCAACATAATGAGTCTCTGGCAGAGGAGGCTTATTCTAAACATCTACTGTTTCACATATTATTACAGCATATGAAATTCTGATTAGCCATAGTATTATACACATGGATTTTAAGCTAAATTTCCCAGATCACCTAGTTTCATGGTTGGATTTTGACTTAATACTTGATTTAAGAGCAAAACCCCAGATGTGTGCAAAACCAGTTAAGCACCATAGGCTTTATGAGTCCATTGCCCCAGAGCTCACATTTGGATTCATGCTCTTCATTGCCCCAGACCGCAGGTGGAAAACCCTTAATAAAATAAAATAACCCCATATTTAAGTGGAATGCAGAAGCCAGTGGGAGAGGCAGCGGGGAGCAAGGAGGTATCTGGATAGTGGAAGGGCTTGTGCAGGAGCACCGCCTGGGAGAGATGGGTGTCGGGGCAGGGGGTCACTCCTGCCTCACCCCAAAGCTGGGGCTGGAAGCAGCCCATCCTCTGCTAAGCTGAACCCCCCCCTCACTCTACTGCACAGAGAGACAGAGAGAGGAGCCGGCAGCACACGTCCCACCCCAGCTTCACGTTCGCCTGAGATTCCCACCGGCTGGGGGTAACTGGGAGTGTGTGAGAAATACAAGAGAGAGCCCGGGCTGAGGTAGCACCAGCCGATCCCGTTCAGGGGAAATCCAAGCCCAGCTGCTTTTCCAGGCAGCCGCACTACACGGGGCGGGCAGGGGGCTGAGGGCACGGACACAACAGCAGACAGACAGATCCCCTTTAAGACATTGAGTAGTTCGGTTTCCATTTGGGCTACGCTTTTTGAGGTACACTGATTCTTCCCCAGTTATTTAAGAGGATTTCACTCCATGCTTTACAAAAAGGGATTTAAATAAATCATTGCACAGCAAACTTGTTCCTCCAACTGGTTTTATTTTGGTATCGGGTATATAAGCAAGTGGCTTTGCTGCACTTAACTAAATTATGTAAAACCCACTCAAAGTTTCCTAAAGCTCTCTTCAAAACTACAAGTTCCTTGTGTTGCTGCAGAGCAGCTCACCGAAGGGCTTTGAGGTGGTTTTGTGAGGAGCACGAAAGCCCAGCGCCCCGCACATTTCTGCCTCCTTGTCTCAGCCTCGTGTGTGTGTGTGTGTGTGAAAGAAAAAAAAGACCTGTTTAAATCACAAAGCTTTCCAAACAGCTACAGTATTGTGCAGACATATCAAAATTACAATCAAAGCTGTACACAATCAAAATCAGATTAGACAATATCCAATCAACAGAATCAGACTCGGTGCCTGCCAGCTTTTGCACCCTATCGCTACCAGCAATTTTCCAAAGCAAGCCGTGTTTATTCTATATATGTTTTAAATAGATTGCTAGAAAGATAAGGAAGGGAGATGAGACAGATAGACACTCAGAAGGCTGGGAAAGGGGGGTGATTTATTGTCACACGCGGTGCCTACTGATGTGTCTGAGGTGACGCCTCCGTCCCCACGAAGGGTGGTCTCACGCCGCGTGCACAAAAGCCGTCATCTCAACCCCTTTGCCAGTAACACCCAACACTCCTTTCTACCACTATGTGGGCTACACTGCAGATTATATTTCCTATTCTTATGTTAATTTGAATTAAATTAAACAGCCAATTATATGTTATAAGGATACATTACAAATTAGATTAGTGAGCTGGTTTGAACCCATTCATCCCACCAGGACTCCAAACGCGGCTGCACAGCTCACTCTGCTAAAAGGCTGCCCATTACAGTACACAAAAAGGCACGGAAGATCTAGGATTTTCCACTGTCAAACAGATGACAGTTGTTGTGATTACACATTATTCCTCTTCAAATTAAACCACTGAAATCAGCTGAAACAACAAGCCCCTTCTTGCAAAGCCACTCTGGGCTCGCGCTGCCGGGCAGATGGGTGCTGCCTGGAGCAGCAAAGCCCTGCTTCTGCCTGCAGCTGGATGGAGCAGCAGGATGGAGCCAAGCACCCCCAGAGAGGGGACCATGCCTCTTCTCTGACTCCCTCCTTGCCCTCAGACCCCCCCTGTATCTCTGTGCTCCAGTTACAGGGGTTGTGCTGCAAGGCCAGGCACCAGGATGGACCAAACTGCCCCAAGCACAGCACCGGGGCTATGCCCCATGGTCGCACAGCAGTGCCACAGGATGGCATTGCAGGAGGGACAACTAACAGCAGCAAAATCGTATTTAAAAACAATTTTTCCTTCTTGAAATCCAAGTTCGAACAGGGGTCTCTGGACTGTCTCCATCCACCAGCAGATTCAGGGACGGAGGAGTGGAGGGGAGGTGCTGTGGGGACACGAAGGGATGCATCCAGCTTGCTCTGCTCATGCCACACAGCTTCCCCGCCACCCTTTCATCATGCCTTGCTGGGCCACAGCTCCCGAGATCTGCGCCCTCGGCATGGGGAAACACGGAAGGGTCTGTAATGGGGAGAAAGGCTCTGGTTCCCAGCAAGGTGACAGTTGGGCCACATCCAGGCCCAAGAGGAGTCAGAACAGGTGACCGCATTACCGGCTGCTCCCTCCTAGCTCACGAGCACAGGGCTGGGGACACGCTACTTGTGTTCATTTGAGAGGAAAGTCAGGATGGCTGATGTCCTTGCAAGAGCACGGGGGGACCGGCACAGCAAGGTCCCGTTGCCAGAGCTGCGGTGGCCCTGGCAAGCACAGCCCAAAAGCACCAGCAGGTCTTGGGGACACGCCAGCATGGAACACTGCTCCCTGCCACGGGAATGATGTGCCGAGACCTCCCAGGCTTCCCGCACTACTCCCATATGCTCTTCAAGAGAGAGGGACAGAGATGGATGAGAGGCCCCCAAAGCGCCCAGGAGCTGCGGGTGACCCACATGAGGCTAGCGGAGAGGGACACAACAGCTTGTGCAGCAGGAGGAGGCTGAGAGGGAGGACAGGGAAGCAGTGGGGTGGAAAAAGGTTAAGGAGGTGGCAGGAGCAAGTCCCCGGGGAAAGGATGAGGGAGAACCCAGGGTGACACAGCAGAGACCTGCAGGATGGCCCTGGCCAACCAGGGGGAGCAGGGCTATTTGAGGGCAAGGAGGGAGGACACACAAGTCCCTGCCTCTTGTACCCATGCTCAAGCCACTGCACCGGGCACACCGAGTAAAGCTGTACCAACCGTGGCGCAGGTGGTTCTGCGGTGCACGTGTGTGGGTGCAGAAGCAGGAGCTGCAGTTAAAGGGTGCCCCCATATGCACGTGGAGCTGAATCAAGACAGTGGGTGGAGAACAAGAGCTTTACAGGGGAACGAGTTGGTCCCTCTGCCCGTCTCCCCGCAGCCTAGGCACGGGAAACCCGAGTCACAACAGCAAAACTGGATCTTCTTTTATACGGCGGCATAAGCACCTGAATTACAAGCTTATCAAATTGCGGACATCTTCTCTACATGCTCTGAAGCTGCATCTGAAAGATACCGCGGGTCAAGGAGAGAAGCGAGGAGCTCTCACCCCAGCCTGTCAGCATCCAGCAACGAGCAAGCTGGAAATAGTGCTGAGCACTTCACGGCGAGCATCCACCGCCGCTGTAACGCAGTGCAAATGCCCGCGACAAAGGAACAGGCTTCTGCTGCTGCTCCAGGGTGGGAGAGAAACAATCCCACTTTTTTTCTGCTCTTATCAGCCGGCTGCACCAGGCAGCGCTGGGGGAAGGTCAGGCAAACGGCGCTGGAGCCAGAGCTGCCTTACAGCCACGGAGGCTCAGGGGGCTGCCCTGGGAGCAGGCAGCAGAGCAGGGAGCGAGGGCTTCAGCCACGAAGCCTTCTCGTCTGCTTTGAGAGAGCCAGCCCACATCACCCAGGGTTTTACAACACCCCTGGCTGTGTTTGCACCTGATCCCCAGCACACCCGAGACTGATGGGGCGTGCAGGGATAGGACTGGAGATGCCCCTTCCCAGCTCTCACTCGGATCCAAAGCATTGGGTCAGATTTCCACTTCTCCCAGCTCAGTAAGCTGAGCCCAGACACTGGTCTGCCTGGCGCAAAGGGCCCGGCACAGCAGGAGGCTCTGAGGACTGGTCTGTCAATGGCAAATGGCTCATCTCTGCTGCAAAGATGGAGCACATGCCCTGGGTGTCCCACACCTCTGCACTGCGAGGTGGCCTGATGGCATAGAGACCCTTCACACCCTCTGCCATCAGACTCAAAACCACACTCAGTGTTGCTGCTGCTTTACCTTTTGCTTCTCTGCTGTACCTCCTCTTGAACCGCAGATGAAGTCAGGCCCTGGCAAGGTCCCATCAGCTAGCCAGTAACGACCCCCCGCCCCCCCAGCCTAACCACGGGCCTGAGCCCAGGGGAGCGTTCCCACAACCACAGCAAAGAGGCTGTTTTGGATGCATCCACCCACCCCTGCAGGGTGGCTGGGTGGCTTCACACGTCCACCTAACCTGAGACTCGTGGACATCCAGACATCGTAATGCAGTGCCACTCGAGGGACCAGCTGTGGCTCAGCCAAAGCCATAACCACAGCTGTCACAGCACTCTCAAAACCATCAAGTTGCAACAAGGTCTTCTACCATGTCATACCGGCACACTCTTCATACAGTCCCTCTGCTGCCTTCTCCTCCTCACTCAGGGCATGCTCTCTCTTCTTTTACTTCTTCCTCTCTGCTCATCTGCTTCTGTTTCTTCCTCTCTCCTCGACTACTCCCTCTTCACTGGCTCTCAACCCCTTACCAGAACCAGCCACAGCTGCACCTTATCTACATCAACCAACCCGCTGCCCCTGAAGCCAGCCCACAGCTGGATATTATCAATGCTAATTAACCCAGCTTCATTCTTCTACACACAGCCATGTTTTAAAAGACACTATGAATTTGCCACGCAGGTGATTCAGGAGGGAGCTACAAGTGTTGAGCATGTCTACAAATTAAGCCTTCAGTTTTCTCCTACCTTTCCCCTCATGGAAGGGGAGGTAAGCACAATCCTTCTTTACAAAACACTCCACACCCAGCCGGCACCGTCTCTCCACTGTGTGTTGGTATTAATCATAGAAGATGTGACTTGACCAAGGACCTGGGAAACTGTTCTCCTCGGCAGCAGGGCAAACGTTCAGTGACCCCAATTCTCCACTGAGTCATGTTCAGTGTGATTATCCACAAGGATCCAGGAGCTGCAGCCAAGCATTGATTCAGAGAAATATTATTCACAGGGAGAAGGATAGAGATTTGCAGTATTATTGCAGGTAAATATTTGCCCTGTCAAATAACATTCAACAGTAAATATGAGCCTAAGAGAGAACATTTATTCTTGGTAAGGTACAAGGAAATACACAAGCTGGCGTGATCCATCCCACCCTAATTGTCCAGATGACACAAACCACCATGGAGTCTGTACCATCCCTCATCTACTAACAAGTTTTTTCCTGCAGCTAACACAAGAGCTTACTGCCGTAGGAATGCGACCCTCTAAGATACTTCAGAGATTAGATGGGTCTAACCAGACCAAACCCAACCTGGCAAGTCTGCAAAGTGAAGAAAACATTGCTACTTGCTACGACCAAGGGCTGCACCTTGAGCTCCTGGTGCGCACACGAAGAAGGGAGGACATGGAAGTGATGGGGTGGCCCACGGCATCCCACAAACAGCAATAGGAATCCCCCCCACCCCCCCTCCCCACAACCTGAGCCCAGCTGGACACAGGGACGGCAGCAGGACCTGGGTCCCAAGGGCTGTGTCCCCAGGGAGAGCACTCCTCTCCCACCGGCACCGCAAGCTCTACCAGCACGGCTTGGGGAAGGGGCTGCAAAAACCAGCCAGGCGCTGGGTGGGGTATCTCGACTGTACGGAAGGTGGACATTGCTTTGTCCTACAGGGCTTCCCCGTATTTCTCTTACACATACACGAAAGGATGTGCCAGCGTTCACACAAGCTGCAGGGCACCCCAGGCTGAGAGAAGATCTTGGGCTATATAAAGAGGAAAAGAGTCTGAACGCAACAAAAACGTGAAAATCCAAGGCAAGGTACCCTGCATTTCCTTAAAAGCCCCCGAACTGCTCTCCCACCACACACGGAGAAGGATGTAATTTGCACCCACATTTGCAAGAAGGGGATTTTGATACGTGTCTCCGGCACGTGACTCACAGAGGTGTTTTGCTTGTTGCAAAGCACTGAAGCCACAGGGACAGAAACGTGAGTTCAGGTGGCAGGAGAAGGTGGAGGTCACCTGGATGCTGCAAACTCCAGAGAAATGCTCTGGGGCCAGCAAGGGAAAGGGCCAGGTGCCCACCACGGGGTGACCCAGGGGGGCTGCAGACCCCTTCAGCACCACCTCTCCTGGGGGCTGGGGGTGCCGGAGGGCTTTGCTCGCACCTGTGATTCCCAAAGCCCCCGTGCCAAGAAGTGAAGTAGCGCTGATTTTCTGTGTCAGCAGCTCTGGGTCTTAGGAATGGAAATTGATTTGCCTCGCCTTCACACACAGAGATCCAGCGTGTGAATAGCAGGGCCAATGAATTACTTGGGTAGAGTTGGATAAATACTGTAAAGAAGTATTTATTAACAGTCAGTCACATACAATCTACAAATTGTCTCTGAAGTGTTCCCTGCCCCTTCTACATTAATTTTCACATGCTCAGGTTTTTGACTATGGGAATGTGGTTGAAAAGGGAAAAAGGAGTTCTTGCACCAACAGAGGTGTGCATTGGAAGCGTCTGCACAACGTGCAGTAAGTAACAGGCAGCCACAGCGGGGAGGTTGGGAGCACGGCAGAGCAACTGGCAGGAAACATCCGCCCGCCTCTGCGCTGCTCCTCCACACCTGTAGTAGTGGGGTCTTAAATCCTGAACAAGCGTCGGTTGACCCAAAGAGCAAGCACACACCTCCACGCTCCCCGTTGCTCCCCGTCTCCCCGCGCGGTGCGGGCACTGCTCTGGGGCAGGCTCCGTGCTGTGACAACCCGTGGCACAAAGGCAGCCGCCCGCCAGGAGCAGCGCTACGGGGTGGCTTCGCCTCTGCACGGAGCGGCACGTTTACCTTCTAACTTGACATGAGTTGACTTTGTCCCACCTCCTACAGACACAAACCCCATGCAGCCACAGAGCCAGGGGTTTTCCAAAAGCTGAGCCTGTCAGATGGTTGCAATCAGATTCGACGGTGCAAATAAAAGTCTCTTTTTCTCAAGTTTCATGAAACCCCATGCGCATGGAAGGGCGACACCGAGGTCCAGAACATTCTTGTTCACCGAATGGTCGCTGATCTCCGTGGCTAGCTGCTACAGCGGCAAAGGGATGGCTGTGACGCGGTGCCATGGTGCTCAGCAGGATGGGGACTGGGAGGGGAACCAACCAGCAATATCCAGAGGGAACAGAAGACCTCAGTTCACTCAGAAAGATAAAGTTTTGGGAGGCATGCACCCAATTCTGCTACTCACCAGAGTAGTTTTATTTTTGTTATTTTACATCTACCAAAGCCAGAAACAACATTCTTCGGAGTCTCTGGCCTCAGCCTGTCCACTGGTACCTTGTTTATGTGGGTGGGAAATGAAGACCAGGGTACCCGTTATTATTAATCATCTGTCAGATGGACAATCCCCGAGATTCAGCCTGGGTGAGGACTCGCTTGTGGCTCCGGCTCAGCAGCGGTGTCCCCGTGCCCTCAGGTACAGCCCAGCAGGGCTTCCTGGCAGTGATGATGTGAAACACGCGCGTGCCCTTCTCCTGCATCCCCATCGATGTAAACAAAAGCGTACAGTCAGTTTTTATATTGTCCAAGCTGTGGCTGACCTGCATCACCACTTCACCAAAAAAAGCTAAAAATAATGGAGCTCTATGAACAATTTATAGCAAAAGAAATCAGCCCTATTGTAGGCTTTTTAAAAGGCTCCCAACTCCCCCTCTCCCTCCACTTTCTTTTTTTTTTTTTTTTTTTTTTTTTTTTAATC
>JAVJGJ010000002.1:2314551-2347939 GCA_035590215.1 Microhierax caerulescens
CCTCCACTTTATTTTTTTTTTTTTTTTTTTTTTTTTTTTAATCAGTATCTTATCCAGAACTGGAATCCTGTCAAGAATAGTGGATAGCAGAGAACTATAACTTCTTATTATGTGTATAGTGATTTTATGAATTCAGTGGGGAATGAAATGCAATTTTGTCAGACTTGTCTGTGTTCATAATGACCAAGTCAAATTAATCATCGTGGATAATACTCCTGTGTCAGCCATTCAAGAGATTTTTTAATAGAATTTTTCTGATTCATGTCTTGCAGTACATCAGATCTGTAGTAATGCAGGCACTTCTAAAAATCAGTGCAATTATGGCTTCTTGTTGGCCTGTCATTTTCCTGGAATAAAAATGTCTCTGCAAAAGTCATATACTGTACATAAACCAAAATGGAAAACAAAAATATAGTTACAATTAGGCTTGATTTTTTCTAAAGATTTAATATCTTTTTGAAGCCATTATTCACAGGCAATATATAAAGCTACAGTGCATGATGCTGAAGATGGACTGGTTTATCACAACACATACCAATTTTGTCCTGGTTGTCATTCTTCCTTTCATTGCCCTATGAGTTAGTGGTTTTTGCAGGCATGGAAATGACTATCCCATAGAACAAACAGGGGATAGGTAATAGGCTTGCAGTCAAATTATTGTGTTTATTAAAAATGTATCCAGGAAAACCCACACAGATCCCAAAGGGCTCTTGTTCAGGAAAATCTCTGGTTCAAGAAAAGGTTACAGTTACCATAAAGGCAGATAGACATGCGTGGAAGCAGCAGTGCAGCATGCAATGGTATAGAAAGGATTAGTAATGCTGCGTTTATATACTTCTGAGGGAAGAGGGAGAGACAGACCTCTAATTCCCCAGGGACACAGGCAAAAATGAGTTTTGGATGTAGTTACCCCCAGGAATAGCGAGGAAAATAAATGTAATCCACCTCAGATACCTTGCCCTTTCCTCCTTTTGCTGCAAGGCAGCAATTCCCTGCGGGAGAGTGCAGGGCAGGACCCTGACAGCGCCGCAGCACGTCCCGGAGGGGAGCTCCGCTCGGACCCCTCCAGACCCACCCTCTCGTGCCACCAGGTACATCCTGGAGAGAAAAGCTCTCAAGGCCACTTGCCACTTGCAGGGGGGGAACGGAGACCCACAACCACGCACTGTCCTCCCCAGAACTCCAGCCCCGCTCACACAATCAGACCAGCAGTTTGTCAACATGCTGACTTTAAATCTGGCCAGTACTAGCCAGCATTTTGGAGGAGGCATAAAAATCCCTAACCAACAATTACAGAAGCTCCTCAGAGAACTGAAGAATTCACCCCTCCCTTTCAACTGCCTCCCCTGGTTTTATTGTCCTTCCCTCTCCTTGCATCTCTACCAAGCCCCTGACATCAACATCTGGCTGCAGGGAGTTCCCTGGGTTCCCTACAAAACACATCCACAACCACAGCTTTGCAGATGTGCTGCTGTTACTTCTCTGAAACGCCATTTCCATGAGACAGAGCACGTCCAGGCACCCCCTGCCTCTGCCCCCCACTGTCCTGGTCTGTGCTGGGGCATTGGCAGCACGGCACGCGTGGAGGTGCTCCCTCCGCACCCCCCACCCCCAGCTCTGGGGGCTGAACCCTGCATGGAACACCATGTCCCCGTCACAAAGGCCTTCAACTTCCAAACAAGCAGAGGGGATGCCATGGCTCGAAGTCTGCTGACGGCGTTTTCAGCAGCATTCTGTACTGGCTCATGCAAACGTCAGCAATAACCAGGGCTCCTGAAAACCCTTTGTTGCATCTTCATAAGCAGGGCCAGGACCGTAAGGCACGTTTGGTGTGTAGCTGCCCCTGGATCACCCATAAAATCTAGCTTCACCGAGGTTTTAGTTACCTACCCCCACGGACAAGAGAACTGCTTCATTTCACTGCGTGTTTGGGTGGCTGTTTCCCCCTAGCCTTGCAAAGCAAACGTGGCACGCTCCAGGGAAAGCTAGGAGATGTGCAAGCTCTGCTTCACGTCGGCAAAGTCTGTCATCTGTCTCACAATCAGCCTCCTTAAAATTGTTTATAGTGATTTTTGCCCGTTTTTAAAATATATTGAAGGGATTGTGCACCCAGTGACATAGGAACCAAAGGGGATCTAAAATTAGACCGACTGGGCCAGACAACTACAAACCCTTTTCTTTTCTTTCCTAGTATCTTGCCTGGAAGTGACTACAAGGAATATGATAATATTCTACTCAAGAATATCATGCATTTCTGGGAATTATTTGAGGAGTACAGATTTTACATAATTGCCTTTTTTGTCTCATGGCATATTGAACTCGCATAATAAGATCAGCGCACTTCACAGAAATTCATTGTTGGACTGTACGGATTCGGTATTTTGTGTTGAGCCAAGGGTACGTTATATAATGATGTACAATGCACTGTAAGCAGGTCAAGAGATAAGGCGGCCTGAAAACAGTAATGGAGTGCATGCGAGGAAGAATTAGTAAAAAGCACTCTAAGAAATTAATTCAACCTAGCTTCAGCCGAGCCAGAAGGACCCGGAGCAGAAACCATGTTCTGTACCGTATTTGTCCCTTTTCGGTTACAGAGTATTTCTCTTACGCTCAAAACGGAAGGTGTGGGGTATAGGGGTAAAAAAAAGGCTTTGTGCCACACTTTGCCTGGATGCTCTGTAGCAGTTTTTCAGAGCTTTATGTCAAAGAACATCTCCTAGCCCACCGCACACGGCCAGCGCAGCCATGCCCTGTGCCGCAGGTACCGCGGCAAACGCTGCTTTACCTACAGGTCTGCAGCAAGCTCCTCCGGCAAAGCCGTAACGGCAACACAACCCATCCTGAATCAAGCCTTTTTTCTTCCTGATGTGCCCTGAGGGTATTTTTTTTTTTTAGTTGTTTTTTTTTTTTTTCTCTCATCATCAAAGACAAATTTCCACACGAAGCCCCGTGCAGTCGTCGCACGCCAGGGCACACCTGCGGCCACCAGGACTGGTGTTTGCAAGGCGTGAGAGACGCGCACGTACAACGGAGAGCTGACCACCGGCACGCCTGCAGAAGCAGATGCTGCAAATCCCTTGTTGGAGCTGAGGGGGCAACCTGCAGTTCTTCTCGAAGCGGCCCTACGCTACACCTGGTTTGCTCTCAGCACTACACACACGCACCGTCCTCCCCTGGGCCACCCCTGTAGTGCCCAAACGAAACTTCGCCGCAGCTGGAGCCCTGGTACCGCTCACAGTCCCAGCCCAAACCTGGCACACTTCCCAAGTCACACTTGGGACCCCAAAGCAAACTGACAAGAAAACTACCTATATTTAAAAAAATAATAATAATAATAATAAAAAAAATCCAACAGGAGCAGTGGCATCCCCCCCTCCCCACTGCCCAGATCTGACGTGCCTGATTAGCATGGGGAAGGCAGAGATGTGGGGAGAGCTTGCATAATGTGGTGCAACCTAGCACCTCCCCCAGGGTGCCCAGCTGCTGCAGAAGCAATTTCACAGCTCATCATCCATTATGAGATTAAAATAATTTTTTTTTCCTCCCGTGAAGTATTAATAAATTGTGCAGGCAGACCAGAGTTAGTGCCATTTACACAAATGGTAGTGAATCACCCACCTAGTTATTTCTTAATGGATTGAGTATCTGTGTTCCTCCTTATCCTGTAATTTAAAAAACTAAATACACAAACCTGTTTATTTGTCTCATCAGGCCCTGAGCCAGCTTTTATTAAGCCTGGGGATACCGGGACAAAGGCAGAGCTCCCATGGACCTGCCCCAGCACTTTACAAGGGAACAATACAAAAACACACACGTTGATCAATATGAAAGGGGAAATGCACTACAGAAAAGCCCAAGCCCACGTTGAAATCCCTCCCAGAATTCACTTACTTTCCCTTCTGGGGCCAAAACTCACCGAAGCATTGCTGATGTAATGTGGCTTCCTTGGTACATATAGTGAAGATGTAAAGCTGTAGTCTGAGCACCACTAATGGCTCTTTGAACATCCCTGGTTTATTATGGTATCAGACGAACCAAGCATCTTTAATGTTTAAACTTCCAACAACAAATGCCTTCAGCAAATATGTTTTACGTATTTATTCAGTGCTTCTTAAGCGCCTGTCGCCTTAGCAGCTAAGGTGCTGCTTACCTTTTTTTTTTTTTTTTTTTAAATTTTATTAAAATTAAGTACGTATCAATGCTTTGTAAAATGCCACCTTCTTCCCTCCCCTCTCCCCTCTTTACCCTCAAGAGGAGCTCAAGATCCTTTACCTGCCCATCCACTGCAAAACATTTCAGACTGCCAGGAGGTTGCCGAAATGGGAAAAGGAAATTAACTGAAATCACCAGCACGATTATTCAGCCTCCCACATTATCCCAAAGACCCTCAGCCCCAGAATCTGGCTCCAGCATGCGGGAGAAATGCCAAACCCAGATATCTCCGAGTCAGCTTTGCCACAGTAAACCCTGAGAAGAGTCGGCAAAAGCATCGACCCGGTTCCAGCCTTAGTGGCTGGGTTTGGGCAGCGCTGCCTCCGCAGCCAGGGCAGGCAACGTCTGCCTGCGGCTAAGCGTGACCTGGTTTCGGTTGGTCAAAGGAGACATTACAGATTACCTACGGGATCAGGATGCCTCACTTCTTGCAGACCCTACATATGCAAAAATCATCAAGGTGCCAACCCTCCCGGTCCATGAGATGGCAAGATAATCAGCCGGGACCTCTCCTACCCACTTTGCATTTACTGAGCTGCTGACTGCCACAATTACATGCATGCTTCCCTCACAACCATGAGTGCAAGAATTTTATTCTTTTACTCGCTTCTCCAGAGCAAAAGCTGTCATGTCACAAGAGCACAAAGGTGCCGGGCTGTTAGGGAAACCACGAAGCACCAAGAGACTCACGACAAAATTGTGAGAACTGTAACGTGGTGCATGGCCAAGTATCCAAATCCCCAGCGGAGGTGTGAAAATCTCAGCCTTAAGCCTCCAATATGTGAATTTTGGGAAACAAACAGATTTTATCTTTAACAATTTTAACATTTTTTTTTCTTTAATTAAAACAAGCTTATGTATGGTATCTAAAAAAAGGCAGGAACGCACCCATTCCTGTGAGGGGCTCATCCATGTCCTGAATCACAGAGACTCACCAAATACCTTCTAAAGCATTAAGCAACCTGGACAAAATGAATAGCTAGAGTTGGTACCATCCTTTCAGGAGGAAGGCAGAAAGGAAAACCATCAGATTAACAACCGAAATAGCAATGTTTGCCTAAAGTAACGGCAACTCTCCCTCAGGAAGGACAGCCAGGACACCAATCTGCTGGTCACAGCCAGGCGCAGCCATCACCTTCAAAGCTGGCGGTGAGAAGGGACTGTTGTAGGCACTGGCAGCTCTAGAGGCAATGGACAGCCTTTGCTGACACAGGAGAGAGCTTTGCAGAGGTGACGGAGGTGCAAGAGGGCTCATACCAACACCAGCATGACCTTCATCGTGTGACCATGAGGGACCCAACCCAACACGCAAGGCATGAAGTGGGAGGCACTCCATTAGTAGCTGCATCCAAAGAAAACCAGTCCCAACTACTCAGAGGCCAAATCAACAGAAACATTTATTCATTAAACAGCTGGATGGGTTTTTCTATTATTTTTACTAGTTTACAACGTGCCAGGTAGAACTTGAATTGTTCCAAGGGAAATGGGCAGAAGTGGAAGAACCAAAATGAGAAAGAGATGCTAATGGAGAGGCAGGGGAGGTTCTCAGCACAACACGGCTGTAGGTAACAAAGCCAAAACATCGATTCCATGGTAAAAATTTACATTTGCCCAGCGTATTCAAGGGCTTCAGCTGCTATCTTTTGAATCCAAGCCCACACAAAGTCTAGACATTTCCACAAACCTGTCACGACTCAGAACCGAGCACTTCTAATGATAATAGTGGTACCAAACCCGGTACCTCAAGAGCCCTACTTGGTGTTACCCAAAAGCATCACCCTGGTCTATCCCCCAATATGATCAGAATGGGACAGATACTTCTGAGGAAGATAACTGGAGACGCTTGGCTGCAAGCTAAGCTGCATGGGCTTTCACCATTTCTCCTCCCATCCCTATTCGTGATACCAAGTAACAGGAATCCCTTTCCAGACTGGGACAGAGTGAGGCAAAAGTCAGCAATCAAGGATCGCATGGACAAAAGAAAAAACACACAAGCAGAAAAGAGTAGGCGTCTCTAGTATCTAATTTGGACATTGCAGCAATCCTCAATGCAGAAATCTGGAGACCAGGGCAAGTAGAAAAACTACACTTTGTGTTCAAATTGCGTTGTTTTGAAATAAACCACCACAGCATGAGCTGCTCAGAGAGCTTCAGAGTCCCCTGCATTTTACAGTTTTTTTTTTTCCTTTTTTGATCCCCAGCATCTCGGTGTGGACATGATAAATTCATTCCTGCAGTTGCATTTACGTGCCCAGCAACTCCCACCCTTTCCCTGCAGCTCCCCTCTGGACATTTCACGACGACTTTCCTCAGCAAAAACTTAAAGGCCAGAGCTAACTGGTTGTTTTGCTCACTAGTCCTTTGTGCATGCAAAGCCATACGTGACTGCACACAGAGCTCTGCGCCTGCGCGGGGGGGGTGGTGGATGAAACATCGCATTTGCACAAGCATCAATGTTAACTGCACCTGCGAGAAGGCATACAAATATTCATGCAAAAATACACAGCTTTCCACTTTCTAACACTCGGGTGAGCGAACATCCTGCTGATTTTATGAAATGGGGCTCCTACGGCTTTGCTACTTTTGATGTAAATCATGTTTCCCCTACAGTGCAGGGAAACCTGCCTCGGGAGGGGTGGGCAGGTGAGGACCACACATCTTCCTTTGGATACCGGTACGGGCTCCCCAGCTTGCAGCATCCTGACCTGTGAGCAGAAGAGCACGACCTGCTACTATCTTGTGCCCTATTTGCTTGCAGAAGCGATGGGCATCCTCCTCCAGCCAGGTCTGGGGTGAAAGCAAGCATCTTTTGTGTATTTGCTTGCAAAATGGACTAGGAATTGCCAAAGCCTGGGAAAAAAAACTACCCCTCACGAGAAAAGCAGCCACCAGCTTCAAGCCTGGTGTGTGGAGCATGAGCCCTCAGTGCCACATAGGTGTCTGGTTTTGTTTAGAAGTCATCTGGAATTCTTAAAATAAATTTGCTAAATTGTCTTCCAGAGACTGATGGCTTAATTTTTTATTTTTTTTTTCTTCCCTCCTTAATAAACTTTCAGGGCTATCTTTATTGTTATGTCTAATTTTAGAGAAAACTAACATTTCCTGAGATTCAATTTCTCTCATAATTGTTGGAAGGAAACTAAATTGTCTGCTGTAAACATTCACTGTATTGTGTGAAAAGTATCTTTATTACAGCCTACTGGGAATACTAATAAAAGTCCCAATCCTAGCCCTTCCTCACTTTTTTCTTTTTTAAGCTCACTCTTTTCTCTTATATACCCATTAATGTCAGTTCAAACATTCTGCAGTCGAGATATGAGAACTTAAAATATATTATTTAACAATGAAGGGTAGAATAAAGACTTGTGAGCAGTAAGATCCTTTCTGCCTTCTCTTTCAGTGCTTTCTATTACAGAAAATGAGAATGGCTATTCCATTTGTCTGTGTGCGTGCTCAGAGTTGATGAAAAAAATCTCATTAGTTTAGTCTGACATATACTCAATACAGTCTATGTACATATTTTTTTTCATTTTATTCTACAGCTGCAAAATGATACTAAATTTCATCAGATTGGAATGAAAACTGTGGTCTTGGAACATTTCCCTTTAAGGGTCTTATATTTATTCAGAATTCATGAATCATTTTCCAGTAATACAACTATAATTATTCTTAAAGTGTTATGTTTGAAGGTTTAATATGAAATACTAGCAAAAAGCTCTTTTTCACTTTGATAGTTTGTAATCTTCATGGTAATCAGATCAGTTAGCTCCTTCACACAGCAGCCAGGAAAATACAATTTAATATGAATCTCATACTCTTCACTCATGTTTTAATTAAAGTAATAAAAGCCAAGTCATATTTTGCCCTTTACATGTACACGGATGTATAGACCTGGGCTATACAGCACCGGCCCAGACACTTTTGATGGCTGCTGATGGATTTCCTAGTTCGAGATAAATTTGTTTCAGGCTTGCTCAGAGGCTGCTAGTCATGAAAGTGGACAAGCGTTCAGTCCTCGACAGAACCGCCACAGGGGTGATGGGTGCATGGGGTGAATGCAGAGCTCTGGGTCAGCTCTGCCACCTCTCACTGCTGGAAGGAGCTAAGACTGCTGTGATAGCGATCCTTCAGCTGGGTCCAGGGCCAGAGCACACCTCCCTGCGAAAGACTAGCGCATCCCTAACCGTCTGTGATTTTTGGTTCCCATCATTGCTCCGACCAGCCCGCCCTGGTGCACCACCTGACAGGGAAAGATCCAAGACTTTCCCAAAGGAGCAGCACCACAGAGGACTGGTGGCATGCATGCTCCCCTCCCTGAGTAACTGCAGCGCAGCTCCCACACCGCCTTCTCCCTGGTTACCTGCATCAGCACACTCCCCTCTCCCGCATCCCGTGGGGTGCTCCCCTCCTGGGTACCACAGCACCCACGCTCCCCCACCCGGGTACCTGCCAGCCTCACCCATGCTGAGCTGCTCAGGCTTGAAGAAGGGGGATGCTCAGGGCTCTGCTGCACAAATCCTGCAGCGAAAGCAGAGGAGCTAATGCAACCAACCCGTTGCGTGCAGGCATTAAGCCATCCCATTCTCAAGGGCTCCCCGTGAGGTCCCACCAATCTGTTCGGACCAGGAGGGGTGGCTACCACCTCATGCTCGCAGGCAAGCTGCCACAGCACTGCTGGACACCAGTTTGGGTCCAGTGCCAGAGCACTGCAGGACACCAGTTTGGGTCCGGTGCTCTGAACAACCGCACGAGTGAGTAGAGGTTGGAAGTCAACGCCTGATTCCGAGGGTAAGGAGCTTGATGGCCACACTCAGGATACATAACCCTCGTCATCCTCCAGCACCTGCAGAGCCCCAGGATGCTCTGCTGAGCGGGTCAGGCCATTGTAGGGCTGGAGCAAAGCCCAGACCCGCACGCGCCCAGGGCAGCCCCAGAGCCGACATGGAGCCAAGGGTGTGTTCTGCAGCTGGCCGAGGCTGCAGAGGGGTCTTCCCTTCTGCACGTGCCTTCATCCAAACTCTGCGGTGGAACGTGATGCTTTCTTACTGGAAGTAAGTGGCCCCCCAGTTAATCACTCCGCTGTGACGGCAGACCCATACGCCAGCTCGGGCTGGGACTCCAATGAGAAGTAATCAATCAGTTGGGAAAGGAAATCCCAAGAGCAACAGGCTGGGGTTTTTTTGTGGTTTTGGTTGTTGTGTTTTTGGGTTTTTTTCCATACTCCTGTGGCCCACAGTGCTACATTTCCACAAACACAATTTGCCAAAGCCACTCCCCAGAGGTCCATTACAGAAGCAAACCAACCTCTGCAGGAGCCAAACCCAACCCCCCAACAGGATGCAGTAGAAAATCCCGCTCGTCACAGCAAACCGATAGCGATGTTATCGCATTATCGGATCTCAGCATCAATCGTTAGAGCACAGAAAGACCTGGCTCCCAGTCACACTGTGTCACAGCAGGTAATTCGGGAGACAAGTGGTGAGGAATTAGCACAGTGTGAGGAGCTGGAGGATTTGAAGGCAGAAACAGCTTGTGTGTAAAAGCTCTGGGATTGCCTTTGTCTGAAGTGACAGCCACCGCTCAAGGACAACCCAGCACCTCCCCAGGAGCGATGGCAGCTGACCAGAGGGGCACTACCCGCACACAGAAGCGCCACATTAACGTGATACCTATGCCGCAAAGGTGACCTGCTCCCCTGCAGAGCTGCCCCAGGTCCCCTCCCGTGGGTCCCCACCTCGCCCTGGGCCATGCTGGCCATCAGAGGCAGCAGCTCCGCGCGCGCCACGTGCAGCCCCTTTACAGCACTGTCGAGCACAGTGGGAAACCTTTGCTAAAGTGACACTTTGTTGGCTAAAGGATAGTGCACACCACTTTCCTCTGTTTTGTTGCTATTTAATGAGGCCTTGGCTTTACAAGCTCATCAGCATTGCTGGACAGTCAGCCCATGCACCTCACGCCACAGGAGTCACCACACACACCAGCAGATCCCATATTTAGTCTGACTGGATCTCAGCTGTGCCCCACAGTGCTCTGAAGCAGTCCCAGTTACTCCATCCCCGTCAGCCTCCAGCACACAGGGAGCATTTCTGGAATCTCAGGTCCACATTTCCTTCAGCCCCACTGGTGGGCATCATGGCATTTTGGCACCAAGAAACACCCCTGCCCAACCCTCTATCAGAACTCATTTTGATTATCAGTATTTTCTGATGTAAGACTTTGGATCAAGATGCAGCAGATGCTGTTTCTCAGTGGGATACACATTGTCCTGCGGCTGCCCTCTCTCTGCCAGCCCCCGGGTACCCACCACCTCCCCAGCCCTTGGGCAGATGGACCATGGGCTAGAGCTGTGCTGCCTCTCCTGCACTGACTGTTTTTTTTATTATTATTATTTTTAAGTGTTTCACTGCTTACGCATTTCTTCACCAGAAAAGAAACCAGAGTTCTGTTTGAGGATTACAGTCAGGAGTGCTGCTTAATGCAGATGCTCTTCATCATTGCATCAAAAACAATCTCTGAGCTGATCAAGATCCTCCCAAACCTGGGAAAGACTTGGGAAAGAGAAGGAAGGTTTGCTGCTTGGGCTGACCCTAGGGCACAGCTGGCTGCGGTCACCTGGAAGACCCTGGAGGAGCGGTGGATGCTGTGCCTAGCCCAGGCTGCCAGCCACAGCACCTGCTATTTGTTTCTCTGCTTTTCCGACCTCTGCTCCGATGCACCCAAGAAGCATCTTCTCCCTCCTGCCTTTGCCCCTAAATCTGAATCTGTTCAGGACCCTTAGTTCCTTGATGAAATGCCTACATGTGAAATTCAGCCACAGTGACAATTTCAGTTTTCTGTCCTCACAAGGTGCCCTGTGCCACCTGACAGACAGCTTCAGCTGCATGAGACTGTTGGGTTTTGCCTCAGAGTAGATGCAATAGGGGCAGAGACTACCCGTTCTGGTCTAGGAACTGCTCACTTACATTGGCTTTTCACTCTGCGATGCCCGGTGACTGTTTATCAAACACCGTTGTTAAAAACTTAGGAGTCCTTTGAAACCAAGGGTCGAAGATGATGTTCGTTCTGCTTGTAATACCAAAGGATTTTGTTATTCTTATTTTATTTAAGCACTACAGCCGACCCTCCACCAGCAACAGAAGCTTCTCTTGCTATGACTGAGTTAGAGGAATCACTTCCTGACTGCACCTTTCAAAAATTTCACTGTCGCATAGGAGTTCATGCAAAATTCACAAGCCTGGATCATCAGCTGTAGTTGCGCTCGCCTCCAAAACCCCGCCTAGAAGGGTTTCCATTAGCTCCTGATTATAATAAATGACATGTAACACACTATTGTTCATTCTAAAATAGTACACGAGATTCTTCCTGAATTGTAAGCTGAGAAAGGCATTTAATATCTATCAATGTCTCCCCTCTATTTTTTATTCTCTAGCACAACATATGAAATTATAGAGTATTACTCAAAGAACAGCAGGGAAAGAGCAAAATCTGTGTCTTAGCACGGGCGCCTGCCACAGCGCTCCCCCGGCTCCCCCTGCACCACCAAACTCTGTCTAACCCCCTTTCAGCTCCGAGTCGGTATAAAGCTCTCACTTCTCTTCACGAGGGGCTTTCTGTATGCATCCGTCTATACATCTGCTCTAGCAATATCTGCCTCATTGTCAAGGGACTGGGGGGTCAGTTTTTTACTTTAAGGCACTCTGCCCCTGTTGTGGTTGACTTTAGACTCCAGAAATACTGCCTGTTCGCTAAGGCAAGACAGCGAAGCCCAAGGAGCACAAGACCACTGGAAATTCAGGAGCATCAAAGCCCTCCATGCCTGAGGGACACGTTCCCCCCTTTTTAAACCCACTTATATCAGTGATTTTCCTTAATGCTGACCATCCTCTGACTATCATCTGTTCCTGAGATTAATAGATCAAATCCATCAATAGCCAAAATCAATAGATTATGAAGACCCCGAGACATGTCTCCTCAAAGTTAAAACAAACATGTTTCTTCACATGCGAAGACTGATCAGACTCCTTAGAAGCACAAAAGTTCATTAGGGGCCTTGAGTGGGAATGGTATGAATAACAACCTCATGGTGGGCTCTAATTTCTCCTCCCCCAGTCTGCTGTGCAGCCTTTACTATGACAAGACTTGAGAGAAGGGTCACCCTAAGGTACCGCTCAGCCATGTATATGGTCTCCTGATTCACTTCCAGTCTTTCTTCTGGAGCAAAGCCAGGTCTGAGGCAGTGGCTGCGGTGACCACGAGCAACCTGCTGCACCTTATGAGCTTTGGGGACAAACTTAACTGCTGGAAACTCCTCCAAATTCACACGTCCTGGTAGGTCAGGGACCAACCAACATGAGAACGTTGCGCCCAAGCAATGACACGCTGTCACTTCGCTGCCAGCAACAGAGCATCCCTACCACCGCCCGGTCCATATCGGTCCTGGTTCACAGCTTCCTACGAGCGAGGAAGAAGCATGAACGAGGGGAGGATGAGCCACGTCTCTGTTCACAGCGCAGGACTGCCCTCACACTGCCTGGGGCTCCACGGCCGCTCCAGGGCTGCAGGGGTGGCACTTGGGTTCCGTGGTCCCTTGCGGGGAAGGGGACCCCTGCACTGGCACGGCACGGAGCTGCCCCAGCCCCTGGTTTATTTTATCAGCTGTTGGCGTTCTGATGAATTCAGTTGAGATTGGTGGGAGGCCCAGGAGGTGGGAGGACAACACGTCTGCCTGTATTTTGACAAGGTTTAATGGCACATTTTATAGCAGAAGCTGCCAAGATGAGCTCTGTCTAGTCTGGAGCGTTAGCAGAGTGTGAGCAAGGTATCCACAGCTCCCTGCACCATCATTAATTTCTAATTATGCTATTGCTTGCTTTCTACATTATTGTTTATTTACCAAACACAGCTTTATTGTACTGTCCAGTTCCTTATAACTAGCAGACCCATTGTTATGCTAAAATGAATGTTCTAAATGTTATTTATTATTTGATAAACCTTGTGTAACCCTGAATGAGGACATTAAATGGCAAGAACACTACTTCAAAATCCCATTTTAAATAAGTCACCAAGACAGCTGTGCCTTTATAAAACACATTAGAGTGGCACTCAGAGCACATATGGCTCAGGGATATATACAAATTATACAATTTCTGTCATTCGATCAAATAAGAGGGACGTTTTGACCCCAGAAATGAGTCAAATGTAAGTTGTAATTCAAGCCCCACCGGAGGCCCTGGTGGTAATGTATCCTGACGGCTGATCAAAGAGCCCTGACCATTTGACCCACCAGATCAGCGACTTACTGTATCTATTATGGCTAATACAGACCCGAGCTTGAAGATGTATGGAGATAAACAGATAAAGGGCAACAGATACAGTGGACAAACGTTGATTTATACACACCCAAGCACACGGGCACATATGCAGATGGATTTCATGCATGCAGAAAGGGGCAGGCATGTACAACCCTACATTAACATTTATACAGGCACACATTTGAAGACAGATGCTGTATATGTGCATGCGCACGTGACACATGTAATCTCTCTTAACTCCATTTCCCTTGGTGCATCAGTATAACCGCCACACTCAGCTGAGCTCCTGCTGGTTCGCACACAGCCAGAGAAAAACTCACCTTATATTTTATGCATGTGCTGCCAGTACAAACACGTCTATGCCCACGGATCTACCTTCTCAGCAGCATAAATGCGAGCAGCTCCATCCATGAGTTAACCCAGTCTCGTCCCAACGCACGCAGCCCAAACTAAAGCCCTCTTTGCTGCTCCGCAGGTCACTGGCATCAGGTGTCTCCCCAGGACTGGGTGAGACCACGCTTTTGCAACGCTGCTGCACAAACCTGCAGCCCCCCCATGTCTACAGGACAGATGTGGTTCCTGGCAGCCAAGACCTGACATTTTTGATACACAGATGGGCAGCACGAGTGTGCCGGTGAGAGCATCGTATAGGAGTAGCATTAGGAGGAGGAAATGGTGTGCAAATAACTTTTTGTCAATTTAACTGCCACATTTTCAACACTCACAGTTAAAGCAGCGGGGTGCTATTTGTACTCTCAGTTACAAAAGCAGAGAGTTGCTTAGGCTGATGCATCTCCCTGGCCGGAATAAACTGCACTGATGTATAACAGCGTTTGCACGAGGAGTCACACAAATTAACTTGTTGGTACAGAAACAGGCACGTTGCTCAGCTGGACTAAGCTGTGCACTGAAAGCCCCTGGGATCAGGCAGAGCCGTCAGTGATCAGCTCTTTCCTCCTTCGAAGCTGCCCACTGCCCTTCCAGCAGCCAGAGACATGCCCTGGCGAGAGGAGGAACGTGGCCAACGCTCCCCTGAGGCTTACCATAAGGTCTCTCCCACAGACTGGGCACAGTCACATCCCAGCTCCCAACAAGCTGAGTGACAACTGTCCCCACAGCCATGCCAGGGCCCAGCTGTTCCCACACCCTGCATCACCACATCATCCCCAGCAAGGTATTTCCTGCGTTTATTCACCCGTGACACGGGATAACGATACCTCCTCGCAGGGTATTCCCAGGCGTAGTTAATTCATGTTTATAAAGCACCTGCGGACTCTTCCTGCAAGTGCAAAAGTCTCGATGCCAAACAAAACCAACCTCATTCCTGTCCAGCGATGTGAGGAATTTCCCAACCTTTGCCTTTCCTGGGGTTACTCTCCCCACCACAAAGATCTTAATAAATGCCTTTTCTTACTGATTTTGCAGGTGGTTTTATTTCTTTTAAAAGCACCACTGCATTTTTACTCATCTTCCAGAGTACACCATATGGTTGGTAAACTGTCCGGTCCTTGGGATTTCTGCATTACTTAATTCCTTGTCTTTGGGGAGGGATGGAAAGAAAGAAAGAAAACTGACAGGGGTGAGGAATGATGCTCTGCTGACTTCATGAGGCACAGCAGATACCTCACTCATCTCGCGGGTCAAATGTCCGCAACGGTTTGATCGGATGTCAAGTTGCATTTATACTCTGGCCCCTGTTGGGGTTTGAATTACATTTCACATTTGACTCACTTCTGGGGTCAGATGTCCCTCCTATTTGATGGAACAAGAGGAATTATTTTCCCCAAGCAGGCTGTGCTGCTGTGAGTCTGGATCTGTCAGTGCTCTCATTATGTTTTAGGCTCCTGTATTTCTGCATCTTGTTCTCAGCTGAGACCAGAGCCTTTTGGGATGGCAAGAAATGCAGCCAGGAGCACATAAGCAATCCCATTGAGTAAGGTGAGGGGAAAGAGCAGATCAGCCGTCTTTCAGGTGTTTCAGACAGTGTTTGGGTTTTTTTTGAGGGGTTTGGGTGGGTTTTTTTCTTCCCCTCCTCAGGTTAGCAGCTCTGCAGCATAGGGAACGATGAAGGACAGGCAAGGCGACCTCGGTCTTGGCTTTACCACACTTCTGCCATGAAATACCGCAGAGGATCCTTAGGATCAAAACCTGTACAAGGGGCTGAGATAAGGCAGATGTCAGGGTGCTGCAGCGCTGCGGTGCTGTCCAAGGACTGCTCAAGCACAGGAGCTGCTCTAACTGCACTGTCTCTGTTGCTCCAGTTGTAAAATGAGAACAATCTTGTCTGTGTGATGGGAAAGGATGATTCAAGAGCTTAAGCAGTTGCTAGATCTCTGGGCAGGGAGTGTAAAGCATTGCACTGACAGCCAGGAGCCATTTAAACCCTGTGGTGGGGGGAGAGGTGATAAACTGAATTCTGCTTTCCACCTAACTCCCTCTAGGTATTTTAAAAGAAAAATCGCAAGACAATACAGAATTTCCCATTACAAAGACTATCGAACTTCTTCTATTTGTGGACCCCTAAAATTTTCCAGCTCAAATAAAGCCACACACAGAGATGTACTTCTTGCTGTCCCAGCCCTCCCCACCCACCTCGAAGCGTGGAGGGGCTGGAAGCCCTCCCGCAGGTCTGGGGGATTTCATCGTGATGGTCCACCCCAGGCCATCACACGCGTGCTGGTACCAGGGGAGCTCACCATGTAGCACAAAGCTGAGGTAAATACATGCCCTAAAACAGGCGACACGAAGCTGAGATTCCCCACCATCTACGCTGCACATCCCAGCCCCTGAGCCGGAGCTGGGCTCAGCGTGAAGCTGCACCTGTACCGAGAGCTGCAGGTACCAAATGGTGCCCAGTGCAACCAGTTTAAGACAAAAATAGGGGAAAAAAAACCCAACCCACCAGACCCATCTATTAGAGTGTGACGGCTTCAGTAATTATGATTTGTGTTTGTCCCCAGCGATCCCAAGGGCTCAGCGATACCCCGCGTGCACCGCACAGGCATCTCGAGGCTGGTGATTTAGCAGCCTCCCAAGCAAGATCGTGAAACCGCGGTCCTGCTGTTTAATGTACTCGTTCATGTTACCACAGGTTTAGCAAACAATAAAAAAGCATCTGGAACCCCCATTTAAACAGAAGAGTTGTGTTATTAGTAATAACATCACGACAGGTGCTATAAAACCCGCTCTGGTAAACAATGCTGATGTGTAGGTAAATAAAGGGAGACGATGAACTAATGAGGGTGAGGGAGGAAGGCTGCTCCCCGTCCTCCTCGGCCAGAGCTCATGCTGGGTGCGAACCACCACTAACATCTTTGCAGAACATGAACTGGGATCTTCACCCTCTCTCCCTGCCCCCTGGGCAAGGTTATGGTGGGGTCACTGCAGTATCCCATGGGGGCATCCACCCTGGCAGCGCCCTGGGTGCCACCCCGTGTCCTTGCACCCCTTGGTCCCACTGCCAGCCCCCCTGACTGTCCCAAGCATAGCAGCACAAGAGGGGAATTGGAGGCGCAAGATGAGACTAGACTCCCACATCCATTTTCCACATCGGTCCCCACCTCCCACAGAGCTTTTGCTCCAGGAGATAAAGCAGCAGCACAGCCCCCATGCACAAACCCATCCCTATATCGGGGGGTGCCTGCCCCCCCTCTGCCAAGAGACAGAGACTTCCTCCCTTTTCACCCTTAACTGCTGTTTCAAAATAGGAAATAAAGGTCAACAAACAGAGAACAAATTAAGAGTAAACTTCTATTTCCCTGGTTACAGTGACCTAAGCTGGTTTGGTTTACCCTTCTCCCAGGTTCAAACAGTATATGAATCCTCCACCACACGATAGGCTCTGGTTTTACTGGGAAGTCAGCCCTCCTCCTCCTCCAACATGGTGCAGCAACCCATGCCCCACCCCACAGCATCAATCCTCATTTCCCTCCAGCTGCCCACCCCTGGGGGAAGCAGGATGCGACAGGGGCTGTCAGGTGAGTTCTATCGATGTAGAGGAGGAACCACAAATGGTTCACGTTGGCCACGGTTCAGCCCCAGCCGAGTCCAGTTCCACAGGCACATCGTGGCCAGGGAACATGGCTGGTCACTGAGTCGGTGCTGCCAGCCCTTCCTGGTGAGGCTGTGAACCAGCTGGCCCTCCCTTGGGCAACTTCTGAAGGCAGGGTACCTACGGCAGCTGCCCCCATCAGCTTCCACCACTTGCTTGTAGGCTCTGCACAGCCCTGGGGAGCACGGGGCTGGGGACAGGGCTGACCTTGGGGTCACCCCGCTCTTTTCTGCATTTACTCAACCTCTGCCAACTCCTGGATCTAATGATCAACCACACACTGTTGCTGATTGACTACATGTTTGTTTCTGCTGAATCACTCGATAGCACACAGTTTGCAGTTCCTTCCCCACCTTCTGGAAATCCTTCTCGAACGAGAGCTGCCCTCTCCCCACGCCTCAGCCCTGCTGGCTTTGCGCGCTGTCTTAGAAAGCCAGAGGAGGAATAATTCTCCCAAACAACGACCCAACGCACTGCTGCACTCTAAGAAGGCAAACAATAGGTTTTCAGCCTGTTTTCAGTTTAATATGCATATATTTTAATCACCACTGGTATATGAGTTAGATACACCACGGATGACTCACTAGACTTGTAATTCATAGTGATGCTGTGGTAAGTACCAAACCCCAGGAGCAGGAGCACACCATAACCTTGCCTCGGGCCACACACACACCAGGTCCAGGGCAATAGGAAGCCGGCAGCATCGTGGGTTGGATGGAAATCATCACACACACCTGCCTTTCAAACTTTGCAACGCATCACCATATATTGCATATGGTATATTCATGCACCATAGCCCTGCAGAGCCCACAACGCATGGGTCTGTTGTCAGCGGGACCCCACAACGAAATGGCCTAACACAACCCAAAAACGGAACGCTGAGAAATATTAGCAATGATCTCGCAGTTTCCCTCGCAAGGCAGCTGGATGTGATGAGATGCCTCCCCGTGAGGGTGCGGCATCAGGCACCTCAAAGATGCACCGAGTCCCCAGCGTGCTCTAGTGATGCCGGGCCACTGCAGGAGGATGCAGGTGGGACAAGCTCTCACCTCCTGGTCAGGAGGACAGGTAAGCACGTGCTGAAGTCCTCACCTCCCAGCAGGACCTAAGCACGGGCTTAACTTTATGCATGTTTAGGGCTGCACTGAATGCACATGCCTGTTTCATGTGTATCCAAGCCCAGAGAGAGCCCTGAAGGCTCTGGCACCTGCAAGACATGGGCACTTCTATTCTGGTCCTCCACGTGTGGGTTTCTAACTCCAAAACAGGAAACCTTTGATTCCTTTTTCTCCCCGAGCCAGCTAACTGTTAATCTATTTAACTACAGGAAATACTCTACACGAGGGAAGGAGACACCTGAACTACACACAATACTTGGAAACTTCACCGTGTCCAGAAACACCAACTGCATCTTCATTTTGAGTGAAGGATGCTGAGGCAAAGCTTTTCAGTCTTGTTGAAGAGCTACAGCTAAGCTGAGCCCCAACATGCAAGCGCATCCCTCTCCACGTACCGACTGCATCGGCTGCTGCTCCTCGGCAGCGGCCGGGTTACAGCTCTGACCTCCTCCGTGGTCAGAAGGGCTGATTCACAGAGAACTCCTAGGATTTGTGCTTGGACATAGACTAAGTCCCCCAGAAAATCTCACCGTGCTGCCCATCCAAGCAAATCAACACCTACCTGATTTGCTGATAGAAACTCCTGGGCATTGTCATTCATTCCCATGTACATGTTCTCGCCATCAAACTAGAAAGGCAAAAGAAAGTTAGAGTTAGTGAAATGCCATCTGCACACCAGGGTCATGTGCATCCCAAATATTTTCTTGGCTCTTCACATAAAGATCCAAAATTCCCCGAAAAAAATCCTGAACTGCTCCTTTAAAACTTTTGAGCATATATGAGCACACGTACGTCACGGTTATTGCAACAGAACTCGGTAACGTAACATGCTTATGTTATTTTTCCCGCAAAATAATGAATGAATCACTCCAATTCAAACAAATAAGCCAAACGTGCAAAACCACAGATGTACTCAACAGAAAGATCACCCAGATGAAGTTCTTGCTAAAATTCCTACTAGGCCATCAATTGGCTTTAAAAAGCCAACTTGCATTGATGGAAATTTCCAGAGAGGCAGTTCCCATTCAATGCTCTTCCAGACACCAATATGTTCCTTAACCACTGAAACAGACCTACAGCAGCGATGCAGAAAGACCCTCTGGACCATACGTGAGGGGGTCTCTATGCAAAGCCTGATTCCCCACCCTGACAGTTTGCAAACTCTGGCTGCAAGGCGGCACATCTGCCCCATCTCCCCGTCCCCTGCCGGCTCTGCCAGGACTCTGCCCCCACGGCTGGGCGAGGGGCAGGGCAGCCTGAGCACAGCACCTTCCCTGTGCCCCCACGGCTCCTGCAAACACGCCTGCCCCCTTCACCCCGCTCCAAGCTGCTAATCCACTTATTAGGCTACAAAATCCCCACGGGGTACTGCAAAACTCTTCTCGTTAATTAGCTGCAACGGGAGCTTTTCACATGCTCCAATTCCAAACGAAGGAAAAAAGCCCTCCAGGATAGTCACTGGCTCAAAGTATGGCTGGGGCAGTTCTCAAGGCTAAGTTCACGAATTAATTATGGCAATAAAAGGGGCTATGCCATAAAACACTCCCGCAGCAAGGATGAAGGTACCAGCTGTGAATGACACCACGTACTTAACAAGGCGAAGAGGCAACCCTCTTGCCCTTACAAGCCGGATGATGAATTGGAGGTTGTTCACCCCTTGCACGTCCTCTCGTTCTCTGATACGAAGCTGATACCAGTTAGGCCTTAACCAAAAGGGGCTGTATTAAGAAAAATAAAAGAGAGATCTAAAGAAAACCAGGTGAAGATCTTCAGGGTAGACTATTAATTACACTTCCATCTCTCAAAGTGATACAGGATTAGCTATTAAAAAGTCAGCAGAGTTAGTAAAGCCAAGGGGGGGTAACACAGCTCTGCTCGGTGTCAGACACCCTCTAATTGCCAAACGATCCTCTGGGGTAGCAGAGCAAACCAATTAAAAGCAGTAAAATTAGAGCGGGTATTGTGACACTCATTAACTAATAGCAATAGCAGCCGCAGCAGGGCGGGAGCGGATCCCTGCGCAAATGCAGGAGTTTGTTAAAGCCATCGGTGAGGAGGAGCCACGGGGTGCAGGGAGCACCAGCACCCCAGGAGCTCTCCCCGATGCCAGCCGGGCGCTCTTCGCTTTAAACTGAGTTTCCCTCCACCTGTAAAACGACGGCCGGCAGAGCCAGCTCCCGCTAACACGCTTCCAGCTGGAGCTGCCGTGCTTCCAGGCACGGAGGCTCCGTCAGCCCTCCAGCCCGAACACCCTGTGCCCACCCCCGGCGCCAGCAGAGAAGGGTGAATTTGCAGGAGGGGTGGCACGGCCTGGGGGAGATGCTCAGCCCTGCGGCAGCGGACCCAAGCTCTGTGGCAGGCGTCGGTCTCTGGCTCGGCATGGGCGCAGCGCGGGTTTGGGGAGCCCATCTTTTTGGAACAGGAAAAATGATGGTCCCCAGGTCCCACTCCCAAGCTCTTTTGGGGACCATCCTACCAAGAAAACATCAGGTGGATCCTAGAGCCTGAGCAGACACCCCGAGGCTGGGTACCACATGGATGTGGGACCCTTCCTGACAGTCCGACCTGCAGTGCCAGGGCTTTGTGCCAGGGCAGCGGCACAGACCAGCTGTGGGCACTACGGGGACGCTTAAAAGCTCTTGCATCTGAAGACTGCACACTGAGATGCTTCAGGTGGGCTGCACGAGAGCTTTCCAGCAAGGAGCCCTGAAGACAAACAAAATATTCCAGTGGGGCGATGGTTCTGTCCATCCCTGGAACCAGTCAAGAATCTGCACTGCAGAAACATTTACTTCCACGTCAGGAAAAGAAGAGCTCTTTCCTAAGTAAAAGCTTTGCCCCTCTGAGAGATTTAAATACCCGGGTGATGCACATCCATCCACCTCCCTTCCTTGCAACACACACCTCACTTTTGACCTCCTCCATCCCTGCATTTTGCAGATCTAGACTAAGACCAGTTTGAAACAGCTCTTCTCCAGAAAGCAAGTCACCTGGAAAATTACATTCAGAAAACAAAAAGTATCTTTCACTAGGGAGGGTCCAGGGCAGGACAAACACTCTGCTTTCTCTACATCATTCTGTTTTTCAGAATGTATGGGTTTTTTTATGGCTTTCTACTATTCCTCTACCTCCGCTCCACACTTCCTTCTGCCCTCGATCCTTCATAATAACTGTAATGAATCCTGCCTTCAAAATTACCGTGCCTCTGATTGCCGGGCTGAGCAGCGAGCCTGAAAATCAAGACTCGAAATGCAATGGAAACTTTGGAACTTCCCCACTGCTGATTGGATTTTTTTCCCCCTCTCCTCCAGGCTATGAAGGTGCAAACAAATTTATTAGAAATTCTCCCATCAGGATATTTTTTCAATTAGACATTTGCCACTTATACACCAGCCAGGTAGAGCAGATAAGTGATGTGCTCTCCCTCTTCTCATTATTGTTTCGCTACAGAATACAGTTCAAAACAATCAGCCCCATCGTTCCGGGTAGATTTATGGCAGAAACAGATATTTTAGTATTTCCCTTTGGCTACAAACATTTCCTCCCTTTTGCTTTTGCACATCAAGCGTCCCAGCCACTTCCAGACCTGGGTACACCCATTCGTCACCCTCTGTGCCCCCCAAATTGATCAAACCTGTACTGAATGATGTGTACAGGCAGGTATCATTTTCAAGTCCTAACTCAAAAGGATGCGGTTTTCTTAATCATCCTTTTGCTCTTTTGTAATGATTTAATTTTTGTTACTCTTTGGCTAATAGGAGCAGCCTATTAAACAAATCAGCGGCTGTGGCTAATTCTCAGCCTCTCCTGCATGAAATGAGTACAAACTGAGGTGAGCCGAGAGCACTCTCAGCCTGTACTGCTTTGCATCCACGATGTGATGTTCGCTGGAAAACCTGGGAAATGAAACCCCTGCGCAGCCAAGTTGGGAAATCAGGAGAGGCAGGAAGATGTGATTAATTGCTCTTCCTTCATCTGAGACTTGGACCCACTTTTATCTAACCCGCACTGACGTACATCAGCGACGGCTGCCCACAAGCACAACTAGAACGAGGGATCTCTACTTCAAAAAGGACCCACAAAGCCCCACTTTGCCAAATCCCAACTCAGACTTGTCTCCTGTAACATGCTCAGGATGGTAACAACTCTACTCACCAGATTAATAATTAAAAAAAAAAACAAAACCATAACCCCCAAACAAACCCTTCAGAGCAAACTGCCCGGATCCCTCCCATGTGGTAAAGGCACGCTGTGACACAAACGCCAGCAAACTGCCTCTGTCCGCAGGTGACATGAACTCCAGCCCGAAGGACAGGGAGCACAGGTGTGACCCGCTCTCGTGCCACAGGAGGTGCCTTCGCTGGCACCGATGGATCGGCACATGGGTGCTGTCACCCTGTTCAGACCGGGGACATCAGGGTGACGGACGCGGAGCTGTGCCTCCACAACGGGATATGCTACCATTATTTTGGGTGCAAGCAAGAGACGTAAGGACAGTTCTACTCTATGAGAAAACACCCTCTGAAGTCTAGCTTTGCGGAAAAAGTGCTTTGCTTTAAAAATACAATTCTTTTCCTACGGCATTTCCAGGGGCGCTGGCACGGCAGCTCCGGAGGCAGAGCACTGCTGTGCACGTACCAGCCCATCCAGGGAGCTGAGCGCAGGCTGGATTCAGAGGATGTTCTACAAAGTGCTTTTTATTTATTTTTATTGCTTTTCTAGACTCACTTCGGTTTCTTATTTTTGGGATCTGACATTATTTTCAAACCTGTAAATGTGCCCAGAGGTCATATGGGTCCCATGTTAGTAAGATGAAAATGAATAAGAAAAATAAATTCATGCTGCAAGCCGGGACAGACCCCAGAGCAAAGCGGCTGAGTGATCTCCGGCTCTGTGCAAACATGGAGAATAAATGTTTATTAACTGGGAAGGACCCAGTGGAAAGAAACACAACCTCCTGCCAAGATTCAGAGAAGGTGCTACTTCTTCAGGGATGGCACTGCCAGCTTGTACAATTTTATAACGAATCTCATCACATCCTTTTATTTCCTGAGAGTCATGAGCTAAGATGTAAACCTCAACTCTGTAAGAAATATGTCAGCAGCACTCACACCAGCGATGGCTTCAGTGACACCTGCAAGATCTCAAAAGTCTTCCAAACTTCTTATTTAATTTTACTTTAAGTGTGGTGGGTTTGGGTTGGTTTTTTGGTTTTGTTTTTGTTTTTCTTTTTTTTTTTTTTTAGGAGTCTTACTTAAATTTTAACACTCATTGCATGTGGTACTATACTAGAGCACCTTAGCTGCAAGTCCACTGAGGACCTGGAGCCTGTTAATGCAAATCCAGAGGTAACCAAAAGCCATCATCATCAAGGAACTATGGAATGCCCAGTGAAGAACAAACCAGGTGCTTCCAGTGATTCCTACTGCTCAGAGCTTTAAGCACTTGCCTCTCCAATTTGCCTCCTTGTGCCAGGACACAGGAGATGGGCAGGAGGACCCCTCTCATGACATCATTCCCAAACTGGCTGCGCTGGGGATATCACCTTTCACTGAAGGTCCTTGGGGTGTAGCTGGTTTGAGGGTCCAACAAGCTATATCTCAGCCACCACCAGCATCAAGACATAGAGTGACCCACAGTAATGCTGTGCCTTTTTCAGTGAACAAAAGTTAGGATACAAGAAAACTTGCATAGACACAGTCAATGCCACATTCAGTACTCCCCATTAAAAAAGAATAAATAAAAATTATTGCAGTCCATGTTTTGCTGGGGTTTACTTAGCTGCCTCTGATGCACCCTAGCCACCATGTGGAAATATAACTCTTCTTCAGAAAGCTTTACAGAAGTACTTTTTTCCACAATTAATTTTTATCAAGGAAGCATCATTTGAGTGGCACAAGCACATTCTGCTGTAGCTGCACGTTGGCCACGGTACTTCCAGCCCCCCTCCCCACGATGCTGCTCCCGCATGGTGCGAGGCAGCTCTGCACACCAGGCTCAGCACTATGGGCGCACTGGGCATCATCACCAAACCTACCGCCCCTGACGCTGGCGCGGGTTGCCTTTGCCAGCACACATCCCTGCCACATCCCTGCGATGTGAAATACTCACTCCAGCCCTGCCCCTGTCAGCGCTGCTGCCTGCAGAGCCGCCGCTGTGATTTCCTACAGGAGTAATTTAGCATCACGCTTCTTCGGGGAATACATCGCTGAGGCTAGCTTAATCTCTTTAACTGCGGTTTCCCCATTAAGGTCTTTACACAACCTCTGGCCCAAAGTGATCTACTTAGCATTATTTATTTGTCCACTGAAACGCTTGGATAGCCCTTCAGTTGATCCTGTCAAAGAAGGTCAAGGGTTCAGCAACAGATTTATAACACACACACACACACACCCCTGGATCCTCCTGTGAGGTGCTCCCCGGGGCTGGCCACGCGCTGCAATTTGCTCCAGGACAAACGGCATCGCCAGGCAGCAGGGCACCACGGCGGGGGTCGGTGGCAGCGCATCCTGCGACGGGCTGCACAGCCGAGCATCTGCCAGAGTCACCTGGGCTTCACGGGGCTGGGCTTTCTGCATGCTCGTGTATTATCCCAGCGTAAAATCAGATTGATACAGACGAAGTCTTAAAGCTTAAAACCTTATAGCAAGTGTAGTTTGGTTGGTGGCTTTGTTGTAAGAACAATTTACAAAAAGGATAAAAACCTATTAACAGTTATTTCTCAAACATACCAGAGCAGGAAAACTACTGCAGAGCTGGTGGTGCCAAGGGCTGCCACAGACTGCCAAGAAACTAAAATCAGGTGGGAAAGACAGGAATGATCTGCACTGGCTTAGACACCGATGGGAGTATTCAGTGGTTCCCAGACTGGAGCATCTCCCTTGCAACAACCCATCTGAGCAGCCCTTGAACTGGGATGGCCAGTAGGAAAAAAAAATATAACAAACCCCAAAAAGTCCCGAGGAGCCTCCGTGGCCAAGAGGCATTCAGCCATCTGCTCTACAGCCTGGCAAGGTGACAAATGCGGTGCTCAGCCCGCTGCCTCTGCTCCACGGCGAACGGAGCGGCGAGGGGAAGGTGCCAGAGCAGCAGGTCTGACCCGCTCGGTGAAAGCACCTGGAGCTGCAGCACAGAGCCGACACCAGGGCGTCAAGCCCCGCAGCCCCCCAGGATTTGCTGAAGGGTCAACAAGTACCTAGAAAGGGTGAAATGATCTCCCTGCTGGACTTCTTACAAGGTTCCTCAAAAAAAAAAAAAAAAAAAAAAAAGCTCTAAAACCACAACCTATCTTGCATGAGGCAAAAGCGAAGGTCCTCTTGCTCACATCCAGGGAAAAGATACTCATTACGTTTTAGCAAGAGGAGAATCATGGTCCACAGTCCATCTGCAATAAAATCTATCCAGTTCATAATATAAGTGATCTAGAATGATTGAAGTTTATTAATGAGGCAAAAATTATTCAGGCTAGCCAAAACTAAAAGCGACTTTGAATGGCTTTGCATTAAGACTCTCGCAGCACTAAGTGGCAGTGAGGAAACGGAAGATTAAATTTTATGTCAATAAATGCAAAGTAATGCACTGGAGAAAAGCAATCCTAACAATACAGACACGACAATGGGCCTTAAAATAGCTGTTACTGTCCAGAAGAGAACCCGTGCGCTCGTTCTGGAGAGTTCACTTCCAAATTCTGCTCAGCCCTCAGCAACTGCCAAAAATGCTGTTCAGGTTTTAGAAGCAATTAGGAAAAGAACAAAGAGCTATAGATCAAACATTATTTTATCACCTGTACAGTTAGGAGAAGGCAAAGAGGGGAATTTCTGGGAGGATCCAGGGTGTGGAATGGCACAGGCAGGTGAGGAAAAGAGCTGATAGACACACAGGGACAAACGGAGATGCGCATGAACTCACGCGATGAGAACAGGGAACGGCTCTTCTCTCGTTCTCATAGCTTAAAACCAAGGAGACAGACACTAAATTCATGAGCTAGTGGAATTAAACACCTTACAGAGCAGGTTTTTATGCAGCAATCCTCTTGCTGCAGGATGCTGTGGCCTAGAAGGATCCAGAATAGCAACTGGGTAAAATTAGAGGGGAGCAGTAAATGCAAACTGCTGAGCTCAAGACGACCCTGACCTGTGCGCTGCTGGAAGCTCTGCGGGTAGATGTAATCTCATTAGATATTGGGAAGGACATTTTCCACCATTTGGGTGGCCTCCATCCCTGGAGATACTGGGAGCTCGGCCGGACCAGGTGCTGCACCACCTCATGTGGTCGGCACAGCTTTGCTCAGGGACTCGGGACATGCAGACGTCCCAGCCGCCCGGCAGCATTTGGTGTCTGGGTGCTCTGTGGTAGGTGATGATGCAGCGCTTACCGCGGCAGCCGCACGCGCCTCCTCCCCAAGAGCCCCTCCGGCATCCCCTTTCATTCGCCTGTACTCGAGGCTCGAGAGATCTTGAATGCCACCACTATTCAAGTGACAGCATTCATTTATCTAAGAGACTGGCTGGTTTTCTGTGAACACAGCACACAAAATTATTGTTATTACATTATTGGGGAGGAATGAGGACTTAAACTCATTTACCTGGACCTTTCAGAGCCTGCAAAGGAGTTCAAGCTCTTCGCATACACACACAAAAAAAAAAAAAAATCCATCCACGAAGAGCTACAGGGAGCAGCAGAATTTAGTCTTAAGACTGACATGGAAATAGATTAATTTTTTTTCCCATTTCATATTCTAATTACAATTCTTCTCCCCCTACTATTTTCTGTTCTCATTACAGTCTTAAAATTGCTCTGCAGATTCTGTACCTTATTCTGCTCTTCCTACCATCTTTGTCATGGAAATGAGAAACAGAATGTATAAGCATGAAAATATTGCCGAGATCAAAATTCTGTTTAACCCTTTCACGTGTGGCTCCGTAAAGAGGCAAAACCAGCACAGACCAGCTAATCCTCCCATCCAGCCTCCTCTCCTCCTAGCCGAAGCAAGGGAGAAGAGAAACTCACTATTAATTGAAACACACTATTAATTTAAAGGCCAAAATCACTCACGCTCACACCCCTGCTGTGCATGGGGAAGGGGTCGGGTTTTTCAACTTAGCAGGTTTTACCCCTGAGGTCAGATCTTGATCTAGCACACTCTGACCGTGTTCAGGTGGTTACGGTTGGGTTTTAGCCTTCAGTCTGCCGAGCCCCAGTGCACTGGGTGCACGGGAGATCTCCATCTCCATCCTCCTCCTCCTCTCCCACGGCACAGAGCTCACCAGAGCTGCAGCTCTGGCCAGACCAAACCCTTCCCGATTTCTCTCAGAGCTGAGGCATAGATAAGGAAATCCCTGCCAGCACAGCCCTGCTCCCACCCAGGACATCTCTAGCCCCTCGCTGACCATGCTCAACGCTGTTTATTTTGCGAGATACAATCACACCGATGTAGCTGCGAGGCTCGGGCATGTACAACACTTCCTTTCCGAAACCAAACAACAAGCACATCCTGCGTTGTTTATCACGCTTACGCAGGTGCTTGAGGAGTTTATCTGAAAAAAAAAAAAAAGAAAAAAAAAAGAAAAAAAGAAAAAAAGAAAAAAGACCAGGCTCTTGCTAAGGTGGTCCTTCTCCCATCAGCAGCTGAATAACCGGGAGGGCTGAAGGCAGCATCGCGCTGTACGTGCCTGGCACCCTGCGCGTTGCTGGGGACGGAGGGAGGGAGGTAAATGACTGCAGCACGTTTCCTGGCACCGGGCTGGTGCGCAGAGTCTGAAACAAATACAGTAAGTGATGAAGAGACTTAACTGCGCTGCCTGCTTCGCTGTAACGCTTGTAATTCACAGGAAACTAAGAGAGGCAGAAGATGTACAAAGATCTAAAAGAAGCCGTGGATGCTCTGTGCACAAACTGTGCCAGAGTCAAAGGCACCTAGAAACATTGTCTTTTGCAAGATAAAACCTCAGGGTTGAGATAAAAATAGAGCTTATACCTGTCTGCCTTGGCAGCAGTTACCAGCGTGGTGCTGCTCTGGAAATCTTTCACAGAGATGCTGATTTCGACACCAGAACAACAGCCCTCGCTGCAACCAGAGGTACCACCGAGGAGGGGCTACGTGGTGGCCACTGGCACCAAATAGCTGCGGACACACGGGAGCAGCGGGAAGGAAAGGAACCTTCCGCGAGCAAGTTGTCCTGTCCTATGATTTTATCCCCCTGGCCCCGGGAGCGAGCAGGGACCCCGCGTGGATGCACACCCAAGCCCCGGGCTGAAAGCGAACGCCTGGATGGAATAAAAGCAATTGAGGGGCAAGAAGCGCGGTGGGAGCGAGCAGGGGAAGCAGCTGCTGCCACAGCAGCCCCGCGCGAGCACTCGCTGTGGTTACGCTGGGTCTGACGTACGCGCACAGCGCCGGCATAATTTTGGAAATCTCTATTTGTCTTTTCTCAACTGAAAAGTAAATAAATAAATAAGCACACAAGTGCATATCGCGGAGAGGAAGAGACCTGTCAGAGGAGCGATGCAAAGATTGCTTAAAGCTATTAACTTTTTAAGACCGTGTATTACGCTTCCGATCCCGCTGCCTTGTTGACAGCTGTACAGGTTAACAACCTGGCTGCCAAGTATCTGCCAACTCGCTCCAATAATTCACAAAGTGACAGGTGCTACTCAACTGCCATTCAAGAAAAAAAACGGTAACTTTAATTCTCCCTGCAGCCACTGTTCCTTCAGCAAAGCCACTCTGAAGCACAGCCCAGAGCGCACGCACTGGCCACCTGCAAGCCCAGCTGGCTACTTCCCTGAAGGCTTCCAACATCTAAAACTTTGCCCCGCTAGCGAGAGCAAGGGTACAGCTCTGCCCCCCAGAATTCAAGATCACACCATTTTTTATTGTTGCAAAGTGTAAGGGAGAAGAACAACTGTTTTTCAAGGCAACTTTGATGAGAATGGGAGCGTTATGCAAAAACAGTTGGGGGGGGGGATAAAAATCAGAGAGCTTCCACTCTAGTCATTTAGTGAACAGTTTCCAACACACAAATATTTGCCATGGATGAAAACCTGCCTTCTGTGGTTCTGCACTCAACTGCGTATGCAAATAACTCCTGCAGCGGAACATAGCATGACTTGCAAAAAAACACAGGCTGACAAAGTACCATCCATTTCACAATTCTACCTCAGACATTTGGACACCTTCATGACTCAAAAAACACTCATGAAAAGTGACATCATTTTTAAAGACAAAAAAAACCCCAAAACCCAAAAACCAAACCAATCAAAACCCAGGAACAATAGGAAGGTAATTTCTAAAATGACATCCTAGAAGTCTGGAAGCATCTTCACTGCCCATTTTTCATACAGCTGTACAGCACTTGGCGTTTTTCCCTTTTATTTGCCCAATCTTATTTAAATCACAGACTCCACGTGTATTTTCTGTAAGTGTTTTTATACCACCCAACTAGATCCTAATCCTAGTGAGTCAGGAATGTCCAACGTAAACAACTAATAAAGGATAACGCAGCACGCAGCTTCCCCCATCAGAGAACCGGCTTTTACCCCACCAGCAACCTTGCCGTCAGCAACCCCGCTCTCCTTTCTAAAGCCACACAACCGAACCGACAGGACTGCTCACAACCTCAGCGTGCGTCCTGATGCGCGCAGGGCAACAGTGAGCTCATCCCGGCACGCCTGGTCACCCTGCCGCAGGGGGGATGTGCAAGGGGAACCCAAACCCCCACACCGAGACCCTCAGGGAGCCAAGGGGGTTTGCACAAACCTCCTTCAGACAAAAGCCTTTCGTAGGCTTGAAGGCGGCCAGATTTCACATCCCTGCTCTGCCAGAAAGAGCATCGTCCCCAGCACGTGGGCCTCCTTTTGGCTACGCTGCTGCTGCCTTTTAACGAAAATTGCAATTATTCCCTTAATCAAAGAGCAACGAGCTCCCTAGGCCATTCCAGTAGCCTGCACTGCACCCAGGGGACCCACTGCCACCCCATCCATCACCCCAGCCCCTCCAGCAGCAGAAGCAAAGGAGCACCACGGCATTTTTACCACTGGAGGATTTGCCATTGAGGCATCGTTTTGGGGCCACACAGCCAGGCACTGCCTCGGAGGCTGCAGGCTGAGCAAACCGCCTGGGGAAAATACCCCGAAAGCCTTCCAGTCCCGGTCTCTGCAGAAAAAGCAATGTAACTGGAAGCTCGGTGCAGGGAGTACTTGACATACACCCCGCAAGCAGCGCCGGGCAGCTGCAGGGCTGGAAGGGGCAGCTCTGCCCGCGGTGGTGGCCCCAGCCGCACGCTGCGTGGTCGGGTTAGATGGCCCGGCTCGAGGGGTGGCCCCGGCTGCGTGGTCCCGCGCCCGGGAGAACAGCAAAGCCCCGCGAAGGGGCACGGCAGCGCGTCGGGAGCGGGAGGGCGCAGGCGTGCGGGGGGCACGGGCACTTATCGCCGCTGCGGAGCGGGAGGCTGGAGCCAACGGACGCTGGCTGGAAGGTCGCAGGGAGACGAGCTCTGCAGATGTGGCACGTGCAGAGCTGCCACCACAGCGGCCGCGCCGCGGACTCAAGACCCACGGGAAGCCCCGGTTCTACAGAAGCTGAAGTTCAGTGACATTTCACACGGGCAACAAAACTCACATCGGAAAGGTGCCTCCGCAGGCAGCACACCACATCCTCGTACGGCTGAAGTGCTGAGTTAGACAAACCTTTGCCAAGCAAAGCTGTTGGGTGGCATTTCCAGGGGGCTGTGCACGTGACGGCCCCGCCGCCGCGCTGGCCTCGATTCCCTGCCGGGTCCCGCAGCGCACCCAAAGCCAGCGCCACTTCGCTCCCAACCTCAACTTCTGGTTATTGAAAACAACCAACAAACCGTCCCTCCAAAGCACTTCTAATTTCAGCTTTTTTTTTTTTTTTTTTTCCTTCCCCTCCCACCCCCCCATCCCCCCCATCCCCCCCAAGACCACTCTCTGTTCTTTTTTTTAATTTTTTAAAAAGATTTTTTAATCTTTCCAGGAAAATTTACTGCCACGTAACTTTTTTTCATTAGGGCTAAAGGTAGTCCATGCTTACCGCAGCCCAGCTGGCCTCAGGTTTACTTGTTAAAATATACACCTTAGCACTGAGAATTCTCAACATCTTAAAAAGACAGTTGAAAACTCATTAAAATTAATGAAACTAATCAGAAAGAAGTACCTCTGATTATTATTATGCCCCTGCCTCACTGTAAATAATTGAATAGAGATATTATTATTACTATTATTAACCTTAACGAGAAGTTTAAAGCATGTTGATGAGAAAGAGAAAAAGCAGCTTTGCCCAACTAATTAATGACTTAAATAAAAATAAACAAAGGGAGTCTTCCTGATTTTAGCAAAGTCCTGCCTTTTTCCAAGCAGTTAAAAGCAAGACTGACAGCTTTATAGATAGGGGAACGGGCAGATAAGATAAACACGCACAATACAAACTTGTCCAAAGCTTTAACAGTCTTTCTCTGCACCACTTCCAGCTCATTAAATTACAGTATTACTATAGATTTGCAGCAAAATTATCTTTTATCTCAGCTTCTTTTAAAGCTATTTGGCATTTGCTAGTATTTTCTATTATAAATCTAATTGCAGATTCCAAACAGACAAGGGCTCATTAAGCCTTAATTATGCACATGTTGTTTTCAACAAACATTTTCATTTGGACTGCTGTGAGCTGTAATTGTTCGGAAGGCACCGCAGCCTCCGCTTACCCACTTCCCTGCGATGGCAAAAGCTACTTTCAAGTAGGTCACGGCTCGGCTGAAGAAACGATTTGCAACCTGTGGAGTCTGGGTTGTGCCGCTCCGGCGGGAACGCCAGCGGGGCAGCACTGCCGGACGCGGCGGCAGCAGCCGGGATGCTCCCCATGCCCGCACCTGCCCGCCCAGCCCTGCTCGCGGGGTTAGCCCTGCCTGGCGGGGGGGCACCCGGTGGGGAACGGGGCACGGCCACCCTTCCTGGGGAGCAAGGCCAGCAGCACCAGGTGCCAGCAGCACGGGGAGGTGACGGTTGGCTTCGGCTACAGTCGGGAACCGGGAGTCCCGCTCGGGTACCGCTGCCTCAGCCCGGCATCCGCGCACGTTCTGCTGACAGCTGGTCTCCTGGCCCGCACCAAACCCTGGTCCTCACCCAGCACCGCCACAAGTACCACGGGACATAAAAAGTTTCAGTCCATCCAAAACTGTAGCAGGGTGGAGGGGAGCCCTTTTCACTCCTTGTCGGAGCTGCGGTTACGTTTGCACTCTGACAGTAGTAACCCACGCGAACAGCCGAGCTCTTAGTAGAGGTTCAGGCTTGCTTCTAACAGCAGAGAAGCTGCATCTGCTCAGACTGCAGCAGTGTTAACAGAGCAGGCATAAGCTGCAGGACAACAACATCAAGGTCCTGGGTCCTTCCAACTTCACCCGCTCCCAGGCCACGGTGCCCAGGTCTTGTAGTTTAACCCCAGCCAGCAACTAAGTACCAGGCAGCTTGCTTGCCCCACTCCCCTGGTGGGATGGGGAGGAGAACTGGGGAAAAAGGAAAAACTCGTGGGTTGGGATAAGAACAATTTAATAACTAAGTAAAATATGATGATAATAATAATAATAATAACAACTAATAAAAAGGAGAGAGAGGGAGAGAGCATAAACCCCAAGGGAACAACCCCAAGTGATGCACAGTGCAGCTGCTCCCCGCCGCTGGCCACT
>JAVJGJ010000002.1:2357263-2393725 GCA_035590215.1 Microhierax caerulescens
CTCCAAAAACCATGTCCCTCTCAACTGGTACCTTATCAGCCAGTATTACATCTCACTTTCCTACAGCTCGTGCTTTCCCTGAGGCGATGGAGGGATGTGCGTGGAGAGAAGTGCCGCGGGGTCCAGGCACAGCCCTGCACACAGGGCTGCCCACAGGGTGTTTCGGTAGCACCATCCCCGCAGGCGTACGCACCACGGCGGCATCCCCACGTGTGTTCACAGGGATGTCAGCAAATGCACAGGTAGCTGATGGATGGAGGGGAAAAAAGTATTGCTTCTTCCTAAAAATGTAAGGTTGCCTTGAATTCTGTTTACAGAGGAAATGTTCAAATAGATCGTTTGCTTAAGTTTTTCTGCAGACTTTCTCAAATTGTCATTTTTCCCTGTGCTTCCAAAGCACAAATGTATTGTGTTTCTACAATTAGAAAACACAGTAAGTGAGGCAGGCCAGAACGAAAAAATATCGTCGAATTTACACATGCATACACACACACACACACACGTGCATGCAAATTCACACACACATGCAGTGTTCTATACCATACCCCCACATAACACCTGTATATGTGTATGCATGCAAACATCGAGCCCCCGCTTCCCTCCACTCCCCGCTGCTGTACAAGCCCAGGTCGGGGGAGCAGGAGCACGGGGCCAGGCAGCCCCCTGCACCCCACTGCACCCCTGCTCCCACCGGCCCCGCTCAGCACAGCTGCTCCTGCCCGGAGCCACAAAGCAAACCTGGCTTGTGGGCAGCAGAGCAGACCCCACTGCATGGAGCCAGCTGCAAAAAAAACAAGGGAAATTAACTATGAGGGGAAAAAACCCCGATTCCAGCTCCTCTCCTTTTTTTTCCTTACATTTAACATCATCTGTGGAGGAGCACAACCCTTATTTGACTCACATAAATAAAAGCATCTGCTGATGCATGTTCTCCTCTGTGAGGGTTGTACAAGGCAGGGGGACATGTCACCGTGATGGCTTGTACTTTCACTAATGACTCCAAGATCAATGGCACAGAAGATGAAGAAGAAAGTGATTTAATTTTCAGATCAACAGATTACACAAGTACGCAAAGTATTCCCTGTCAAATAAATGTGTTACCTTGATTCCTTCCATCCTTCAGCTGAGATAGTAGCGAAACGCTATCACATTGCCCATTTTTCATTCCTTCACCACCTCTAAGACCCTTGGCTATGTGAAAGGTCCCACCAGACTTATTTTTTATGTAAAAGACACAAAGCTGATGCAGTCAAAGTCCCTTGCTAGTAGGGAACTTTGGTTGCCCTGATAATTGCCCAGACTTGCAAAACACTTGGGAAAGGAGCACAAAAGAAAGAGGAAAAAGATCCATAGTAATTAAACCTTGACATATAGGTCCTGGGGAGCACAAGGACCAAACCTAATAATCAGATGCACATACGAAAAAAGTGGAATTAGCAGGGGCAGACTGCACCGGAGAGCTGAGGAGAAGAGCAGGGCGATGAGCTGGATGCAGGGAGGCAGGGCTTCACCCCCTGCCCTTCGTGGGACCTTTCAGTGCTGCTCTAACTCAACCTGTGGCTGCAGGAGGGGAGCAGCAAGGTGAGGAACACAGCCTCCCTCCACCCTGAGCTTATCATCATCGTCTGGGTGCTTTTTGGAAGCCTCATTCAGGAACCGATTCAGCTGAAAACATCAGCTTCAGCACCCAACTCTTCCAGTCAGCACCGATTTCTACTCGACATTGGGTTAAGAGAAATTTTGAGCTTGGTAATTAAAGCCCACTTGAAAGAGTTCCCTCCATCGTCAAGAGCCTCATGATTTACTGTATCTCTTACTTGAACTCACATATGTCTTGTATTTCCAGACATTATGTAATGAGGTTTTTGTGGTCCATAGAGCTTTCTTACTCATCCTCTCGTTGGTGCAGCCAATAACTACAGGCACAAACATTTCTAGGGAAGTTTTCAATATTTTATACCAGATACTCCAAAAACTGTCACGCCATACGCACAGACACAAAACCCACCCCAAGCTATCTTAACATTTCATGGCAAGCCAAGGTTAAAACGGTCCAGCCACAACCAGTTTACATTCTGGTGGCCCCGAACTGCAGGAACTGCCTTGGCCTTGTTTCTCACACCCCTCAAGCTGCGTTTTACAGCACTCAACGTGACGGAGGAGTCGCGGCAGATCACACGGAACCCAGGAAGGTGATGGTTACCCAAAGGGTCCCGTGCCTGTTTAAGGTCACCAGGAGCGTGGGAGAAGCACTTCACGCTCGCGCTCTCCAGCAGCACAGCTGACGGCAGGGCCACCGCTTCAGCGTGGGCTCACAAGAGCAGAAAGTCACCTGTTCCCCTTTTAGCCACAGCTGCTTTCTCTCAGAGAGCATCTAAGACTTGAGAAAAGCATGTAAAACTCAGAAACTGTCCTCGAGTCTACTAGGTCACAAAAGAGAAGCACACGGACACAAAGATACAGGGTGACGGCTGCAAGTATCTATCGATGCCAAAGGGTGCGATTCGGTTCGGCCAATCTTTCCACCTACAAACATTCGGCTCCCACAGACTTGTACGTGTCCCCCTGGAAACCAGCACCTGGCACATGGAGATAACTGGGCTGATTTGGTCACGATTAATTTCTGCATCGAAACCAACGGCATCGGCATCCGACACGGACGGGCCAGTTTTATCTCCACTGCGATGGACACCTTGTGCGAGGCTGCTCCTCTTTTGCTAGCAATAGGAAGGATCTAGTTCTCATAAGTACTAAAAACTCAAGCTCCACTGAGGCCAACAAGCACAGCCAAAGTTCCTAACGTCCAGGGAAGAGCTTGCAATTAAAGGGGTTTCCTAAAGTCTGGTCTCGGTGTACCCACTTAGACCCCCAGGCACAAAGAAGAGTTAAGTCAACTGTGCATCCATTGCCACGTGTGGATCTAATTAACTATCACTGAGCCCTACTAGCACCTCAACACTATCGCAAATCAAACGCTCAGGCGAAGGCTGTGAACTGCAAACATGCAAAGGGAGGCCAGGGTGGCACTTTTGGCCAACATCAGACATGAAGCCCTGTAACACACAGAGGAGGGCTCTTGCCCACTGACATACCTGAGGAACCACCAGGCTCATAGCACCTCACCTTGCACTGGCCAAACTGGTGGCTCCCCATGCTCCATACCTCCCTTCCAACAGGGGAAAAGCAGCTCTTTCTGTAACTGTGTGTCAATAAATACATAAATAAGGTCCTTCACACATCTTCCTGCTGGAGGAATAACCAAGCAAATAGCTATTTGGTGTAGGTGGTGTCTCTGCCACGCCAGCCCTGATGGCTCTAACCAGTGTGGCTGCTGTCAGGTGATAAATCCGGTGCCCTTTAACTCCACAGCTGAGTGACGCACACACCACAGTACTCAAAGCACAAGCTATAACCGATATCTTTACTGACAGGTGATAAATCACATGCCCTTTAACTTCGTGTACCAGTTGCAAATTTAGTTAATTAGAAATTCATACTCACTTCTTTTCATGTATTATTTCCTGCTTGATTTACATGAGCTGTTGTTGTTTGAATGCTTCCTGGGATTAAGGCTCTCGGATGCTGAGCGAGCACGAAGCACAGAACTTCGCTGCAGAGCACCACGACCTCTAGTGCTTTGCAATCTGGAGAAATTACTGGCAGCGGAGAGAGTAGCAGCAATGAAGAGCGACAAAAATGTTTTACGGACACGCCATGAGAAAGTGGCTCCCTGCCAGCAAGCCCAGCAGGTATGGCTTGCACACGTAGAGCCAGTGCTACCACCGGGAGCCTGCCCTGAAAGCATAAAAGAGACTCTTTCTCAAGCCTGTAGAAACACAGCTTTTGCATTTTCACACGTTGCATTGCAAATAGCTTTAAAAAGCTCGTTTCTAGTTGCTCCTGGAGGTCTTTTGCTAACCCCTGGGCAGCCTCAGCCTCTCGCAGCACCACCACCACGATGCTCGGCAAGCCCAAAGCGTTCTCCCACAGCATCAGTGAGGGAGAGCTCACCAGTGCCCTTCGGCATCCTCCAGCGCCCGCCGTGCCGGGTGCTGGTGAGGGAACAGCCACCCACTCCACTCACCCTGCTTTACAAAATCCACACCAGAATTTGTTATTCTCCTCATTCTGGCAAATTATACCAACTCCCATTTCCAACTATTTTGTCCGCATTTTTCTATGAACACTTTTGTGCTACCAATAGTATTTTCAGCTCTGCTACAAAAGGGCATTTATTAAAATATTCCATGACTGCAGAAGATTCATAACAGATTCAGAAACCCAGTGATAATCATAATAATTTTTTAGCACTTGTCTGCCAGACAGAATTATCAGTAAAAGTGGGGCCCTGTTATCTGCAGGAGTGGTATATGATACATTCATTATTTTTTTTTCCCCTCTATAAACTTCAATTATTAATGATGGAAATTTTTCCCTGCCTATTCTTCCCTTGGTGGGAAAAACAGCCATTACTGACATTTGCTGATTTAAATCTAATCCTCCTCATCTGCATGTAGATGAGGCTCTGCTTGACTCTACCCATTGATCCAGCCAGGAAAAGGTACTCTATAACTTAATCTGATGTCAAATCATGACGTGTCCTGTAGGAACTCAGGGCTGTAGATCTTCCTGCTGTAAATATGTCACCAGAATTAACTGAAAGCACTAATAAGGTCACTCAATGAGCTCCACGGTGCACAGGGCAGCGCGAGGCTACTGTCGTGGTACTTGTGATTGATGACACCAAAAATTAGCCAGAACAGAGGGTTGTCAGCCAGCCTGGAGGCAAGGGACTCACTAACACGCTTTGCTCTCTGCCTGTGCTGGGTCCCATCCCAGCCCTGGCATTTCTGAAACATTTTACACACTTCACATTAAAACAAACAAATAAATAAACAAATATTCCTACTACTAGCATAAAACAATAGAAAAGAATTAGGATGTCTTCCAGTTCTCCCTTCCTGCAAGTTTGTCCTGCTGCACCCACTGCCGCCGGTGAGCAACTAGAGCCAGGACAGAAATCCTGGAGTCTTGTTGCAGGCAAAAATCCCCACGGGGGTGGGCAGGCATGCTCAGCCTGCACAGGGGTGGCACTGGGTCCTGAAAACGGAGCCCACACTGCTCCGGGGACCGAAGTGCTTAAACCTTGCTCACTCTGAGCTGGTTTCTGCACCCCACGCTCCAGCCAAGAGCCTTCGCTGGCGGCTTGTACCCTCTTCTGCCCACCACCTCTCTCTCCTAACACATGCACACCTGCTGTGGGTCTGTGGATAAAAGGTCACAACCCCCCACGTTCCAGTTTTCCTAATGTTGTCTCTCATCCTGGCTGGTTCAGCGCTGTGACCATCGTTGTTGGGTTGCTCACCACTGCCAGGACGGCCAAGGCACCAGAGCTCTCCGAGGGGTCCCACGGTGTGTCACCATACCAGGGATGCTGGGGCCACCAAGGGTGGCCATATAAGCCCCTCAGCAGCAGGACTAATGATGGGGAAAATAAAGCGGGAGCCAACTTCTGAGTGACCGCTCGGGTGGTCTTGCTCTCACCAGAACTCCAAAAAGCAGCAGCTTTTGTCCCTGGAATGTTTGCGATTCTCACAGGGGTGGGGGTATCCCTCAGCCCCGGGCTATGGTAGCCTGCAGAGCTCTGGCTATCAGCAAGTCCAGAGATGCTGTATGAGATGCAAGACACCTCCAGCAGGGGAGTCCCTGCTTAATTTTCTCCATTATTAGTCCTGGCACCGAGGGGCTCACATCCAGTGTGAACCAAGATTCACCACGGAGCTGCTGCTACCCCCATTCATTGGGGCTGACAGGGCTGCACCATTCATCTCCTGCTATCAAAAAACCACCAAACTAACCCCTGAACTAAAAACTTGTCCTCAAATCCCCAAGAAATCCCCAGGAACACTCATGACTTCCCAGAGCACACCAGAGCTACTTAAATTTCTTTCCACTGTGGTCCTTTTCAAACAGATGAGTTTGCTTTTGGTGCCTATCCCAAGTCCATGTGCTTCATCTCACTGTGGCCATGTCCCACCCATGCCAACTGCTGGGAGAAGTGTCCACCACAGCTTGGAACCCTCCTCTTGCTTCCCAGGCAGAGGCATACCCCCACCCCTGCAGGAATCAAAAACATTTTGAGGACAAAAGCTGCTGCTTTTCAGGGTGCCGGTGAGAGCTGACCCCCCCCTCTATAGCTCGGAAGACTGCTCCAGTGAGCAGAAGCAAAGGGAGAGCTGTGTTGGGGTGTTCACCTCATGGCTCTTCCAGTGCAACGCTGTTTTCCTTTACACATGAACAAAGCACTGGGAACGCATCTGACCCAGCCCTGAATTACCGCCAGCCCCCGCGCACACGGGTCAGCCCCGTCCCAGCCGCCAGGCGCTCGTGCCACAGCTTGGTTCTCTGTCCGAGAGGCAGCTCGGACCAAACTGACATTATCTTCCTGTAGCTGAGACAGTGCCACTTGGTGTATCAGCAGGGATGTGAGAGGCAGAGCTGCAAGCCTGTCCTCCAAAGACATACAAGATCCCAGGTGTCCCTGGAAGAGCCAGGAGCCTCATCCACCTCCAGGCATATTCACAAAAGTCAAAGCCAAGCAGAGAACCTCAGGGGTCAACAGGACTGCCCAGTCCTGCCAGCCTGACCCTCCCAGCTCTCCTGGATGAGCAGGGCTCCCTCTCAGGGTTATTCTCCTGGCTATAAATTATTTGTGCTAGATGCCTACAAAATGGAGATGTTGAATCAGTCCCTCCACTCAACTGAGTGCAACCAAAGCCATCACCGTCCGGGGTCTTTTAGGGCCTCTTCAGCTTGTGAGCTGGGTCTTCTCATTACAAACAAACCAACCGACCCAAAACAGCTTCAAGAAACATCAGAGAACCAAAATCTGTTCAGATTTCAAGCCTGACCAGAAATAGCCGGATGGGGCAGCGAGCATCAGAACAGAATCCAGACTTGAATTTACTGGAATCTTGCCCGTTTTAGAGGGCTCATAAACACAACAACTCTTCGGTAATCCATCATCCTTAAAGCCAAGAACGTGGGTTATCCTCAGAGCTGCTGTTGCGGGAGCGGTTGTGGTGCCACAGAGCAGTTAATGCTGGGAGCCAGGTGTTCAATAATCCCCGACCACAGAGAATATTATAATTGTTAGCACTGTAATGATAGCGAGCGATTTTAACAGGCGGCCTGTATTAACAGACTCACCTTAAGCAGAGGAGCAGGCAGCACTTTCAAACAGCATCTGGATTCCTCCTCATTATTTACCTGAACAGATGTTCACTGTGATACTTCCTGAATCCTGGAGCTGGATATTTGTCAGTGTTAATGGGATTTCCAAGAGCTAGTTTGCTTTAGGAGCTCATTTTCTTATTCAAATTGTAACCGTCACCATTTTCCGTTTTGTGTTGCCTCTTTCGCTCATGATTATCTTCCCGGGTTTTCACTTTTCTCTGGGTCACTGAGTGCGGATCTGTTCTAATTACTGTCATTTTAGCTTTTGTGCCGTGCTCCGTCACACCGGGATCCGGGCTACATAAATAAGTAACACAGCTGCTCTTTGTAGTCTCTGCTAACCAGGACAGAGCCCCGCTCATCCCATCTCACGCTGACCGTGTCCCTGCAGGGGGGCTGTGCCACGAGCTCACCTGAACCACAGCCCACGGACGAGCCCACCGCCCTGGCCAGCGTCTGGCTTCCCCCCGTGTGGGTTTTTGCATCGTTTCAGTCGCCTCTGTTTAGACACGGATGCCCTACTTCCACTGAAACTCCCTGGTGTGGATGCTGCTCTGCCTGCCCGAGGGTATGAAGTTATACTAATAGGGATCACAGGGCAGCCATCACTCTAAAGGTCTGCTAAATTAAGTGTCGTTGCAAACACCTCATGCCTTATGGAAAGGCTTAAATCAACACCGAAATGCTGCCCAGCTGGGAAGGCTGCTGCCCTCTGAGTCCAGTGCTGGTCCAGAGCCACGTGCCGTACACAGAAGCATAAAAACTAATTGTCTTTAAACCCTCAAACCCTCTCTGTTTGGGAATTAACAGCCCTTCACCATGAGAACTTGCATTTTGCTTGTGCTCTCGCAAACGTTATCAGAAGAGGAAGGCAGTGGTTACGGGATGTGATAGAACTGCAGGATAACGATCTGCAAGTGATGACTTCAAGTGTCTTGTGTGTGTGGCGGCCAAAACAATGAGGGTGCTGCTGCCCTCGTCCCTCTCGCCGGGTGCATCCTTCCAGCTTCAAGAGAGAGCACATAAAGTAACGGCAAGGCAAGGATGTGCTGCTGCATCACGAGCTGAAGGGGCACAGAGCTCCTACCAGGGCTAACACCCGAACACCCCAGCTGACTACAGAGATGTGCCCCTGACCCAGGAACAGGGCAGGGGCTGGTACAGGTGCCTTTTAACAGGACCCAGCTCCCGTGGCCAGGAGGACAAGTCGTTGGAGAGTAAAGGTATCGGAGCTGTGCCAGCCAGGTGCAGATCCTGGTGACTGCAAGGAAGATGGAAACCTACCAGAGGGAGGATGGTCAAATATTTGGTAAGCGAGTCAAGGATGGGCATACACATGATGTGATGGCCTCAATACTGCTAAATTTCTTTAACATGTGCTTTTTCTGTAATAAATAGTATTTCCATTAGGAGAAGCTTCACAGGGCCAGCACACGCAGCCACTGCTCCCAGGTACACAACTGCTGCCGTGCACTGTCGGACCTGCTGCGGCTGTTAGTGCTGACCCCAACATCCCCAGCTGGGTAGATGGGGGGTGACAGCCACGATGCAGCCCAGGGCAGCCGGCAGCAACACACCTCTGCCCACAGCAGGCACCCCAGGAGGGGCCAGCAAGGGCTACAGAAGTAGTGAGCTGCATCAGGCACCTTAAAGTAAAAAAAAAAAAAGAAAAAAGAAGTATGAAATTGCAAGCAAGACTAATTAATGATACCTAATTTTTTCTCTCCCCTTTCCAGGAAAAGCCTTTGCTTTCACCTCTCCTGATGCAGCTCAGGACAGCTGTCAGGATGCAGAGCAATGCTTGAGGCTGCTCATTCAAGCTGGCTCCAAGCTGCCTCTTGCAAACACTTGCAGGAACGAGCGTTCGTTCGTTTATTCAGCTGCACACCAGCCGCGCAAACCCCAATAAATAACCGCACTGCACCGCTTGCAAGCACCCAACAGGTTGGAATTCGGTCACCCAAAACGGCTCCTCAAACAATACCTCCAGGCACACACGCTCAGTACAACAGAACGGTGTCGACACCCCGTTTGTGAACGGGCAGAAGAATCGCAGTCGCGCAGGAACCTCATTCACAATTACAATTACGAACCGACGGCACCTGAGCACGTCCCTCAGCTGGCATCTGCCGTACGGCGCCCTTCTGTCCTGCGTCACGCGAGAACGGTGGTTGAAAACCTTTAAAGAATAAGCTGTTTTCAGAGAGGCCTCATAATTCAAGAGAATCTTATCTGAGGACTTTGTCTTTCTATCTTTACCAGAAACATCCTCCCGTTTATCTGATAAGGCGCAGATACATTTCTTGTAATGAGATGCCAACGCCAGCGGGAGCTGGCACCTCGGCGGGCGAGCGTGGACCCGGCCAGCGGAGCCAGCTGCCCCCGGGTAGACCTGGCCTCACTGGGGGCAGGACGGGGACCTCCCGGGGCCCTGCTCCGCCGCGGCGGTGGGCTGCCTGCCCTGCTCCAGCCAGCCACGCTGGCAAAAGCTCCAAGGCTGAGCAGAAGCACGGCACGAGCGGCACGGCAAACGAACCAACGAGCAGCGTCTCTCCCGGCGCACTCGGGGCCAGGCACGAGCAGTGACTAACACTGAGCATAGCCCCACCAGAACACGGCCAATGCAAAACCCACAACCAAGCGTCAGAAGTATTCAACTAAGAGTCAACGCTCCATCGGTTGCTGGCAAAACCGGAGCCAAAGGTTTAGACGGGGCTTGCGCATTTTTAATCCATTTTTTATTACATTGGCAGTTTGGTAGCGTCACTTGAAGATGGTGCAAGGCTGCAGAGAACAAAGTTGTCTTGCAAGGACAACCCCAGCTAGACTATAATTTCCCTGAATCAGCAAAAGCTGCTAAACCTCTTTCTCAACAAGATCTATGCTTGCAACAACGTAAGTGCTTGTTGCATTTCCTTTTCTTCCAGTAAGAGCGTCACCTTGTTACCATCATTTAATAGCAGAATATTGGAGAGGCCACGTACCTCCCATTTTTCAACTACAGCAGACCTTGAATTTCATCTTCCTCTCTGCTCTCAGATTTACTGTCAATACCCACATGCCAACTTAGTCAAGCAGTCACATCGTTCTAGTTTCAAGTAATCCTGCGCTGTAGGATTTGCTGCAGCTGGTCAGACCAATTAGCTCAACACCTTTCCTTTGGAAATAACCACTGTGTTGTGACGCTTCAAAACCAGCTCAGAACACAGCAGAAGGCGAGATGTCTGGATAATGACACAAATTAAAAACACATACTGCCTGGAAGTGCAAACGGCTGAAACAGCACCGGGGGAGCAGCTCTGACAGTCTCTCTCGCTGGGTGTCAGCAGCCCCTGGGCTGACACCCCCAGTCACAGCACATGAGCAACGGGAACACGAACAGCGTGTCCAAAGTCACCTATCAATGAGGAAAAATAGTCTGAAGCAGAAATATTCCTTGTAATGACCAAAAATAAAACCCATACCTGTGTGTCCGTTACTGGTTTGTCCCTCTGAGTTGAGCATAGTGACCCTCCAGTATTAAGAGTGACCGAAAGTTTATTTACCAACCAGCACAAGACTGGACAGCACTTTGTGCCCGTACAGGAGGTACCCGACTCCCAAGGCACTTGGAAATCCCAGCCCAGCTGACCGAGCAGAGCAACCTGCCAGCCTCATCCTGCAGCTCATGTTATAGCCATCAGTCAGTACTAATGCCAAACCTGCGGTGTGTTACACACGCACTACTGCAGAAAGGCTTTTAAAGTCATTTAATATCCTTGCTGGAGGTCACATTCAGACCTGGCACGTGCACATGGGTTCGGAGCACACTCGCTTATGCCAAGCAAGAACACGGCCACTAACAGCACAAGCTGGGAACAGCAGTTACAAACTGGCCAGAAAAAATTTCTGTCTTCTTTCGGGCAGGGAAAACAGAAAAAGAAGAAAAAAAAAAAAAAAAAAAAGAACAAATCAACAGAAACTGTTCATCAGATAGTTATAGCTAGCTAGAGACAAAAAACCACAGCCGCTGAAAGCTCGTGCACGGTGAAGCTTCTGGGGCACTCACCTCCTGTTTTTGTTTCAATTAAGACAAAAGCAGAGGGTTTTTCAGTTTCTGTATAAAAATAAAAAAAATTACCAAAGGTCAAGCTAGGGCCCTGGCCGAGCAGCCTGCAGCACAGGCACAGCCACCCTGTGCTTTACTGGTCTCACTGGAGGCTACCCCGATGTGTAGAACACAGCAGCCCCCTTCCACAGCTCTCCTCACAGCCTGAACTCATGTTCAGTCCTGCGTTTGCTGCGAGGTTCCCCCCCCCCTGCCAGAGCAGAGCCTCCACAGCCACCCTCCTCTGATCTGGTTTTCTCCCCTTCGTTCCCCAGTTTCACCACGGTCACACGGATGTTGCTTAATACCCCACAAAGTGGCTGGTCCAGAGGCATCAGGGTTTATCCTTTTTTTTTGGAAGGGGGAAGGAGCATCCAACAGATTTCTTTTCAGGTAGAAAAAGAGAACTGTGATGGAGCGAGGTCCTGGCTCCCCAGCCTGCCACCTACATCACCGGGGAGAAGCTCCCTTGCTGGCAGGTTACAGGTCGGTATTAAATACTCAGCATCTCGTACGCACTATGCTCCATCTCCAGTTACACCTGGGAAAGCCTCAGCCTGCCGGGGCAGAAAATTGGAACTGGCAGAAAGACCAGGCAGGAAGAAAAGGCAGGAGCAGGCTGGGCAAGAGCACAAAGGCAGCCGTGCAATGAGTCTGACCCGAAGGTAAATGCAGCCTGCTGTCCCAGCCCCCCGCATCTCCCTTCGCCAGCGTTCCTCCTCAGTGCTGCCGGCTCCTCCTGCCCACTCAGCGCATCCCGCACGCGGGGCTTTCCCAGAGCCTGTCCCACAGGGGTGCGAACCAGCTCACTTGCCGAGCCCAGCTGCCAAACGGGTGATGCTCCGCCACCCCACACATCTGCCAGCCCTCTTCTCCCAGGCGAGGCTCGGGGCTCAGCCTGCGGCCGCTGCGTGCTGGGCATAGGGATCGCCCTGGGGTCTCATCCTGTGCTGGAAGGATCCAGGCAGCCCAGAGGGCAGCTCTGCTCATCAAGGAGTCCACAGGGGTTTATGATGCTTTTTCAGTTTTTCTTACAGTTTGATGGCACCGACAATGACAACAGGAGCAGGACCACGCTGCATTTTGGGGCACTGAAGACCAGCAGCGTTGGTGGGGCAGCACAGGTCAGGTGTGGTTCCCTCTGCTGCTGGGACATCCAGCACGGAGGCACGGGCCAGCGCACGCCACCGTTCGCCCAGCACACATCTGCCCTGCTCCGGTATCCATGCCCAAACAGACCTGCCAGCACCCAGCTCCGACTTCCAGCAAAGGCAGGGTCTTGCCAGGGTTATCCCAAGCTGCACCAAACCCAGTTACATCCTAATTCTAGAAATTCTGCAGAGCCTCTACCTCGGCCTTGGGTCAATTTTAAAATCAAGATGTGGCTCTCTCTGTACCTTCCACCTGAAAAATAAGGAGAGACAGGGACAGAAAACAGAGCCTTCCTTCCTCCTCCCCGACAATGTTTTATCACAGCAAACACCTGCCATGCAAACAGCCCTGGGAGAAACAGGAGGTTCGTGGAACTGCCCGAACAGCAACACAGACACCACAGGAAACAAAACAACCTGTAGGACGAGAAGAGCTGCGCAGCAGCACAGCCCACAGAGCAAATGTTTGCGTGCTCCGGAGACAAGGCAAATTCTGGTTTTGCTTACAAGGGGGGGCGACTGCTCTGTCCCCACCGATTTCGGTTACAGCTTCTGCAAAGGGCCTTGCAAGCGGTGCAGAAAGCTTTTCCAAATGTGATCAGCTTTGGGGGTTTAGGTCACAGGCAGATGCACGGCAGCAATGTCACCGCCTGCACCCAGTGCAGCTTGTAGGTTGGGCACTAGGAACCCCCCTGTGAAAGCACCTGGATTCATGGTGAGATGGTGCATGGGGACAAGGGACATCAAAGAGCAAGAAACGTGGGGAATCCTTCATGGTTTCCTCTGAAAGACTCAGATTCAGCTTGTGAGAGCTTATCAGCATCCTTCCCCCTGCCCCGGTACGAAGTATTCATCACTTCCTTTTTTGTTTGAGTTGGGTTTTTTTTTTTTCCCTTCTTTTTTTTTTTTAACCTTCAGAGAACAGAGCCAAGACAAAAAAAATCCTACTACTACCAACTTCTGCAGAGTAACAAGCTCTGTGAGAAACATCCCAATTCCTGCATCTCATCCATGAGACACGCTCCTCGACGGCTGCGCTCCCAGGAAGCGGCTCTGCTGCTGCCGGGGTGACACCTCTGGGGAAGTCACCACTTGTTTAGCACAGAGCATGCAGGGATCACAGAAACGGGAGGTTATTATTTCTGTTTGAGATGTGATTTCAGGCTGTGAGATAATTTTAGACTGCCCAAGCCTGAAGTAACTCCCTAGGCCAAATTTATAACTTGGAGCGGTCAGAACTATCACACCTGCTTGTCATTTTATTACAGACGCACACGACCCCCCCGACTTACCTGTGCACTGGAGCTGTCAGCCCGGGAACCCAAAGCACTGGTGTCCGAGAGGCCAGGCCCCCTTCTCACCATATTGGTTTGCTCTCAGTGTGGTTGAGCCACTAAATGCCACGGTGGGATGACTCTTCTCCACGGCCACGTGCCCCCGGCTGCCTGGTGGAGCCGTGCTGGGTCATCCCCAGGAACCACCACCACAAAATGCAGAGCACCTCCAGATGGTGGTGGGCAGGAGGGGAGGCAGCAGCCCCTCGGGAGCACGTTGGTATACACCCCCCGGGACGTTCCAAGCATCTCCAGCTGCAGAGGACACGATGATGCAACTATCCACCTCGACGGTCTCCCCCCAGCCTATTGCCATAGCTGCTATACACCGTAAAAAAATACCCACGTTGAACAAAGTTATATAGAAGGATGTGAGTAATACCAGATCGTGTTCTGCCGAGATGCTACACACTCAGCAGTGCTGATAGGAGGCTGAAAGGCCATCGTGTGTTTTGGGCAGAAACCTGCCCCTTTCTGGGAACTGGAACTTTACACCTCTGAGGACACAGCCTCGTGTCACAGCCGGAGCCACTTCGCTCACGGTTCTGTGCAGGCTGCAAGCCAGGACTGACACCACGGACACCCACAGCACTGGCTCACACAAAAGGGTCTTTTTGGGTCCACCATCGAGATAAGAAGAAGTCCCCCCTGCTTTACACTATTTATTTTACCTTCTCTATAACAATAAAACAGAACACGAAGTTGTGGTCATCGACTGCACTGCGTTCGCCTGCAGCAGGAACGGGCGCCGTATCCGTGATGCCCACCCTCCCCTTGCTGCTTGTCAGGACAGACCCTTCGCCACGAGATCGTCTCTCCCCAGCCCATGCAGTTTGAGGAGAAGACAGAGTTATCCTCTACAGGAAATATTGAGAAATCCAGACTCTTTGGTAAAGTGATCCTTCCTAAGCATGAAAACCACACACCCATGATTGATGGAGCGGCTGTGCTTTCTAACAGTTAGCTCAGGCAGGCAATCCCAAAAGCCAGAAACGGCCCTAAATGAGCACGTACAACCGTCTGCAGAGACAAGGGTTAACAGTCTTATCTGGGGTCACCAGAAGAAATTCCAAGTAAAACCCACAGCACGCAGATTTCCTGCTTTCTAACCCAATGCCCTATTTATACCTCTCTTTCTTCACAATGCCACTGACAGCTTTTTCCTCGCTTACAGGCATGCTTCCTGCTTTCTGAGTTGTGACTTTCATTTGTAACTCATTTCCATAACCTCAGAAATATAGTTTCAGTGGAAGTGTTAAATGTACTGATAAATTCTTCGCGAAACTTAAAAGTTATTGGCAGAGAGAATGGGGGCAATTTACCCTGTATCAGCCAGTTGAAAATTATATATTTCAAGATCCTTTAATGGAACGCAGCAAGGTTTATCTCTGACTGATAAGGTAACGCCTTGCTGCTGGTGAGACAAATAACAGAGCCTATTTCCAAAATACAAAGCCCCCAATATGAGAGCAAATAGGCTCATCTGTGCACAGTGACCTTCACAGTCTCAGCCTTTATCGCAGAGCAGGGCGGCTAACTCCGTCATCACGTGCAGCCGCGGCCCCGCAGCAGCACCCAAACAGCCCTCGGCGTTAACTTCTCCATCCTTCCATCTCGTCGGGCTCCACTTTGATTAACCCAGCATCTTTGTGATTAACCAAGCGTTTTTCTGCGTGCTGTTTGCTCGTTAACGGGGAGCACAGCACGGTCCTGCTGTACGGCACCCCTCCGATTTCACCATTAAAAAAAAAGCAAGACAGAGAAAGAAGGGGGCAGGGGGAGGGGGGAAGAGAGATAAAACCCAGTCTCATCCTATCCTTCTCCCTGCCAGAGCACAAGCATCTTCAAAACCGTTGACTAAACGAGTTGCACTAAATAGTCAGGACGCATGGGGGGACTAAAAGGAAAGCAAGACAAAAGCACAGATTTGCTGCAACGTTTCCACTTCGCTGGAGTTAGAAACAAGGTGCAAGTTGCCTGTTTGGGAACCAGACATGGCTGTAACTGAACAGGACGGTACGGACACGAGGCAAGTGGGGAAAAAAGAGAACCCACAAAAATCACCATGACTTACATTAGAATCCAAAGGTCAGACATGGAAAGAGAGAGGGATGGGAAGCACCTTGCAGCACAGGGGATGCTGCCTGGGGAAGGCGGGACTGCTGGGGGTGGTGGTGGTGGTGCAAGCTGAACTACGGTGGAGTTAAGGAAATGTGTTATCAGATTCATTAGCACGAAAAGCATCCAGCTAGGGAAGTCCATCCGAGTGCAGCCCGCCTTCCCCGCGGGGAGGGAGAAACCAGGGACTGAGGCACTGGAAGTGAGTAAGTGCCAGGAGCATCCTTCAGGAGCAGCCCGGGCCAGGCTGGCGCATCTGAGGACCACGCCGTCTCCTCCATCGCTAACAGCGGATGCGACTCGTTCCAAAATACCCACGGCCAGGCAAACCCTGACAACAAAAGCTGCAAGGACGAGGCCCCTGCAAGCACACGAGGTTCCGTGCGGTGACACGTCCTCCCGACACAGCAAGTCCAGAGCAAGGGGCAGGGACCCTGCAGCAAGACAGCCGCCTGTCCTCACCCTTCCCCGAATTTCGGGGCTTACAAACCCAGGCACATTCATCACAGCCATGCATCACCGAGACTGAAACATTGTTATTTCAAAAATTAAGTTGAAAATGTTAACGTGAACCAGAGGAGCGAGGGAACAGGACTGGACAATAAAGCAGCCATCTGACCCCAGCAGAACTGCTTCTAGCTCCTGCCTTCCTACATAAACACACAGCTCTGTGCCCCATATAAAATATTTGTGCATCCTACATAATTTAGAATCCTATTAAATAACTTGACTCCTGTATTTTTCAGAGCAGCAAATTCCATGAATTTTACATTGAATAAAAATTTAGCAATCATAGCAGTTGCTAATTTCTGTGCTGTGCTCAGAGCAGCCTTTCACTTCCCCATAATGATTTTAAAACATTATCCTGCTGTTTCCTTTTTTCTATGCCTGGCATTGAAGAGCTCTGCACACTATTTGAATAGCGCTGCTCTGGAAAAAAAAAAAAAATTTGTAAGGGAGAAAAAATTAAATTCAATCATCACTCTACCCTCTGTGAACTGTGAAAGTCTTGGGAACATGAAAAGGTGCTTTCTAAAGGATGTTAAGCATTCAAAAGATTAGACTGCAATGTGCAATTAAATGTGTTCCACAAACCTTTGTCAGAGTACCCAAAACCTTACTTCTGCATGAACTTAAAATCCTCCCACTGGGAGCTTGTTCAAGTGGTTTACTTTAAACCTGTACTTTAGATATTCCATACCTTTCACTTTTATAATTCTTCAACATATGCTAACACTGGCAGAGTTAATATAACTGACTAATTTTAAACCCTATGATTACTGGAGCTGATTTATATAGTAGCTTCACTTCACAATACTGCGAATCATGCACGCAGTAATTGCCAAGTTCAATTTTAGCTCTGTCATACTGAAGCATTAGTTTTTATGCCTCAGCTGTTGCCTCCTCCATGCTATAGAGGTAAGTTGATAATGCAGTAGGTTTTGCTGTTAAATATCATAATATTATGATACCCCGTGTCAGATTCTTGCAAGCTTTGTGAGCTATGCATCATCTATTAACTAAATACTTTATTAAAGGAACAGTTTGAATAGGTTTCTATTCTAATTTAGCTCAGCACACTGAATACCGGAGGCAAAAAAAAAAAAAAGTAATGATTTAATGACCGTGTAATGATTCACCACCAGAAGTGACTTGGTGGAGAGAAGCACTCCCAGTCATCAAGGCTCCGTGGCAGGAGCTGCAGAGGGGTCAAACTGACACCTGTACACAAACACCCTGCAGGCGATGCCCCTCACCCCCGCCTCGGGCTGGCGGTACCTGCAGGAGCAGTGCCAGGAGCTGTGTCACCCCCAGCACTCGGAGCTTGGGGGCTGCGGGGTCCTGGCCGTGCCCAACAGCCAGCAGCATCGTGACCAAAGCCACCTTCCCTCCCATCGCCACGGATGCAGCTGGCAGCACGCATGCAGCAAAGGCAAAGAGGGAAGGATGGAGGAGACGGAGAAGCCAGATGCCCCTCGCTGAGGGGACGGTGCTCCGCAGCACAGCGATGAGCTGCACCTGCAATGGAAGTGGCACAGCGCTGCTGAGCTGCTGCTGCCTCTCAGCTGATCCATATACAAGCTGGGCATGACCAATAATCTCTGAATAGCACTTAATCTTGGGCTTCATGTTTTCAGATTATTTTTTTTGTAATAAAGTCTGCTCGTATCAAATTTAACAAACGTGGGCAAACTGGAGCTGCCGCCTTTTCCCATTCACAGATGCCGTCGATGCCCAAAATCAACAAAGACAGTAATGCAAACTGAAGTCCCCAAGTAGCAGAGAAAAAGCTTCATGTCACCGAGGGACAGCCAAGACACAGCCCCAGGATGCAGACTGGGTACCCTCTATGTCGGGGAGGAATTCCCCATCAGATGTGGATGGGGCAGAGGAGTGAGGTTTCCGCGATGGTCCAGAGCTGATCTTTGCAATCCTTTCTATGAAAACAGCACAATGTAACAGAAAAGTGTCTTCACACCTACATGCCTATGGCTGTTGGACAGTCTGTAGGCATTTTAACCCCCTTCTCTCCTCCACAGCTCCTTCATCCCCAGGCAGATGCCGAGATCCCAACCCAAGCCAACATGCTGGGGACCAGGGGACCCTCCCCTGATGCCACTGCTCAGCAGGTGCTTGGCTATTCACCGGATTGCGGAAACTGCCTCCATCAGCTCCAACCTTCCCACATAAACCACAGCTTTCACTTACACAGGACAGACACGCAATTCACGATATTCGCCAACAACATGGATCTTGCTCCAGTTTGTTGCTTCAGAACTTGGCAAAACCCTTGCAGACAGCGGTTACCGCTCAATGGTCTCCCTCCTAGAAACCCTCTCATCACTGTAGCAAGGCGATGAGCATGAAAGTGGATGAGCTCCTCTTCTAGCTCTTTTTTTCTTCCAGTTTTCCAAAAGGAAAAGAAACAAGATGACATGCTAAACATGCTAAATCTTGCAGGCCTGGAGAGCTGCAGCTACACTCTGGTGTGGCTCAGGGCAGTGCCCCGGGCTCCTGCACCACAGGCAGCCACCTGCTCTCTGCAGCATTTCGTACAAGAAGGTGGGACATCTCACACAGACAGAAAGAGGAAGGAAGAATGTGAAAATTTTGCCAAGTGTGTGGTCACTGGGAGGAAGGAATAGGATTGATGAATTTTTCAACTTCGGTGATTTTGGTAAAACCATAAGCCATGTGCCTCATGCTTCAGGACACTACATCACAAATTAATCAACAATACTGCCCAGGGAATTCAGAGGTGGAATTGATTCTTTGATTTCTAAGATTCCATTTTTGCAACTCGCCAGGGATGTCTGACCAGTCCTATCTGGTTTAGAGCCTCTTCTGCAGCCAGTGCTCCTGCAGCGCAGCAGTCTGATGCAAACCGCTGGTGGCTGCATCACATAGTTGCAGGACGCTGATGGCATCTGTACCTCCAGAGGTGGTCTGGAGCTAAAGATGAGCTTAAACCACACTTTCTCTCTTGCATCACACCTGTACTTTCTTACAATCATCTAAAGATTTCCCAGCGTGCAAACGCCCCATCAATGCGAAGGAAGGCGCCACAGCCCAGCAGCAATCTCACCAAGCGTATGACTTGAAAGAACAGCGATTTCCCAGCAGCCGGCCAGGGAGGACCAGTCCCATGTTGGACACTGGCACCTCAGCACACAGCGCAGGACCACGCTCCCGTCTTGGGAACCACGTACCAGACATGCCGGTAACACAGAATTTGCATCACTGAGATGCTTCTAAAAAATAAATTCTTTGGTAGTGGTATCATTTCTTTGTCCCATATATATGCACATATACACACTCTTTGTCCATCTTTGCTATTTTTTTTTTTGGGGGGGGGGGGGGATCATCCATTAGCAGGTGTTTGCTCAGTGCTCTGTAGAACCCGTTTCAGCTGGGGCCTTGAAACTCTGCTGGACCACACATCACTGTAGTAATACCCCACCCTAATTTTTGCAGTCTCCTAAGTTTAATCAAAGCCTCGTAGCCACATCAGCCACAAAGGAAGCCGGCAGAGCTCACACAGAGCTGGGGGTCTCCATTAGCACCTCTATGCACTTGCCTGCAAAGCAGGTAGGGAGGTCTGCATCCTATGGGCACAGCCTCGCCACATACGCCAGGACTGGATCTTGCACAGCACTTTTACCAAGCACAGCTTCATGGGTTCACACCAGCTATGAGCTTTGTTTCACTTCTGGACAGAGAAGGGGCATTGCCACATTGCCACTGGAAACCTTTTTTTGGGGGGGGGGAGGTGCAGACCAGGAGCTCCGGAGCCCAGACCTGCATGAGCAGCACACCACATGCAACCCTTCACAGAAAACACCTCCCAGCCACAGAAAGGAATTAATCTTCCAGCAGGATATCCAAGTCATCCCCACCTGCATTTTACAATTTGTAGATAATGAACTAACTGCAACATTAAGCTTAAAATAAAAACGTTGACACCTTTGCACAAAGAGATCTTGACTTTCTTTCTAATGCATTTAGCTGCTTTTAAAGTGTCACTTATTGCACTGGGAACAAAACCAACCAAAAAAAAAAATCCTCATTATTTTACACAAAAGGAAAAGAGGCAAACAGGTGGCCTTAACTGCATGAGTCTCTTACCGCACTGTTATGTGACTAAACTGAACATTTACACAGGTCTGAAAAATTGTTTGCAATGGGCACGCTGACAGCAGAGCTACCAGATGTTGTTCTCCTAATACTTACTATATTACATCACTGGATACTGCTTGAAAACCAACCTGTGCCAAGTTTTCAGAGGCCTCAGCTCACTTTCTACGTGTGCATCTGCAGTTCTGGTGAGCCGGTTCCTGGACGCAGCTCGGACGTGGGTGCACCGAAGCCCTTTGCACCCAGGCTGTGTGTGCAGCGGGGCTGCTGTTTGTGCAAGCTGCCTCGCACGCCCAAGAGCTATTTATCCAATTACTGACACACGCACAGCATCCGCAGGGTGCGCTTCCCTACTGCATCCCATGCCATGCTGTCAGACTTTGCTATATTTAGGGAAAAAAAAAAAAAAAAAGAAACCCAAGATAACTTCCAAACTGCAAATATAAGTTGGTGTTCAAATCAGAAAATAAAAGATATTTCGCCATTACTAACACATGGGGAAGCTATGTTAAAAACATTAAAAACTTTTTTAGCTCCCTCCACCTCTGGTTAGCACCGCTGCCCCACCCCCCCACTGCCCAGTGCCTTCCAGTTTCAGATGTACATGCTTTAACCGATTTGCTGGGGTGAGATGCTGCTTCACTGAGGTGAGTGAAGGGAGGAGGGAAGAGAAGGCGCATGAAGAATTACATCAAGAACCAGCCCCTGGAGACCTGTCTGCGATGCACATCCCCACATCAAGCTGTCAGCTCCCAGCATTCAGCCCCACTGGGGTTTATTTGCTCCAGAGGAGAAATTCATTTTGCACTCAACTAATGTAACCCCGAAGTGCTTTAAAACAATATTCCTCCGACAGAGGCATTACAACAGCCGTTATTTCCCTGTTTAGAGTTAAGCTAAGCAAATACAAAGGTAACTTCATTTTAAACAAACTACCATCATCACAAAAAATGGATACCAAATATTCTCCTCCACCATATGGTGAATTTAACTTTATTATTTGCTCTTCTTGGAGGAGACAAACTCATTGGCAAACACCAGCTTGTGCAGCAAGATGATAAAGAGACTGGAAAACACTTCCCTCAAAATCCTTTTCCTTAATGACAGTTAAGAAAGCTCTGGTAATATATTCAATTTCACGTTCTCTTCCCCCCGCTTTCTAGAAGAGTGTATATTCCAATGACCCACTTAAAAAAAAAAAAAAAGTGATTTCTGAATTATTCCTATGTATTAAGTTTTTGAAAGTATTCCTCATTGTCTGTGACTTACCACTGGGCTCCGTTTTTCCTACCCATCCCACCAGATCTATAATGATCAGGAGGGGTCTGTGTTTTCTGTCCTAGCTGTGTGAGCCCAAAGCAACTCAGGAGCAGCGGATTTGCTCCACAGGGAGCAAGCCTGATCCTTGTATCCGCCGTGCCACGATCCTACTTGTTAGGACCATCTCTGACTTCAGTCCTATTTTACAGCGCCTGGAACTTCAGATCACACGTGGGATAAGTGCACCTGGCCGGTGCGGCGTTAGCAGCGCCTCTTTCGTGAGACATACAAGTCATCAAATTACAGAGAGCAAAGAGCCCCGGAGCAGCAGCCAACTTTCACTGGATTCCCTCAGCAGCTGCAGCCTAACGGGCTTTGAAGTGAGCAGACGTATCAGACACACACCAGCTGTCTCTTGCACCTCCAGAGTTACCACCGATTTATTCTGCGATCACTGTGAATTTGTGTTGGGTCCACCACGCTCTGAGGTTCCCCAGGCTTCCATAAACATATTTGATCCCTTTGGTCAAAAAGGTCTATATGCATCTTTACATGCATCCATGTGATTTCTAAATGTCATCTTTGCTAAGCAGCATGAAGACACCGGCCGCTTTACAGGCTCACCGCGCCTGAAGCGCCCCAAAGCTGCCACTGTCCCTACTCTGGTGGTTATTTCTTTGCAGGGAAACTCAGAGCCAAGGTGGGAGCAGGTCTGCAGGTGGCACAAAATCCAGGGATGGCTGAGCCACTCCGCAGCCCTCCAGCACGGGCAATCCCAGGGGAAGGGCTCTGAACAGAGTGGGAGGCGTGAGCTCTTCTCCAAAAGCCAAAACCGCCAAATGTGCTTTGCACAAAGCTCTTGCCTCTCTCTGCCTCGTTGTGCCCCATGGATGCCACCGGCAGGACGGATCTCCAGCAGCAAATCCCCTCTGTGTGCTGCCCGAGCTTATAAAGCTCTTCTGGGCTGGAGGCTCCACTGCCGCACCCCCTGCGCTCCCAGCAGGTCTTTTTGGTCCTCAAGAATTTCATTTGACTAAGTGCAACACGAAGAAGTAGGGAAGGCTATTACAGTTCCTCCCGCTACCAGGATGGTTGCTCGGTGCTGTTGCTGAGCCTTGTCCTTGGAACTGCTGCCGAGCTGTGCTCCCTCCTGCAGGATGCCCAGCGCAGGGCACTACATATCGCTGGTGAGAGTCACAGCACCGCTCCTCGGCCCGAACGGCGACATCGCAGGTGTCACTGCCCCTCTGAAGGCAACCGTCTGGCGTTGGGGCACCTTGTAGGAGCACGCTCTGGAGGAGCACCCGCTGTCCCCATGCTTCTGCCGTAGGGTGCACGCGGATACACCAGAAGGTCCAACAGCTGCCGGAGGCTGCCAAGCACATCCTCTTCAACCTCCAGTCCCACTGCAACGCACCACAGAAAGCAGCAGCCAGGACACCAGCACAGCTTGGGCTGGATCTAGCCCCTGAACCCCAACGCACAGCTGCACCCACTCCACTCCACGCCGAGGTTGCCAGGTGGCGGTTTTTAGCTGAAACTCCAGTAACACACGAACACAGCATCTCGCACACGCAGGCTGGTTGTCGTGGAGCATCTCACAGACGTGCTGCAGTGCAGCAGGAGCATCAGGCCAGTTTCTCCCAGCCATGGAGACACTCTGGGCACCCTTTAATTCTGTGGCAGCGCGGATTAATTGGAACCGGCCACAGGAATAGATGTGCAGTTATCTTAAGTATTCATTGACCTTATAAAGGTTAATTTGTTAGCCTTTCTGCTCCAGAAACAAGTTCTGCCCTCATTTGCACCTCTGCAGATTCACCAGCTCAGAGGAGGTTTCCAAGACGTGATCTGGGCAAATTTTATCAATGAATTCAAATCTTGAGCTAAATCAGAAGGAGGAATGGATTTACCCTAATCCCCTCCAAACATTCATCAGCATCACCTACCAGCTCAGCAGGATTTAATCCCTTTTTAATCTCTCAAAAACAGTGGAATATATGGAGAAGAGGTTGGGCACACAGCAGTGGAAGATATCTCTCAGTTTTGGGTTTTTTTAAAAATATTTCTGGCTGCCAAATCACATTGAAAATGCATTAAGATCTTTGCTAATATCGTTTTCCAGGTAAACAACCGGTTGCCACCAAGAGAGCATGTACACCAGAGGAGGGCCCACGCTATTTGGCACAGCGGAAGAGAGCAGCCTCTGCAGGAATGCAGCATCTCCGTGAAGATGCTCCAGGAGCTCAAATCCCATTGACTGGCTGGCGGCGAGCGCGGGGACCGCACAGCCAGGCTTTGCCTGGCGCCGTGGGCAGTGATGGGGCGGAGATGCAGCGAGTCACTTCTTGGTGCCAGCATGGAACCACACACGTAGCATCCACCGACGCCGCTGCAAACCCAACAGCAGAAACACAGACCCCAGTGCCAAAACACAAGCTTTGCCGTGCAGGTACCACGCTCCAGAAACAGCTTAAATCCCAACCCTGAGTGACTCACAGGGTGTTTTCATGCCTCCCACTAAAACTACCAGTGACAACGGCAACGCAGGCTCAGACGGCTGTGGGTGTCGTGGCCGGTGGCATCCCACCCCCGGTGGCTGCTGAGCCAAGGGGAGCCCCGGTACGACGCGCCTGCCGGCACCAGAGTCAGCGCGGGGGCGAATCCAACCCAGTGCGTTTAGGAGCACCCGGATCAGAGCGTTAGCGTGCGATTCTAGGTTTACATAACACCACCAAACGATTTTGGCAGAAACAATCGGTATTAGCAAGGAAAACGAAGCATCAGGAACAGCCGGCAGAGCAAAGAGACACCTCTCGCAGCAGCCCCCGGGCTAAAAAGAACATAAATAACAAATGCAACAGAAGCAACACTTGGACAGCAGGGAAGAAGAGGGGAAACCTTTGCAAGGGGAAATGAGACTTGAATGATGGCTGAGATGAGCAGGGAATTAAGCTTTCCTCTTTCACCCCCTTCCCACCCCCGTCGGACCAAGCTTTCTGCTTTATTAAGACACTCCAGTCAAGCTGCGCCACTCCGACAGGGCGAAGCGAAAGCCGCCTCACACAGGGTTCCAAGCTGCGAGGTCTGAGCAGCTCCTGCCGAGCCGCCTCCAGCCCCGTGGACACTAATTGCAGAGCTCAGCGATGCCCGGGCAGGGACCCAAGGCACCGATGTGCTGGCTACCCAGCCCCGCCGCGCCTGGCTCTGCTGCTGCGCCAGGCAAAGCACCGACAGGCGTCGTGCTCAGAAACGCTCAATCACACAAACTTCACGTTGTAATTTTTAAGTCAATTCAGCCTGGATGCTGCTGGGTTAGCAGTATCGGAGGTTTCGTTTATCCCCTAAGAAATACAGCTAAAACCCCAAAGGTGGCCGGAGCTCCCCCCTGGTCTCTCTAGTGGCTCCAGCCCTGGCCAAAGGAATGAGGCCACCAGTTCCAGGTGGCCCAGGTAGCCCCCATCCTGCCGTACATGCCACACTGCCACCGGGAGCAGCTGCGATGCTGACACCCCCAGAGCAGGACAGCAACCACCAGCCCTGTTTCATGACATCCGAGGACATCTGGTCCCTCAACGCTCTGGCCTGGTGACCTAGTGATGGGAAAAGGCACAGCAGCTCTTCAGAAACCTCTGGGTCCCACAGCCTTCCCGCTGTAACGGTGCTAAGCAAGGAGGCAGCCTCGAGACCTTTTTTTGCCAAGCAGAGGATCCCTTCCAAGCTGGCACCATCCCCGTGCTCATGGCACGATGACAGTGACACAAGCTAAAGCTCCGGATCCAGCAGCACACTCTTCCTGCCTCCCAGCTACTCAAGATTTCCAGCTCTGGCAGCAAACGAAAAGCCCCAGTTAAGCTTCGGAACATCGTAAGACAACTGCACGAGGCAAAAGGATGTTGAAATCCACGTTTCCCCGACACAGAGCAGTGCTTTCCCGCAAAAGGGAACCGCATCTACAGCTTCATACACAGCTCACGGAGGACAGCTCTGGGTAGCAAGACAAAGTTAACCAAACTCAAATCTGAAAAGTTTCCATGACAAGCTTGGATTTGCCTGTGATACAAGGATCCTGCTGTGGTAACAACTACCTCATCTTTATATTTAGGTCCTGCCTGGATCCCCTGAAGTTCAGCACTCGGTCTCTGCTCTGGGAGCTGACAGAGGAGCCAGCAGAGTTATACCTGAAATGGGGCACGTTCTTCTCTGTCACACAGGTTTGGTGAGCAGCACCTCACATTCAGGAAGTTTGCCCTTACACGTTATCAACATCAAAACAAAAACAGGTTGTCAGTCCAGCTGGACACAGAAAGGGACTTAGTGTGGCTCCAGCAGAGCCCGCAGCCTTGGGGAAGGGAAGCTGCATGCGTGGGGTGGCATCCCATGGGAAGGTGCAGGAGTGGGAGAAGTGGATGATAATCTTGTATGAGGCTGCCCTTGTTCCCAGCTCTTCACAAATTTCCTCTCAAACTTACACACTGTGACCTTTCCAGGCAAAAAATAAAACAAGTGAAACCTTGCAGTCTAACAGGAATAGTAACACATGCAGGGAAAGGATGCCAGAGCCAGCTCTGGAGCCTGCAATCTGGATCCCCGCTCCCACAGGATGTGTTTCTAAATCTCAGTCAATAGCGCCTGTTTTCCAAGGAATGAGGCATTTCACATATTATTAACTCTAACTAAGGCCCTTCTTGCTACAAACTTCCTATTTAGCATTTGATTGCAGCCATCCCCACCAAGAGCCTCACCGTATTGGAGCAGAAACTCCACAGCCTATGGCTGGTGCAGGCTGTACACTGATGGTTTTCCCTCCTGCCATCTCAGTCACAGAGGGTGCTATTGGAATTATCTGAAACACACTTCCAGAAGTCCCTTCCAGCCTAAGCTATTTTATGATTTTAAACATTTATTTGTTTCTTTTGCACTCTCACTCAAATTTGGTACCCTGCTGCCACAGACGGCTGGAGTTACACGTTGCTATTCCCACCGGGGTTTGGTCTCCCCCAAACGAAGGTCACTACATGCCAACCACCTCACTTAAAGTGCTGCAAGTTTATGAAGCTTAAAAGACCATTTCAGCAAAGCTTTTCTCCTTTTCAAAGCCCAACTCTTAAGTGGAAAAACTGATTCAATGTAGTTTGCAAAAAACCTACGCTCCGGTCTGATTTAAATCAAATAGTTAAATATCCACATGTACCGCCTGGCACAGCCACGACAGAACTATCTGGTTTGCAAACAGATGGCCACCCACAATTAATTTGCCACCTCGACACAGTAACGCAGGTTGGCAATTCATTAAAAAAGCACATGCCACTAGTCTTCAGTTCACTTTACGACCTGCAGCTTTTCCTCCTAGGCAGACTTTATCTTAAGTGGGGGGTGGGGGTGGAAAAAAAACCAAACACCCAAACCACAACTACCACTGAATAACGAAAACATGACTGGTTTTCTTGGCATCTAATAAATGTTGTTCTCAGCTTTAACAGATTTATCAGGTTTAAAACTACCATGTCGCCAGCATCCGTCTGGGATAGAGGAGACCAGACCATAATTCCAGTGCAGGTTCCTAAATATACACAGATTGAAGCCCGCGTGACCTCACTGTCTGGCTGCAGGGTTAGATCCACGGCGTTTGTTGGAAGGTTTTTCTTCAAGGGCTGTTTGATCTTCAATCAACAATGCTTATCAGTGGTAAAGTCTGCCAGCCATTCCCCAAAGTTTGATATTTTTAACAGCACATTCTTCTTCTCCTTTGAATGCTATTTAGAGACAAGATAACACATCAGGGGGAAAGTTGCCTTCCTGGGTTTAAAGCGGACAAACAGAGCAGGACCCTATCGAGGGAACACATATTTCCCAGTGCTACAAGCCCCAGCTTCTGTGGTTCATGTTTCCCCCACAATATTTCTATTTTTTTTCTTTTTCAGATGGCATCCAAATGCTTTTTTGCACCCATCACCTAAGCTGGGACAAACCAAGATGATTCAGTTAAGTGTTCCCATATAAAACTTTCTCTAAAGTTTTCATGAATTTGATTTCCTCACTGTCAAAGTTTCTTTTCTTTTCGCTAAGGAGTCCAGGGCACACTGCCCCTCTTTCTACACTAGGAACAAGTCATCTAATTCCTTAGAAACACATCATTCTTCCACAGCAGGCACGCCGTGCTGAGATGCTCATGCTCTAAAACCCCACTGCTCAAAGCAGCACCCATGAAGAATCAGAAACATGGAATGGATCTAAACTGTTCTTTTTTGACAGAAGGGAAAAAAAAATTAAAAATTGCCTTTATTTTAGGATTCAGTAACTCTTAAGTGATGAAACAAGAAGTCTTTTAATCTGCAGTTAGCAAGCAGCACCCGCCAGGGAGAGCAGGAGCCCAGGAACACGGTGGTGGGCGCAGCAGCCCCACGCTGTCCTGTGGCTGTAGGGTCCCCAGGGTCCCAGCAGCATCCTCCCTGTGCCGCAAAGGAAAGGCAGTGGTAGAGGTGGAATAGAGCAGCTCATCACTGACCCAGGGATCAGCCTCTGGGGGAGGAAGGAGCTCATCCTGCACACTGCTAAGAGCGGGACTGAGGCCCCCCCCAGCCCCCTATGTGGACAGCAAGCTGCTGTGAGACCAGCACCATGTGAGGCCAAGCTCTCCTTTACACCACCTGCCCCATCTCCTCCCATCAGTCACATTAAAACAGTGGCACCTGAGGGTTTTCAAACGGCTTAACAACTCCTAAGAGCCACACGTGCAGCTCTACCGCTTTCCCAGGGAGAGGGAGGAGATGCTCAGAGAGTAAATCGCATCAGGCTGGAAAGGTGAAACTTTCATAGGTATCAACGTGGAGATCCACATCATTAGAACAGAGGTGTCTTTTGGGGTGCCTCAGGTTGCTTGCGCCTCTCCACAGACCCAGGTCTCCTGCAACAGATGCTCAGCACTCAGGCTGGCTCAAATTATTCACACAAATAATCCCTAAGTGCCTGGGGTACCCCAAAAGACCTGCTACTGCTGGAGACGGAGACCTAGAGCAGCTTGTGCAGAGGATGAACGGCAGAGCCACGACACAGCCCTTATCTCCCAACCCTGACCACAGGCAAGCACAGGCTCCACCCTGCACGCAGAACTGGAGGAGATTAAGGGGGAGATGAAGAGGAAGACAAGGGTTTTCTCTAAAGCCGAGAGGAGGAGCATGGCGCACGGGCAGACAGCCGGGGAGAAAGGGGATGGAGCCTCCCTGATGAGTCCAGACGGGAATGGAAACTCTGAGTCATCCGTAGGTTCTGTGGGAAGAAAAACCTGCTAATGTGATCCAGCTAATCCGATAAAGAGGGAGCTCCACACCACGGCCAGGGTGGAGCAGGATCCGCGAGGCATGGGCAGCCCGGTCTCGGGGTAAAATACAACCTGGGTGACAAAGAGGATGGTGGCACGTCACCAGAGGCGAGGGTGGCACGTGCCCGCACACCTGGTGCTCATCCCTCCATCCCCCGAGCATCCCGGTGCCAGGGCTGCCCGTTCTGGAGCCGGGCTGGCAGTTCCAGCTGTGCAGAGGCAAAGATGCACATCAGGAGCGGGCAGGAGAGGTCAGGGCAGAGCTGCAGCGAGTTTTACCACCCACTCCGCTCGGGAATAAGCCACCATCCTGCCACCTCCCTTTTCCAGCTCTTGCTAAATTATGAGATTTAGAAACACAGGGGGAAAAAAAAACCCACAAAAAACTACACCATGAGAGCAAGAGGCTGGGTCTCTAAACCAACAGAAAAACAATGACAATATCTACATTGTAAACACTGGTGCAATCCAGCCTCCTGTGCCCAGGCTATAACTAGAGGTCAAGAAATTTCCTCAGACCAAGATTTCTGCAGATAAGGCTCCTCAGGAGCGGCACGGGGCAACCAGCACAAACCAACGCTCAAGTACTCTTTCCATAATAACAGCTACTGGTCCAGGGCCCTAATTTAACACTTGCCTCACAGTTACATTCGCCACAGAGCTGAACTAAAATCACAGTTGTCAGGAAAAGATTTAATTATATCTGCAGAGGTCAACCAATCTACGCAAAAGATTATGGCGGCGGAGAGAGATTCTGTGGCACAATGCGAAGATTTCGCCTGCAGGCGACGCAGCAGCCAATGCCATTTTTCAAAGAAGAAACAGCATCCGTCCGAACAAAACCACCAGAGGGAAACAATAGAAAGAGGGGGGAGATGCAGATGATTAAAATATTTAAATCTGGACATATAAGTGCAAAACCAGACAATTTAACACTGGTTTCAATCACTTTTTTTTTTTTTCCTATAGTGGTTTGATTTGTGCTTGTTTCAGTAAGTTTTGTTGTGAAATTTCTCCCCCCTGCAGCTGAACTGCACATCTCCAAGTATAAGCTTTAATTACATGAAAACATGTGTGTAAAATCACAAAAGTAGAACATTAAAGCTCAAACCTCCAACTTGGAATTAATGGTATCAAAGCTGGAATCACGCTAACACTTTACCCCGACTTTATAAGTGCAGAATAAAATATAAAGAAGAGGCAGAGAAGATGGAACACAACAGCTTCAGACAGAAGCCTCGCACTCACTGGATGGAAAATTGTCAAGGAAAACACATTAGCAACACAATAACTTATTTTTAATGTAGAGCCGTTAGGAAAACACAATTATATGCTTCATTTATACTGAAAGATAGAATCCAACTTACAGTAAAAGCATTTAGAGCTTATTTCATAAAAAACACCAAAAAGACCCCACCAAAACAAAACTAAAGAAAAGGAGAGATGAGCATGGAGGTAACGAGGAGAAATTGTGCACCTGGGGGGGGATAAGGCTCCCTCCCCACCACAGCACGCTCCTGCTCGGCCAGCCTGCCGCAGCACCAGGTGGTCCTCAAACCCCTGCTCCTTGCATCCAGCAGCAGAGAGATGCAAAGTGAAGGCAGAATGCAATCGAGCTTTTTCGTCAAATGCGGCAGAAATACGACGACAGTGACATCAATCACCAGGAAAGGAGCCAGCAATGCCCAGCAGAGCCCACACAAAGCCCTGCAAGGGTTACAGGTGCTCTCCCCACCACCCCCAGTGAGCAGCAGCCACATGTTGCACAAGCTATAGGATGCTCCCGTCTGCTACAAGCAAGATGCAATTTATCACCAGAATGTTTCCTCCATTAAGGATGCACGGACTGATCCCGGTGCCTGTTGCAAGCTCAGAAGTGTAAGTCCAGAGATGTTCACGGATTTACCCCGTGGTTACAGCGTGTGACACGCAATAGGCTTCAGACTACTGACTGCAGGGATGACACTTAGAATTGATCTGAAGCATCATAAATAAATCAGAGAAACTTGTGAGATTTTGATCCTGAATTTTTGGTCTCTTGATGCCTCCTCTGCTACAGGAACTTCCACTGATCAGGTCCTTGACAAGGTTGTTCAGAACCAGCCCCAAAAAACACGCTGTTTTGTACAAGTCAGACTGGTCTTCAAAATATCTCCCATTGTTCCAAAACAAACCAGATTAAAGCCTCCCCTCTGTGCATACAGAGAACACAACAATTTCTATGAATGGATGGACATTCATTATTTAGCTCCCAATCCCTGACTTAAAGCCCAAGGCAAAATGGAGCTTCAAATGCTTTCTGCCATGCAACCCACCAAAGATCGCTCTGGAGAATGCAGGGTTGCCCCATGGAGTAGCTCAAACACTTTTCCGTGGAAGCCCTTGCCCATATTCAGGGCCTTAAAAAAACCATAAATTAAAAAAAAAAAAAAATCAATCCATCTTTGCAAATCAACAGGAGCTGCCTGCCAAACGAGAATAAAATAGGCCCCAAATTAAAAATTTGCTGGACTTTGTTCTCCATCCAAAATCCTCCATCTCCAAAGAAAGATTTATGCTACTTCAAAACAGAGTTGGCTTAGAAAGTAGAAAGGAAAAGAATACATTTTATCTTCCAGAATGGCAAAGCAGTTCTGGAACGATGAAAAAGGGACTGTGTTTATCACTGCAACGTACAATTTATGGTAAAAGTCAAAACAAAACAGAATGTTCCACAGAAATGCATTCGCTACATCGACCTGGGCTTATACCAGCAGCTCAGATCCCATTTCTGAAGGGTTCTTAAAAGAAGAAGAGAGCACTGGTTGCAGATTAATACTTATCTCATGATCAGTAGATTTTAATTATCCATAATTTATGGTGGTGTATCAGCAAAGTAGTTGTCGTCAATTTATCAGCCTAAAAAGCAAGGCACAGGGCATCTTCGGGGATGCAAAGCCACGGGGCCCTGTTAGAAAGATCCAGGACAAGTTTTGATGGCGCTGTTGAATCCTACCGAAGTGCTACAGGGTTAGCAGGGCCCCCCAGCACCTGCCGGAGGTCCCCAAGGACCACAGGCACTCCCAGTGTCACAGCACCGTGCTTGCTCTGCAAGGGTTAGGTATTCGCAGGCTGGGTCCTCCTCCTCCTCCTCCTCCCCGTCAGTCATTCCCCTAACTGGAAATCAGGCATCATACTAACCAAGCCACCAGAAGCAACTAAGAAAAATTTATATTTAAATTTATTTCTGCAGGAAGAATAGAGAGATGTTAATTCACTCCCTAAAGATGCCCCTGGAGAGTGGAGAGCAGGATCACTCCTCGCACAGCACAGCATCGCTGCATACGCTGCACGGAAGAGCACACAGTACCGTGCTCGGGCAGGATTCCTGCCATACGCCTCCCTTGCAAAAACAATGTTGCCTGGGCTAAGAAGAAAAACTCCCTCCCATACTCTGTGGACCCACACAATTCAAGATCTGGAAAAATCCTTCCATGCTGGTGAATCCGCTCATGTACCAGACCCTATTGCTAAAGCTCTGCTAAGAGCAGAACGAGCCCCTGCGTTACTAATCTGTGGGTTTTTTCCATGGTTTACTTATTGTGAAATACATATGCAAAGAGTTTCCCCAGAGTTTAAGAAGGAAAAATCCCCCAAATATTCCACGGAGCAACTGGAGGGATGTGAACATACCCACAGAGCAGCACGCCCCTCCCGCGGTGCAGGAACATGCTGCTTCTCCCCCAAATGCCACCACAGCAGCAAGATGCCGTGAAAGCTCAGCTGCCCCAGCAAGGGAGCAGGAGGGGGGTTCTGCAGCAGGTACCAGTGCCCCAGGGAAAAGGCCAGAGGGGGCAGAAGAAGGGGCTTCAGACCCAGGTTGAAAAGAGGAATCCGAAACGGAGGTAGGTGCTCCCTTCAGCAGGGCTCAGGTGGCCGAAAACACAGACGAGTGTCACAGTTTGGACAAGGCTCCTTGCAGAGATGGAACCACTTCCAGCTGCACCCCACCAGTCCCCTGTGGGTGCTGTGCAGACACAGCCTAACACACCAGTGATGTTTCTTCTGTGCAGTCCCAAGCATGGAACAGGTCCTGGATCCAGCCCACAGGAAGGAGACGAGGGGCCGGCACATGGGAAATGCTTGTGGCCGCTTGCCCCAGGGAGGTTTTGGGGTGCCGCTGGGAAGGTGGTGCTTCTTATCGCCCCTACACCTTGGGCCGAGCCCACTGCAACCCTAAAAATCCTGCCAAGGAACATCAGTCCTCCAGGGTGTGAGCAGCAGCTCCCTGGGTACCGGGAAGTTTGGGGTTTACTCCGCTTCCCAGCTGCTGCAGCAAGCTGCTGCACACAGGACCACCCGTGATGGGGACTGGTTTATCTGGGGAGCCCTTTTTCCCCTGTCCAGTGTCACCAGCATGCCCAGTACATAAAGACTCTGTCAAACACAGTCAGAAGAGGGGAAGGCTCGTCCTCACCCTGTCTGCTGGCGCGCGAGAGACCCTGTTCTGCACCCATGGGTGTCCAGCTCCTCGCTCCCCCCTCACCTGTCCCCTCTTGGTGGCCAGCCCTGAGGGGGAGCAGGAATGCTCTGAAAGAAGTTAAAGAAACGGTGCAAACGCCCCCATTCTGGGGAGGCCTCGGCTGAACATACACTCCCATTTCATTATCCCTCTAAACATCCCTTGTTCGTTTAAAAATGGAAATGCTGATGTGCAATAGGCACCTCTTTAGCTGCAAAGGGAAAACGTGGCTTACGGCAGCACGCAGAGGAGATCGGAGACCTGCCGGTAACGGTATCGTGTTCGGTAAGCACAGAAACTGCTACACTGACATCAGGATGCTTTGGGCTGGAGCACATCTACCTGGCAAGCTCGCTGGCGATGGGCACGCAGGCAGAGAGCTGTGCCGTGCTCTCGGCAAGTTATTTACACACAGTGACGCTGCACACCCTTTCCCCGGCTCCTCTGCCTCCCCCCTAAATAAACAACCAAACGAAGCAGCCCTTTGGGGTGGGGGAAAAAAGCAGAACCCGAAGAAAACAAACCCTTTAAATCAAATGGCTTCAAAGCCCCTCCATAGACTTGGCAAAGCAGAAGAGCAAAGAGCCTGTACGTGCACCTTGCCCAGGTCCTTCCTAGAGACTGATTTCTCCTGGGATACCTGCATACGGGGGAGGGAGAACTGCTGATTTTTCCAGTCCACCCTACCCTCCTCCGTAGCTTTTTAAACTGGCCGTGTTCTGAGGCAGACGCTGCCCTAGCCTGGCTCTGGGCTGAGCCGCCAGCACCAGGCAGGAGCGATAGGGCTGGGACTGGTGTCAGGTTTTGGAGTTTTCCAGAGGGTCCCGTGTGGCTCCGAGAAGCAGCGGGCACAGGATACCAGCACCGGTGGCGACCCACAGCCACCGCGCACGGCCGGAGAGGCTCAGCACAGCAAAGGCAGCCGGTGACACTGGGCCACGGTTTGATGGTGAAGTTACAACCGTTATACCTGCGTTCGGCTGGGAAAACAAAGTCAACCCGTTTCACCTCTGGCTTCCTTCTAGCGGCCTCATCCCACAGACAAACATGCACCGCTGTGCATAAGAAAATGACATTTGATAAATCGGAAAAGAAAAGAAGAAGAAGAAAAAAAAACAACAAAAAAAAACAAAAAAGAAAGAAAAAAGAAAGAGCCCTGAATATCAGAATAGGGTAAGTCACTTCCTTTCTTCTTCCCGCTCCCCCGTAGCAGCGACAACAGCAGCATCTGGTGGCAGTGGTCAGTACCTGGGTGCTCCTCTCCAGTGTCCCATCCAGCCTGGCCAGCACCAGCGCCAGCGCCTTCTCCCGGGCCGGGCTCACTGGGGCCGCAGACGCGGCGATCTCCTCCAGCCTCCCCGTCTGCAGTGCCGTGCGACAGCAAGGACCCGCGGATCAGTTGCGACTGCCTAATCCGGGACTAATCTCTGGGATTCAGGCCACGGATGAGCTGACGACGACGTGGGGCCCCACGCGCCCCAACGCCGAGTGGGTGCTGCTGGGGGGACGTGGGGTCCAGGCACACTGTGGCGAGGGCCTGCAGCATGGCAGCATCACCACGAGCCCCAGCACCCGCATGGAAAACTGGAAGGCAAACTAAATGGTGTTCGCATCTAACAACTTCTTGGTAACATCGAGTTCCTACAGCCCGCAGGATTTGGGGGTTGCTGCAGTTCCCAGCGGCACACGCTCACACGGTCCCAGACTTTCAGCCTTTGCACACTTCATCGGCTGACGGCTCGGCGGCACGGATGACCTGCTCCCAGGTGACCCGGCTCTCATTAGTATTTTAAGAGCATATTTAGAATTTGAAGAGCAACGACAATAATAATAAAAAAAAACAGTTTGAAACTAGCACTACGGGGATACAGAAGAAATCAATTCAAGTTGCTTCCTTTCGGCATGATCAGGCATCTCCAAACAAATGATAACTATTAGGTTTGCTACAACTTAATAAAAAGAGATAAATAACCCAAATGGCAGAGAACAGTTAGATTCATACACCGATCCATAACGATTAATCTGCTGCACCTGGGAAGCCACACAGGTTTCCTGCTGCTTGTTTCTGAAGAGTTTGATCCCAAAGTACCACAACAGCGAGATGAGCCGGTGCCACCCTGAGCTGCAGCCCCAACGCAGTGGAGCGGTTTTCCCCTTTATTAACTTTTTTCAACGCAATTACCCGAATTTGGCCCGGGAGGACGCGGCCAGGGTTATGTCTCAGAGCTTATCGTGGCGATGCTCCCTCCTCGCAAGCGGGTCTGCTTCCCACGGCTTTGTGCTGGGGGATCGGGAGGATTTACCCGCTGGCCAGGCAGGCGAGCCCCGCAGAGAGCTCCTCACCCCGGAGCACAGCACCCCGCACCCAGCACCTTCGCTCCTTCTCCAGGGTGAAGGAAATTTCCTACGGCACCTCGGGCGCTCTCAGATATCCCCCCGCCATCCCTCTCTCGTTACAAGGACGGGGTGCTGCGCCTCGCAGCTGCGGCGAGCGGGGAAAGTGCGGGTTAGGGGGCTCCCCCGCCGCGCCGGGGGGCTGGGGGCGGGCGTCCCCCGAGCGGGGCTGGCGGCCGAGCGGGAACAGCAGCGCCGGGGCCGGGGCCGGAGCCGCAGCTTTGGAAACACGGTGCAAAACAACCGCAAACAGCCCCAGCAAAGTGCGCGACAGCAGCACACACACACACCCACCCCCCCGAACAGCGCTCCGGGCCAAACGCTCCCGTAGGGAAAACATGAAATAAACCCAGCGCTCGAAAGAGAGCACACAAACAGTCGGCTTCCCCGGGCCGCGACCCCCCAGGCGCCGCGCACCCCCCCCC
>JAVJGJ010000002.1:2395086-2448473 GCA_035590215.1 Microhierax caerulescens
CAGAAAGCCCAAATCCAGCAGTGGGACCGAGGATGCTCAGAGCTGGCCCCAGGGCGCAGGGTTACCCCCTTTCTGCCACGCCAGCCCGCTCCGAGCTGTCCCACTCCCCTCTGCGCATCTACAACAGCCCCCTTAGGAAACCGCCCGGGGAAGGATAACATTATATATGGAGCGTTTTTGCAGTATGTTATTCCATTCCCAGATCCAGCGAGTTATTGCAACCGGTCCATATGCTCGCAGACAACTAGGACAGGGCTGACAGAGTCAGTTTGCTGGCAAACCTGTGATGGAAACGGCCTTTTTTCTTTTTTCTTTTTTTTTAATATAAAACATCATGACTATGAAGACACATTCGCGACATGCACCCTACAGGACTCTCTGTAGCTGGAAAACTGAGCTAAATAAGTGCTGAGTTCTTCCACAAGCGTCTCTCATTGCAAGAGTGTGGCCAACTCCTGCCAAATTCAGGAGGGGGGAGGCAGGCTGGGGTTTCGAGGCAATGCCAGCTCCGGGAATCAAGCGATTATGTAAAAATCGTAGTGCTCATTTAAATTGAAAACAATCTTTTAGCCAATCTTTTAACCCTCGTGATAGTAGAAAAAAAAATATTTGAGGATAAAAATTGATTTGGGCACAAAAACTACTTCACATTTATTATTATTTTTTCAAACCATACGATTTTTCTGGAGAATCGGCATCGATCCCTCTGTGTTCGGCAGCAAAGCAGGCTGGCTTGCAGGAGTGCTCCGAGGGCTCCCGGTCAAAGGCATTATGGAGACGTATAATGTTTTATATCACAACTTTGAAGATCTGTGTTCAATTGATCCGTGCTCTTCCTGATTTGCAGACATCCAGAAAGGGCTGGTTTTCCTCCCTCCTTGTTTCAGCAAATACAGAACTGGCACATCAAATTATTAGAGCTTCATTATTTTTGTAAAACCTTCCCAAGCAGAGTGACTAGTATATTATGAAGTATAAATAATTAAAACTAAACGAGAGTTGTCAAAATAATGGAACAAAGTGTATTTTATGATGCATTATTCTGGCTTGTTTATCCACAAAATTCAGTAATTAGTAAGCAGCCTCTGAGTCATTAGTATGAATTAGCAAGGTTTTACTGTATTATTATCTTTATTAATTATCATAATAATTATATTTCATATATTGTGCAGTCATTGCTAGCAGCTTTACAGTTAAGGCTGAATGGGCTTTTTCACTTAAAGCAGGATTTAATTCTGTTGTTTCCTACAAAAATTAACACATTTTGTCACTGAACATGCAGCGTCTCCCCGGCAGATACAACCCAATTTCTTTTCAGTGCCTGAGACACCACAACGGTCCCATTCAAACCATTTTAAAAGCTCATCTTTCCCAAACGAAGCATCGCTTTCTTAATGCCGCCTCAGATCCCCGGAGCACGAGATTTACAACAATCAGCCCCGTCAAACTTTGCACATTCATCTGCCTTTGTTAGACCTCAAACAGAGACTGATCTGAAAAACCCGTCGTCACAAAGTGTTATTGCTATTAATATCCATAAATGCTGCTTTTTTTTTTTTTTTTTTTTTTCCCCTTATATATGCCAAGGGAAGCTGGCAGAGGAAACGCTCTTCATCAAACAAATGTTCTTGCGGCTCACCTCGTGCCTTCAGTGTTTCCACTCGTTAGTCTGTCAGAAGAAGACAACCCGGGGGAGCCGAGCATCGGTTGGCTTCCCGGCCCCATCCCGACGGGAGCCTGGTGGCTGCCATGTCACGAGGTGCCTCCGGCGCCTGCGGCTCTGCCCCTGCTGCCCGGGGCACCTGCCCACGCTCGCCGTCTCTTCAGGAACCCTCCAGCTTGTACCTGCTGTCACATCCTCCCCCAGCCTGTTTTTACCCGTGTTCCTCGTGGTGGTCTGGTGTCCACCCTGCGGAGCAAGGAGGGGGTCCCTACCAGGAGGCGCAGGTTTGGCTGGGCTCCTGCTTTCCTCCAGCGCTTTGGTGTCCCCCCCCCCGTGTAGGACCAACATTATAGAGCCCTGCCCAGGCAGTGGCACCACCGGGGCAAAGCTTCTCCCCCGGCAGGCGCAGGGCACACGGTGCATCCTACCCGAGCAGCGGGGGCTTTGCCCAGCTGCCCTGAGGGGGCCACCAAGGTGCAGCCAGAGCTGGCCAAGGCTGCGATGGGGGTGGCTGCAGCTCCTGAGCCCCACGGCGTGCGCAAGCTGCAGGTGTCCTCCTGCCGCGTCACCCACATCTGGATTGCAGCAGAGCTTAGGAAGGAGCAAGGTGCCCTCGTGCCCCTGGAAGGTCTCTCCTTGGGATCTCTGTTGTCCACATGGAAGGAACTGAATGAATTCAGGCACCTACCAGGTTTTTCCCAAGGAGGGGAATTTCCCACGCATGGGTTTGAATGCAGGTATCTAAATCACACCCAGATCCCATTTTTTGGTATCCTGTCCCTGAGTCTTTCCCAGCAGGTCAGAGACAAAGCAGCCTCTCCTTTTTTTCATAGCTGGTGATCTCAGAAAGAAGGCTGAGCATCCCTGGAAAGCCCGGCTCCGTGGGAGCTGTCGCAGAAGAGGGATGCTGAGCCACAGGATGATAACAACAAACTTGTTCTCCCTCAGTGATGCCCACGTCAGACAGCCCTTACCTGCCCGCTGCGGAGGCTTAGCTCACTTTCCAATAGATATCCGATAGATAGATAATAGATAACGAGCATCCCAACAGCGCAAAGGACTGCAGGGAGCAGCCCCAGCCCACGTGGCCCTTATCAGCACCAGCGTAACCCGTAGAAATAACTCAGGTCAGTTGGACCTCAAAGGACCACCCTTGGGGGACTGCTCACCGCAAGGGCGATCTAGGGGAAACAAAAGCCAAACCTCCAGGCAGGTGGAACGTACTCACCCCACAACACTGCATATGCCTGCTGCAGGCACAGCTCTGCCCGTGGGGCTGGGGCAGAGGCTTTTCCCGTCTGTGACGTGCCGTGGCCCTTCCTCTGGGGCTAGCGCAGCTCCAGCAGAGCTGGGCAGCATCCTCCGTGAGGGAGAGCCAGGTGCCAAAGGGGACAGGGAGAGGTGGTGAAGGCCCTCGGCAGAGGAACAGCTTCCACTTGGCTCAACGGGTCAGCCATCCATTGGCAAAACACCCCCTGGGTCCACAAGTGAAGAACCCAGAAAAAAATGAGTCAAGACCTTGTGTTTTGGCCAAGCATCAAAGGGCGAAAGAGTGGTCCAGGACAGCCGAAGGGCAGCAAAGCCAGCGATGCCACCCGAGCCGCAGCGTTCACAGCAGAGCAGGTAACCGCAGCAATGAAAAGATGCTGGTCGTTTTGGTCTTTTCACAACTGACTCCTCACAGACCCCAGAATGTTTGTAGCTGCTTTGGCCGCGTCGTCGTTGAAAGAGTTGCTCCAAACATGACAACTCACATTTCATGCCTAACATTAGCCCTGGAACAGAAACAGCAGAGTGTGATTATCTCAGCAATCCCATTCAAGCCACACGGACTCCTCACAAAGAAAAGAAAACTCCACAGTGAGTATTTCTAAATATTAGACTAAACCTGAACAGTCGTCATTTCAAAGGCACCTTTTAGAAGCAGAAAAAAAGTGACTGAATCTGTCAGTTTCATTATTTGTTTCCAAGTGGTCTTCCTCCTCTCAGCATACCATCTAAAATGCCTGATGGAATGATTTTTAGAATAATTTAGCACAATGCATTTTATTACTTTAAAATACTGATATCATTCTTCCACAGTATTATGCAGCTATATTTTGACATTTTAGTCTTATTCCCAGTTTATGGCTGAAAACTATTTAATTCAGAGCTACACTCCTCATTCCTGCTAGGAAGTATATAGATCTCTAAATATTCAGTACTTTCATTGGTCATAAAAAAGATGAACAAATGGATAAACCCAATTGCCAATAAACACAATGCAAATGTGTACATTAAAATGCAATGAAATTGGATTAATTAAGTCCACATTGCATCTGGATTTACATGTAATACAAAACAAAATTAAATGCAGCTCGAGAGCTTCCTAGTACTTTAAAATTTTGAAAGCGTCTTCGTTTACCTGCGTGGGCTCTGGGTCAGGAACTGTGCTAGTAACTAAAACCATCCACAATCTAGATAAGCTAGATTTGACCCACAAATCAAGGTTATGAATTTGGTGTTTCATGTAATTTAAAATCTAATGTAAAATTGTACCTCTCCTAACAAAACAGATGGTATTAGGCCTTCTTTTTGGCATTGGTTTTGGTACCTGTCCAAAAAATCTTCTTGACATCCTTTAAATGCAGCTATTTAACCACCTGTCACTTTGCTTTAGATGCCCATTGAATTTCTGACAGGAAAAACATTATTTTGTCTACACATTATTTCCTAACACAAGAAACGTAGCACATATACAGCAAAGTTTACACATTGTGTGAAAATCTATTTAAAAAAAGAGGAGAGTTGTTACATGCTACTAAGGCAATTACTCCATAATTAATGTCACTGATAGGATAAAACCTTCCAGAAGCCCAAATATAACAAAACAAAACAAGCTTAAACATCACAGGGAAGCATTAAGGATGCTCACACATCAACTTACACTGTTCTTCTGCCCAAGTGAGAATATCCGCTCCTTTTTAGTCAAATACCAAACCAGCTGATGCTTGTAAGCAAATCATTTCCCCCTCAAAATCTCCATTAATATGAATCTGTTGAAGAGAAAATGTGCCAATAGTGTAAAATATATTAGTTTCTTCTCATGTTCGAGGTGATGCTTGGACACCCTGCTGCATCAAACCCAGGCTCTGTGCTTCCTCCTAACCTTCAGGGTGTTACCCGAAGTCGCGGGTAGGTGGAACCCCAAAGATCCTCACCTGGCCTCCTTTTTACGAAACGGAACTATAACAAATCTCAAGTTTAGCCCGTTCCACAGAGGCCAGACATAGCAAACAGAGCCACCCCAGTTACCCAGTCATTTAACCCGATGAAGAGATTTGGCAGCACATGTGACAACCCTCGGAGGAGCCGCCCGGGTCCCCACCAGGCGAAGGTGATGCGTGGGGGCAGCGGGCCAGGCAGCCGCGCAGCATCACGGGGAGGCAGCAGCAGCGTGCGGGGGCACCGAGCCTTTGCACGGGGTCCCTCTTTCTGAGCTTTCCCCGTAAACCTGTTCTTTGGGGCAACATCAACACATTGGCTCGAGAATGACAGCTGATGGTTTGCAGATCCAGCTCGGGACTGCGTCGATGGTGTCCGAGTGCCAAGGCGAGTTGGTCTTAGTTTAGGAAATACGTGATGGAGCAGGAGGAGGATATTTTATGGTTTATTAGCAGACCTGTCCTCTCAAAGATTATATGTATTCATTCTGCAGGCCAGAAGTTTCAACACACGAGGTGAAATCCTTTCACTAATAAAGGCAGAGAGAACCTTGTCCTTAACCTCACCTCCTTAAACCCTTACCCAGATTCATTCCTGATTTTTCAAAGGACGACCCGAGAGCTTGATGAGATGACACAACCCTGCCAATGGCACACTGATCAAGGGCAACCAGCGTATAACCCAGCCCACAAATTCATAGACAGCAGAGTTTACACATTGTGTGAAAATCTATTAAAAAAAAAAAATGAGAGAGAAGAGTTATTACATGCTTATCTTACATACAAAACCTGTCCCTTCACCCAGGCAGCCACGCCAAGGTCCACGTTCCTTCCTTGATTACCAATCACTGGTGGAGGTATTTTTTCTACATGAGAAATCATCAAATTTTAGTGGCTTCCACCTTTCATCCACGTGAACAGGGCGGGAGTCACCCCGTGGGCTGCGATGAGCCCAGCATCCCTCCTCGGCGAGGTGGAGCCACTCAATTTTGCACGTGTGGGACACAGTGAATAAGGTTTCTGTAACTAAGTGTTACAAAAAACATTTGAAACAATTTGTCAGGGTCTTGTGCCACTTGTATAATAGAGGAAATTAATCCCAAGTGCCTTGCCGGCCACTGGCAGGAGTATTACACCAGAGATGAATTTGGCTTCGTATCTTTAATTTTACTGTGCAGTCGCTGAGAAGAAGTATTGCTTTTGATTTCAAGGATGTCACATACTGTGACCAAGTTTAACAGTTTCTTCAGTGTTCTTCCTCCTAAAGTAAAGGAGTCATTTCTTATAACTAAGCTTTGAATGAATGTCTCGGGCTCATGCTCTGAAAGTGATGCAATTGAATCATCTCACCGGTTCGTTTTGAGGGGTGAAGCCAACGCTCCCCTCATCTACCCAGAAAATTAATCTTTCTGAGAGCAGCTTTCAGGCTCTTCAATGCTGAGGAGAGTGATTTTTGTTTTATAAATGATCTCCTGAGCTTACAATAGTTGTCTTCTTTCTCTAAACTTAGGCAATATTTTGGTGGTGTGAGGGGTCTCCTGGCTCACCCTCAGCCCACTGAGAAGATTGGTGGCTGATCTTAGAAACTAATGATATTTTTTTAAAAAGAAAACCAACCAGTTTCGTATGGCTCTGCTTTGCCAGGGTGTCAAGAAAAAAATATCTATTGTGAGATTTGCCAATTGATCTAGGATTAAATGTCAAAATTCATTTTAGCTCAGCTTTATTGCCGCAATTTTTCCTAATGTTTCTAAGCCGCTCCTTTTGCTTTCACCCAACGAACTATTGCTGGGCATTTTGTGGCGGGGTGGGAATTCCCCAGGGTAGCCTCTGGTCTGAGGTTAGGTACATGTACTACACTTAAGAAATTGTTTTATTTACTTATATTTGTTTATATGTTTATAAACATTAAGAAATGTTTTTTGCATGTATTCCCACACATGAAGACATGCGGCACCCCTACTTGACAACTCAAAATATTATCACCTTAAGAATCAAGGTTAAAATTAACTCCCAGCTTCCTCTTGATATATATGTTATACTTTCCTAGTGACAGAAAGTTACCTTTTTAAAACCAAAACTGTTAACGAACCTGGAGATTATCAGTGGTTTCTAGCTCTTTCAGCCTGACCTGGGATGACTCCTGCTTCTTCAGATGGTTCATCATCGTCCTTGCAGGGCTAATGGAGTGAGGGAGAAGCGAGGTTTGACACAAGCCTGACATTAGGCATATGTAATGGCATCGCTAAAGCATCTGAGAGTCCAAAGCTTTGAACATGAAGAGGAACTCTAACTCCCCAGGCTTTTGGCAGCCTTCCTCCAGGGTTTCTGCTGCCCATGGAAATGCCGGTCAGTGTTATTAGCTGAGCCGGACAAATAATGGATTTTCATTTCAATGGCAGAACTAAAGACTCCAGCAATGCCAGGGCGGGTGCGGGGAATTATCACGGCTTAACCCCCAACATGTCCTCTGTCTGAAGCAAAACTTCCAGCTAAGTCTCAGGTTACTTCCTGCCCTCTGTATTTTAAGATAATTACATTAGTGGGGAAACAGAAGCCTTCTTTCCAAATGAAAACTGAAAACGTCTCATTTTTGAAAACGTTGTAATGAGATATTTTGAATATTTTCAACCAGTTCCCCCCTCCTCTCTTTCTCTTGCAGAAAGAAGTTGCAAAATTAATGCAAATCACAAACTGTTTAACCCTGATAAATTCAGTTTTCACCAAAAAGATGCCTCCTGCCACCAATGCCCAATGCCAAGCCCTGCCTGCTTCAGGCCCAGCTGCAGAGAGACCTTGGCTCTCAGTGCTGGGCATCTGGTAAAATACCCCAAACCACACTCTGCCTCCTTTTAGTCTCTTCCCCGTTCTTCCTCCCGTACCCCCCATCACTGCCACGGTAGTCCCCCAGTGCCCTTCTGTCCATCGTGCCTTTTGCTCCTGCCTCCTCTCCTTGGTCTTCAGGTTTGAGGTGGCCAGCTGCTTTCCATGGCTATACACGACCTCCACCACCACCCCAGATAAAAGCAGCGAGTATCACAAGACTTGGTAAAGGGTTGGGGTTTTTTTTTGGTAATTTCCTAAGTTCTGTGGGCTTGTACAACATGGATTTCATACAGCTTCTTCCATGCTGAGTTGTTGCTTTGACTCTTAATAAGCTTCATCCCAGATTCTGCCATTTTACCACTATTTTCCTCTACAGTTAAAAACTGCAGAAACTCAGTCCCTGAGCAAGGCAAACAACATGAAATCAGCGTGGGCTACGCGGGCTGCGCCACTCGGCACACGCTTGGGATCAAATAAAAATACAATTTTCAAAAAGCCAAACCCACCACTCCACAGCTCACGTTCTGGCCATGGCAGCTACAGAAAAACCTGCTCTGAGACACGGCATGGGAAGTGTCCAGAGAGATATCTGGAGCAATTTAGACTGTGGATGATGAAAAACGAGACTCCTAGAGGGAAGCAAAGTTAAATGTAAATGAGAATGGCTCCGGTTCAGCAGCACCTGTGTGCTCCTTGGCACACGGGCACGCTCCCCAGCTCAAACCACACTGAGGGTCTGAAACACTCAGCCGCTCCACGTCCCACGCTGCTGGAGGTCTTTGCACCTGAATGCAGCAAGGGAAAGAAAGGTTTACCCCGTCCTGATATTCCAGGGGAGGACACGACAGGCGTTCAGCATCCCATGGGGCAGGGGAGCAAGGTTCCAGGGCTACTGCCCCGGGAGAAGTGCCCTGGGGGCACAGGCTGTGCCAGGCGCTGCTCCCTCCGTGCATCTGAGGAGTTTTTGGAGAAAGAAAGATATTTTGCCACATAGGACCACCTTAATAAAATACCAGTGAAACACAGCACTCGATTATGGTCGTGAGCTGGGGAGAGGGATTCTCTATAAAGTAAGTTTTATTGGTTAAGTATGTTTTTTAAAGCAGATAAAATAGTTTCTGCAAGTTAAATGCAAAGAAATCAAAACCCCCAACCCTGAGCATGTTTTCCCTGTGGATGCATTGCTGCCCGGGGGCTGGCTGAGCTGCCATGGCGTGTCCCAGGCCCCGGCAGCCCCAGCACCGTGATGCAGAACAGAGCCCACACCTCCTGGAAAGTCATGTTTTCCCCTGAAAGGGGAGAGTCTCGAGATTTCAAACAAACCTTTGCCAGCTGACTGTGCAACTAAAGAAAACACTGATGTAATTCAATGAACAATGAGGAACCCAAACTTAGCACAATGATCATTCTGGCTTTGTTTTCGATTTCAGCAGCTCTGCACAACATTGATTACATTCACAGGGGTCACGTTTGCAGAAACCAAAGGGAGTGCATTCTTTGCCTGTGTTAAGAATACCCCCCTGCTCCACGCAAACGCAGGCACGAGCAGCCCTTAACCTGGTGAAAGCCACTTGCACAGCACAGTTAAATCACATTCGAGTGTGTGCACCACAGCTCTCCTTATTCCCCTCGCCCCTTTGCTCACAAACACAGCCCCAAATGATGTTCAAGGGTGCTTGGTTTTGAGGCAGGGCAGCAACGCCTGGGGTCTGTAGGAGCTGGTGCGGAGAAGCCTGCTCCATCCACTGCTGGAGAATGAAATTATAGTAGAGAAATCATTCGCAGCCTGGGTTTCCAGAGCACCCACTTCATCCAGCTCTGGGCTTCTCTCAGTCTGGTTAATAACATGTATTTCAGTATTTCTGCAAGCAGCACCCTTCAGCATGAAGGTCCTTGCATTCCTCAAAGGCAGGGAGCGAGCAGCTCTGTGCAAGAGCCAGCGCATCACTCTGGCATCCGTAGGCGTAATCTGCTTTGTTTCAACGCTGCTGAGCGTGGCTGCAAACACCAGCCACTAAACCCATACTAAAAACAAGTAAACCAAGAAAACCCAGCAAACTCAGTCTTCTGAGTCTTTGAATTTAGTGCACATACAGTTGGTTTTTGGTTTTGGTGTTTTTTTTTTTGTTCAAGGAAATTTTTATCCCTCTCCGATTTTAAATGGGGGTGTGGGGGGGTGTGGGGTAAAATGAGCTGATAGCATATCTTTAAATAACAGTGTAATCCCTGTGTGAGTTTCTTTTCCCTGGCTGGCAAGACAGGGCTCCCAGTCTGACCAACTATTAACTGTGCTATTTCAGGTGCTTGGATCAGTACCAGCCTTTCAGCATACTGAAGACATGGCAAAAGATGATGTGAGAACAACAGAAAAAATATAATTGTTTAAATATTTAATTCCAGCAAGATTTCCCCCCCCCACCCCCAGTAATCTTGCCAGGTCTTTCAGCTGAAGGTAAGTTTCTGAGATCCCTGGGAGAGGCAAACACTCACCAGTGTCTTGGGCTGAAGGAAGGTTGCCTTGCAGAGCTGGATAGTTCTGGGATGGGAAACCAAGCACAGGAATAAAGGGGTGGTCTCACCTGGGCAGGGGGGTTGCCAGTGGAGCTGCCCCAGGGGCATGGGCCGTTCAGCTGCTCATCAGCAATCTGGAAGGGAGAGCAATTAACACAATGAAGAGGTTTGCAGATAACTCAGGGTGTTCTGGGACTGCAGGAGGGAAGGTGGTGTGGAACAGCCACCCAAACAACTGGGCAAGACACAATGCAGGGGGAATTCAGCAGCAAGAAATGCCAGCTACACCAAGCTGGAGCAGCAACACCAGCCTTGGGTTAGAGCTGTGGCTGTGTACATCGCGTGTGCTGCTCAGGAAAGACCTCAGAGCCATGCAGGCAGTTCGTCAAAAACATCATCAGCTCAGCAGTCGGGGACGGTCAAAAACGTAACAAGGATGCCAGCGATCATCAGATGAGACACCGAACAGAAAAAGTCACTTTGCCAGTAAATTCTTGCTGTACCATCTTCTTAAATACTACAAGGAGTCCTAACATTCCCCTTTCAGAAAGGATGTTGGAGAACTGGAAAAACTATAAAGACAAGTTTAAAGCATCAGAATTGTGAGATGCTTCTGTAAGAGCAACTATTTATAGGATAGGTAAATACATAAAAATTGTAGCTTGGAGAAGAGAACACTGAGAGTTCTGATAGAGGCTCCTAAAATCATGAGCAGGAAAGAGAAAGAAGGGACAACCATTTATTATCTCCTGTGACAGAAATTATTCTCTTATAATGGAAAAAAACAGTGGGACCTGTATTAAGTTATCCAAAAGTAAGCAGTTGTCCACCCCACTGGAAATGAAATTGTAGAATATCTTTGCCGTAGGGTGCTGTGGGACCAAATGCACAGGTGGGTTTAGAAGGGACAAGTCCTTGAAAATAATTAATTGTGATGACCTCAATATGTAATGTCAGGAACTCCTTACATTCATGTTTTCCTAAATCTGAGATAACACCCTAGGGAAGCACCATTCAATACAAGCTCTGTCTCTTTTACTCCCTTAAGCAGTCACTGTTGAGATAGGATATTAGGCTATACGGATATTTAGGAAACTTCTATGGCTTTAAAATCATGGAACCAATAGGAGCAGTTTTGCTCATATGGGCCCTGACCTCAGAAAACGAACATGAGGCAATCAACTTCAGCAGGTTCTGGCTCCAATCTGACAAGAAACCAGGAGGCGAGCATTGAACGTGGGGAAGTACTGCAAAACCTACAAATATTGTGGTTATTGGTGAGTGGGGTGGTGGTTTGTCAACATTTGAGGAATGTTTGCATTAGCCTAGTGACAGAGCTGACCCAGTAACATATAATAATTACTTATGCTCCGATTTATTCGCTAAGCAGCAAGAAGGCCATGAAGCAACCTTCCAGCCACCGGGCTCGGGCAAAGCCCCAGGAACGGCGCTTTCCCTGCACAATCCACTTCTGCAAATACTGGGCCAAAGGTCTCTGCTGCACGGGAGTTTGTATATCCCGGCTAGCTGGGAGCAGCTGCAGTGCTTTGCAAAGCCATGCCTCCACGCCTCTCGAGCCGAGTGTCCCCAACTAGGGTCTTGGCCAGGGACAAAACCCAACAGGTTTTACCAAGGCTCAGGTGATGTCCTGAACCGAGCACCACTGCTGCGGGGAGCCTCTTTCCCCTACATCAACGTGCTCGGTACATCTGTTGTTTTAATATATCAATAAGGTCTTCATTAAAAGCCTATAAACAAGATAATCCCCCCTTATTTATTGAGCGACAACTTAAACGTTTCTGTTGAAAGTATGGAAGCAGGCATGGCTCACGGTGTAAATTCTTTGTTCAGAGCTGCGCAGCATTTACTCTGTGTTAATCCCGACATGCCATCCTGAGCGATAGCTGCTTGCCGTAGCAGAGAAGTGCTCAGAAAGCACAGGCAAGGCAAGACCTCAGAAAGTTAAACCATTAATAAATCTACAGGTAATTTCCTGACTGAGTTCACTATCATGGGGGAAGGGAAAAAAAAAATTATCTAAATTACACCTCTGGTATTAAGAACAGTTCAGCATTGCTTACGGTCTTTGAGTCACAGAATAAACAAGGAGTCAAGCAGGAGCCACGTGAACCTCGCCGGGTTTGTGTTTGTAGAGCTGCAGATCTGAGATGAGACTTAAGCTGGGCATGTGGAGGGATGCAGAAATCTTTAGATTTGCATATACAATATTGAGATCATGAGAATGTCACATTTAAATGCAAAACTCACATGTCTCATGAATAAATCATGAATGGTGGCAAGACTGATTTATTCTTTTTTTTTTTTCCCTCCCTCCAATTGTAACCCCCCACCCCACCCGCTGAAGAGACACTGATCTGCAAAGCAGACAATTCCTCCTTCTCTTCCCAAGGAAACGCATTGATAGATGAGAGACTCGATAAGAAGCCGAAAGCTCTTCCAAAACAAAAACATGTGCGTGTGTTTCTTGTTTATACTTGGCTAGGAAGTAAAGAAGCATCATTTCCTTTCGCTCTCTCTCCCCGGCTTTCTCAAGAGATACCTTAATACCATGGCAACAGCCTTCAACCCTTTTCTTGTATGACACAACCAGATTTGGAAAAGGTTAGCCGTGTGTTGTAATCAAATCCAGGCAGGTCAATCATGTAAAGAGATGACTTCCCATGCACGGTGGAATAATGAATGAACAGATCACATAGGTCCTCCTTCCTTCCCCTCCTTCTCCCCTCGCCATTTGAAGTGCCAGGGTATTAGCATTTTGTCTCTGGTGAATAAAAATGAAGTGAACAATTTCCAAAGGTTACCAGAAAGTGTAGAGTGTTGCGGAACTGGAGAACTGGCGGTTATAGCACCTAAGGAAAAAAAAAAAAAAAAAAAAATTCTCCAATGTGGACATGCGCCTCCTTGTGCCATTAATAAGCGGAGAGGTTTTAGGTGTAAAACAACAACAGATAGGACAGGTTAGTGCTGTGAAACATGCCCTCTCACAAACTAAATAGGTCCCACTTCCTACTGCTGCATGTGTATAATTTTCAGGCTTAAGATATCACTGCCAATTTCATGCTTTGAGAACAGCGATTCAGATCTCATTAATATCAGGCTGCGATTGGTTTTGGTTTGTTTGATGACACTTTCTAAAAAAATCAGACACTTAGGATTTATCCAAATGTTGGGAATGTATTGATTCTGACAACATTTGCTTGAGAAAAGATGTCTCTGGTCAGCAACGAAATTTCAAATCAAAGCTGGGAAAATACAGCACAAACTATCCTGAATGAAGAGACTTGGGACACAGGAGCTCCTGGTGTGGGGTTCTCCCCGTATCTCCTGTTGAAGCATCTCCAGACGGTAAATATAAAGCCTTCCTTGACTTGGTGACTAGGGAGCCAGCCAGCCCTGACTCCTGACATTCAAGCCCCACCGATGCAGCTCCACTGAATACCGAGTTTCACGGGAAGCACTGCACCAGCGGAGGCAGCCGGCAGCCCTCGGTCCATCACACCCATCACGCAGCTGCTCTCTGCATCGCTTTGGTCCAAGTTCCTGGCCAGAAACATACTTGGCCTAAGGTGTCACATAGCTTATAAGCAAATACGTGCTTTCTGAGGGATAGTCTCTAGCTTCTTCAGCGTTACAAATACTAAACCCAGTAATGTCAGTAAAGCTCTCTTACTTGTCCCATTGCAAGAACATTTTGGGGAAGCAGGAAAGCTTTGTGGGACAGGGATGTCCCTCACTGAGCTGTACAATGTTCTTACTGCCCAGCATTCACCAGAGCACCTTTCAGCAACACAGGACATCGCAGGCTTCCTACGCACCTGGCACTTGTCACAGCTGTACTTTGATTTAAAAAGAGGCTTCAGTCTGGGTGTTAGCTTCCAGGACTCTTTACTGCTTGTATCTGCAACACGGTGTTGCTAGCATGCTGCGATTTGCAGCTGGAGACCGGCTGATGGGAACGTTTTCATGGCTGTAGCCACGAAGGGCACAGCGAGCGGGCAGGATCCCACAGCAGTGACCTACAGTGGCACCGATGGGCCGGCAGAGGTTCGGCACAGTCCTGCTGCCATCTGAATAGGGCCAAGGAGGACTCCAGCTGCCACCACAGCTGTTTCTCTATTGAGCAAGGAACAAGCAGGCCAGAGGCAGTGGGTTTGTCCACTGGCTATTTGCAGACACTAATTCCAGATTAGTGTCCAGCAGGGAATGAAGGAACAGGGTGAGGGAAAGCTGAACCCCCAGAATACCCCCTGAACCATCACTCCCTCCTTGGGTTAACACTCCCCTGGTGATGTGAAAGATGCTGTGAATTCAGCATTTTGTATTAATCAATATATCCTTCTCTGCATGCACAGCTCATGGGTGCGTGTGTGCACACACCATCATGAATGCTTTGTTTCACCCAGAAAGGAACTAAAGCAGCCAGTGCATGAACAGAGCAGACCTTCCTCCCTCTGGCCCCCTTCAAAACACACGTATTTCACTGAATCTGTTATGCACATACAGTTTCCTACTATTTTGATTCAGGAATCTCCAGCTGGTGATGCTGACCCAGCTATTGACTCTAGGGAAACTATTCCAGTTCATAGCTACCAGAAAATTACACTGGGCCAATTCATTCCATTACACAAGACCGTTTCTTCCAAACCCTTGGACAGATCTTTTCAGATCGTAACTGTAAACATACAGATCCCATTGCTCCAATGCAAATGGCACTGAAGTCTGCTGAATTCACAGAGACAAGTGTCCAAGGCCACTCGTGCATCCTCATTCAGTCTTCCTGTAAGCATGCCTGACAGCCTCTGGATGCGAGTTGTTACACCAGGGAAACTTCAAGCATCTTAAAACAGCGTTACAATTAAACCAGAAAGCAATCTTAAACCTAAGCTCACCTACAGCTTTCACACCTACTAGAAGTTTCCAAGACCAAAACTTCAGTTTTGACTGAACTTTAATTATAAAGATAATTTTGATCTCTGGATGTTAGCTGCTATAGAAAGACAATACTTCAAACTAGAAACTTGGAATGAAGGAGCCTTGGAAAAGTATGAGCTGCTGTTTCAGGAGAAGGCCTTTTAGCTAATATGCTTTATGCAATCTGCAGTAGGAAAGTATCTATAAAAATTGCAATATTAACCAATGCTTGAAATTGAAATTCATCATTTTATTTTGAAACAGCTTATCTTTCCGCATGGGATCCAAGTTCTGTGTCGGAAAAATTTTTATCATTTCCCCTCAGCAAAGGATAAGAATAGAGAGTGTAAGAGGGATTAGGATGAAACCATTGCAGGCTTGATAATGGCAGAGAGGTTTTTAAAGATTGACTTTGAAGTGAAAAATTAAGCAAACCTTTAGAAAAAGACTTCTTCTTAATAGAAAAAGTGTATTTAGAAGAGCCATCAATGTAAACAACAGAAAGAGATGACAGTCATTCAGCCTGGCATTTAGCTGTCCTCAGTAACCTGGAACCTGGGTTCATTTTTCTTAATTTACATCCTGAAATGAATGGATGCAAAATAGAATTGCTTTGTAGCGGGCAAAGCTAGGCACTAATGATCTAGTACCTGTGCTCCTGTCCCACCCCACCGCTGTCCCCTCTCTAGCAACCAGCCGCAGCTTCGCCCAAGCACACTTTTCAAAGCAGTTACTGTGGAAAAAACTGATTTTAGTCCAATTGCCACAGGTTGTCCTGAATATCACCCAAAGCCAGGCCATGGGATGAAGAGTTTTCCACCACCGAGCAATGCTTCAAACCTGGGTGGCATCAGGTGGGCACCATGACTGCATGGGGCTGGGGTCACCCCGTTAGCATGGGGGGACCCAGCCCAGGAACTGTCCGTCCAGCCAGGCTGTCAGGTCCATGGCCCAAGCTGCAGGGCTTGGCTGGATGGCCAGCCAGCCTCAGGAGGGAGTGCATTTCAGAATATTTTAAAAATCCTTAGGACTGGACAGCTCAATCACATGGAATTTGTTTTAGTCTTTAATTAGATGGCTAAAATGCCTTGATCGGGAAAACTTTGGCCCTTCTTAAATTACCTGCAGACAGTCCTAATTTTTTAGTATTAGTGTATTGCATGACTCGCAGTAGCAGCAGAGAGCTTCGCATACTGGCTGAGGAAATTCTTCCAATCCAGACACTTGGGGAATAAATACTCCTAGTATTCTTCAGAGACCTCTTCCCTTCCATGAGGTTTGGCATACCAAAACACCCCCTCAGCTCGCCATTCCTGAACTCACTGCTCCAGCCCCCTTCCTTCATGTTTTTGAAACTAAATACACTCACCTGACTTTTCCCTTCTCTCCACTAGGCATCATCATCTGGTTTTGAAGTCAGCAGACATAAAGCCCCAGGACAACAGAAAGTCAACAGCTTGCACCTACCTGGTATCCGAGAGAAATCATACCCAGCTGACAAAGCTGGAGAATGAGCCCCTGTAACACTGCATGCTCCCCTCCAACCCCTTTCCTGTAGGTGGGGGAGCACTTTCAAAACACTGTTCAATAAAACACCTTATCCTGCCACGTGGGCTCAACACTGTAACCATCATTTACAGGATTTCTTTAGTGCTCGCAACTCTACCCAGGGCTGCCTGCCCAGGGCTGTTAAATAGCAGCCTGGTGCTCCCCAGCAGCAGGTGAGCCAGGGCTCACAGGTGAAAGTTTTGGATAATACAGTGATAAAAGCTACTAAAAAGCCATTCTTGCTGTTTGCATCCTATTCTTTTCTGTGCTTAATCATCCATTACCTTTTCACTTCAGTTTGGTGCTTTTAGGAACTACTCTATGTGAGTGACAGTTTAGTCCCTTGTACCTAATTAAAAAGACTTTGTCATTTCAGCTGTATTGCTTTCTCATTTTCATCCCCAATTGGCACCTGCAGTTGATCCCTTTTGCTGGAGGGAGTAGTACTGGGCAACATCAAAGTTACTAGGCATAGGAGAGCACTTAGGCACATTTAATTTTAAGGCTGTGTTTAAATTGTGCTGATTTCAAGAAGCTATCATGAAAATTAATTTCCATATAGGACTGTTATCTTGAATATGAGGTCTAATAGGTATGATATGGGAGAAGCTGATCCTTTGTTTCTAGCAATATTCTGAGAATAAACATCACCTACATTTAAATACCAGATACCTCTTCAGTTGATCTGGCTATGGTCTTAGGCACGGTGTAGGAGTCCTTTCCCATTGCTGTTCGGCCTTTCCCATAGCTGAAGCTAGTTTTAATTTATTTTCCTGAATTTTAACATACCAAATCCCTATTCAGCTTTAGAAGTAATTATTATGTCAAAGCATTAGGTATTTTGAGAACTACTAACAGATGCTCTGCTGTTATTTCATATCCACCTACGGCACTGAAGCCTCTTAGGCATTAATGACTATCGTCTCTGAAGGGGACTTACAAGCAGCCATGTGGGAAGGAAACAATTTCCTAGGCTTGATCTCTCAATAAATGCAAAAATCATCCCTGATATCTGCTCCTCCCTTTGGGCTGGCTTCATTCCCCTCTCATTTCCAAAGGATCACTACATCAAAGATGTAACTGAAGATCCACACTAGAAGTACTCGTTTCAAGTCCAAGTCTAGGAGAAATGAGCGGGATTTCCAGCAAAGTTAATGACAGCAGTAACCACAGACACCAGCGATGGTGCTGAGCCTCATGCTCCGCTGAGTTCTGAGTCTCTTTGTATCCACTGCGGTGGGGTGGGTGGAGATATTTGTGTGACTGTGTTTGCGCTCTTCCCTGGTTCTTTGATTTGTTTAGCAAACTCTGGTTTTCCCAAGGTTCCTCCAACCAAAGATATCTGCTGATTGCAAGGTGCCCTTCTGGGACCAACACTGATGTCATGACTTGTGGGTGCTGGAGGGTTAGACCATCTTTACATGGAGCTGAGATCATAAAATGGTGTAATTCCCTCCTGTGGTCACTTCAGTGCAAGTCTCTGTGCAGTCACTGGCGAGGAATCTGGGTCCCTTCTCAGGATACAACAACTGCATTTTAATTGAATTAAGCTTTATCAAAGTAATGCAGCCATCACATAATCACACTCCAGTCCTGCCCTGAAATAGCTCACGGAGTGATTTACAACTCATGGTCCCAAGTAGAAAGGACAGAAATTAATTTCTCCTTCATTTACAGCCTGAGAAGTTTTGATACTTGAATTTTTCAGATTCAAAATTTACCGCATTCATAAACTGCTGACAGTGAAGGGCCAGGTGAAGAGTGGGACGTGGAAATTTGCACTGATCACAGACCCTCTTAACCGCCTTCAACACTTCTGGCTTCCTGATGCTTTGAGAAGGTCACAGCTCAAGCTTATTTTTTAATTTCATTTGCACCTTTTACATTGATCTTAATTTTCGTTGTGCCTGCGATCGCAGAGAGTGATGCTTTGCTGTGCTCCTGCAAATGCAGATCATTTTGCCTAAAGGCCACATGGCTGGCGCTAATTTATCTGGCAGCAGAGGGAAGACCAAGGCAGATGAAGTGTCCTTGTTTGCTTGGTGTCGCTTTTGATTGCTTTCAAAGCATCTGCTGGATCCTCTGGCGTGGCACATCTCCCTTCCCTGCTGAAGGATGCAGATTTGTGCCCTTTACAATTAACTCCTCTGACCCCCTGCGCACGGTGATCTCCGAGACGCGCTCCTTCAGGGCAGAGCACTGGTGCTGTAATCTGGCAGCCAGCTCCGCTCGGTAAGCGGGGTCACGGAGCAGGAGAGGGGCCAGGATGCTTCTGACCTGACTTCTCAGCGTTTCCCTTTTCCCTGATGCTACCTGAACCCCGAGCGTGTTGGTCCCTGTGCTCGCCTGGCAAAAGGGTGAGAGGGCTGAGCAGGAGCTGCGCTGAATCGGGGCTGGGGGACACAGGGCCAGCTCCCCCAGGATCTGAGCACTTGCATGGTGGGCATCGGGTAGGACTGGGAGCTGTTAAGTTTATGTGCGAATCCTGTTTCCCATCTAAAGCTGCACCTCTTGGTTCCATTTCCACATGTGCTTTTATGAGAGAAGCTCGTTCCAGAAGTAAAATCCCCGTGCACCAAACACCGCCCCGTGAACGGCACTGCCCTAACGTCCCACCCAAAGCAAACCAGGGTCACTCTACTCATCTTCCCCGAGTGTCTCCTTACCAGTGAATGATTGTCACCCTGGGGCGGTACCAGAAGGCTTTTTGGATGACCCCACCACGGGGGGCATCTCACCCACCTTTACAAGGAGGTGTTCTGGCACCCTGAAAGCATTGTCCCCTCTGCTGTGGCTGAGCGGAGGGGATCCCTGCTGCCCTGAGACCCCGTAGCATCAGTGCTGGGTCACCCTCCTCGGCCTCAACAGCCAAAGCAACTCTGTCAGACCTTGTGGTTCGATGGGCTTGATAAAGCAAATGACATCAGGCTACATGTTTCTTCCAGCTGGAGAAAGTGCCTGGATTCAGCTCCCTTCTGCATGCCCACAGAAATCAGGCAATTGTGATTTATCTCATTTTTAATGTACTTTCTGCCGAGGATTTCAATCTGATTATCCCAGAGCTTTGGCCAACCACTTCTAGCCTAGATCCTTGGCCTTCTTCTTTCATGAAAGGCTGCTTTTAGCTCTTTGGCCTAGTTTTAACCCTCAAAGATAATCTCTCTGCAGCACTTGGCGAGTTGCCAGCAGGATTAAAAGCTGCTGGGGTTATTTACTCTTTTAATGAAATGCAATATACCCACGTATATCAGCTCTAATTAACACCCCATCCACAACATCTCTCCTTAGCTCTGATGAAAAAAAATCCACACACTCCCGGTCACCCCGGCCATTAGAGAGGAGATGAATTTTGGTAGTTTTTTGTCTTTAATACTGCAAATAGAGCTCTGCCTAAACTTCGTGCTGGCTCACTCACTACTCCTTCTCTAAGCTGAATGGTTGCCAGGAGTTGTCTGACACTTTTTACTTTTATTTCAGTTTGGCTGAAATGGGAGGTGGGTGAGGACCGTAAGCGGCAGGGTGGCACGGGCCGGGCAGGTCCCGGTGGGCACTGCTGGGGGCAGCTCCTGGAGGGCAGCTGCTGTCGTGTGGGAAGTGGGATGCAGGGCTGCACCCGGGTATCCATCCTGTCGGTTATAGCATTTCCCCAGTGAAGTCCTCCGGGGAGTTGTTTTCATAGCCTCCTTCCTAGATCTGCATTTTTTGTGGGTTTTTTGGAAGGACCACCAGCAGCTGAGCTTGTGCCCCTGCCACCTGCTCTGCAAGGCTGCGCCTGTGCCCAGGGGAGCCTGGGGGGGGGCCCAGCAGGCACGTCTCAGCCTCTCTGGGGGCAGAAGCTGGGACACCCCTCCCCAAATGCGCTCTGCACACACATCCACCAGCCTGTGCTCCGAAGGTGACTGAGCCCATTTCACCCAGCCCACACATCCCTCCCGCTCAGGAATCCACCTGGCAGGGAAGCAGTGATGCCAGAGTGGGGCACTGAATCCAGAAGAAAGGAAATCCCTGTTATTTGAGGAAGAAAGCAGGTTTGAAGAGATCTGGCTGATCAGATCTGATTTTGTTTTCTAGTGTATCTTAGCAGTTCTTGCTGCAGGGTTGATGTGGAAGAAACAAGTCTGACACAAGAATCCTGGAAAAGGACTCCAAGGATGCTTTGACAAAGTCTGGAAAGCCTGTCTTAACTTTTCACTGTCACAGCTGCCAATGGAACACTAATATATTCGTAATTCGAAAGAGAATAACTCCAAATAAGCACTGCAGCCTCTCAGAAGCCCTCATCTGTGCTAGATTACGTCAAGGGCTCTTGAATTAAACAAATCTGAAGTTTCTAGGCCAAGCCATTTTCAAGATATGACATGAAAAAGCATTAGGAGATGCTTCAAACACTCTGAATTACACTTATTTTCCCTAAGACCCATGTCTCAGAAATGGATTGTCTGATACGCCTCAGGTTTTGCCAAAAACATCCCTCCCTTGGCTATACACCACATCTGTGCAGTCTGAAGATGTACCCAGCCTTTTTCATGTGACTGCAGCAGCAGGGCCAGTCCCAGCGATTCGAAAGCTCCTTGTAACCTTCATCACGGGGAATGGGGACAATCGAGAGAGTCGGTCTCTGTCGAAACCCCAGGCCTTAGCAGCCCTGCCTGTCCCCCCAGAAACCCCGGCCCCGCTGAGCCAGGACAGAGCCAGCAGCGTCTCACTCGCCGGCTGCACTGTCAGCTTTTCACCCTGTATTTTGATAAATGGTAACTGCATTGTGCATGCAGTGGGGTTGTCTCCTTCATACCTCAACCCACCACTGTCAGATTAAACAGAGGTTAAAATAGTTGGGTAGAGATGTAGGGAGAGGTGCATGGACCCAACCCTGCCTGCCAGAAGAGGTCACATCATTAAGAGGGAGACACGTGTAAATCATGGGTCATGGAGAATAATTTGTATATACATGCAGGCAGCTCCTTCGCTCTGCAATCCCTGAAGCCAGGGATGGGGTATAGGCTTGAGCAGGGCTGCATGCAGGAGGATGAAGAGCAGAATTCAACATGCATCTCTAAGGTCTCCCCACCTCTGCCAGACACAGGCAGAACCGGGCAAACTGCTTGTACAAAACTTGTTTGATAACACTCGGATCTCTTGTTGAAAAAAAATGGAGACAAGGTGATGACGTGCATCTGACTTCATGCAGGGCCCTATCTCAGGCAGCAGAAGCAGCTCTCCATCCCACCTGGTTGCAGCAGGAATTGAGGCTTCTTGGCATTTTGCAACAGCAGACACCTCTGTCATTACAGAAGAAGAGGATGTTGCTGCTAAGATGCCTGAAAAAGAAGCTGCACCTCCCGTTTCTGATGACGTCCCTCCCAGGATGGGTTTAGAGAGGTAGGTGAAAGCAGAGACATTAGCAAAGTGCCCATGTTCCCTTGCACTCACTTCTTCTCCACTAGTGAACTGCTGGCAGAGCCCCAAAATCTCCTCTCACAAAGCAAACCAGTGGCATACAGAGAAAAAGTCTTACTGTGTCCATCAATGGACCACTCAGCATGAGGAAGGGCACACTCCAGATTTACCCCTCGTGCTGGGAGTGCTCTGTGCCTTAGCACCGGCAGTGATGGAGCTAGATCGATCCCTTGAGAAAATCAGTTATTGAAGGCTGAGAAAGAGGAGAAATGATGCTATGGGCTCCAAAATAGCATTATTTTTTTCTCTGCTACTGTCTAATCTAGAATGTGTAGGAGACAGGAGGGAAAGCAGATGGTTAAAGAGGACCTGGAGGAGGTGAAGCTCATGGTTGAGGTAGAGCAACTCAGTCCCTTGGGGGTTTTCAGTAGAACTCAACGTTGTTTGGGCTGAAACAAGAGGGAGGGATGAAGAGTCCCCTGCAGTGGCCCTGGGCTTGTTTCTGAGTGATCCTTCCCGAGGGTGCCACGTGGCCACCTGCCAGTGGCCTCCACACCGGGACACGGAGGTGGCATCACAAAGTGCCCCAGCACCCCGCCAGTCCTGGGGGCACTAGCAGGTCCCTTGGAAGCCCGTGCAATGTGTGCTGGGGCTGGGGCTGAGGCAGCCCGGGAGGAGGGGAGTTGTAACCGAATTGGAAAAGGGCTTTTATGGGCAAGGTCTCGCTGTGCATTTCTACCTGAGCTCACTGCAGGCGAATTCATTGCAAAGGACTGTATGGCAAAAGGTTTTTGGCGTGTGCATGGGAGATGGGCTTTGCTGAGCCACTAGAGAAGAGGTAACAAAGTGTCAGCAGAGAGCCCTGTGGACCGAGCCCTTGGCAAGTGCCTGCCAGTGCGCTCATCTTCAAGGTAACGTCCTTCTGTGTGTGCCGAGCAGCCTCTTCCTCCTGCCCTGAAGCATGGCAACTCAACCTTAGGAGCCTTTCATGACACTTGCCTGCACTTCATCCACCTCCCTGGAGGCCCTGGTGCACCACAGCCTCAGTCAGGATAACGGAGCTGAGGGATAACGGCCTCTGGTTTCAGCGCACGTTGAAACGCAGCCTCTCTGGTAACTTGGGATCTGCAGCCCCACATCTCCTCTCCTACCCAGGCACATTTGCATTGGAGCGCTGCAGGAGGTCCGGCCACGTCTCCCAAAGCACCTCCTGGGGCAAGTGCACACCCAGGCTGAGCCTGTGCAAAGGGCACCACAAGGAAGAGGTGACAGGGGACCAAGGTGGCCAGAGGGACTGAGGAAAAGCTGCAGATACCCCAGCCCAACCATGCTGCACTTGTCCCAGGGTGACAAGCACATGCCATGTTTCTGGCAGGGGCCACACAGTCAGATGCCGTGATCATTTAATGGAACTTCAGCCTGGCTATTTATGGACAGAAATCATATCCAGAATCCAGGCTACAAAAGTGCTTAAGTGCCCTTTGGGAATCTTCCAGGAAATGTCAGAAAATTCTGATTAGACAAAATCAAGATTTTTGGTGGGGCATACCAGGCTGTTCAGCAGTGGCATGTAAGGAATTCCTGATCGAAAGCAGAGCCAGGTAGTGGCAGGGCTGGCAGCTGCCTGCAGGAGAGAAGCTCCTCTGGGCCAGGGAGCACCCCAGCTTTGGAGCAGTGGGCTTCCTCCTCCCTGGGGACAGCCTCCACTGATTTCCATTGATGTTTAACCCCAGCCCTGAGAAGAGTTTGCCATAAAACCTCCGTCAGAGAGGTGTGTTTGAGGATCATGCCCTCGGACAACTGCTCCCGCCTCCCATCAGAGCTGCTGGAGAAGGCTAGATGGAGAAAACGAAATACGAAAATGAAATATTAAATTCAGATGCGCTGTGAAAGTTAGCGAAGACAGCCCTCCACTGCAGCCCTGAGTCCAGACCTGTGAGTCATACATCCCAGGCTGGGTCTCTGCCTCACAGAAACCATCTACGTGTATTTATGTATATGTCTGGGTGATTAAGGGATGGGGACCTGTTTTTAAGTGTAAGGCAATACTGAGGTGGGGGTTTATTTCTTTTTGTTGGTGGTGGGGGTGGCTGAGACTGCTGGGTAGTTCCCAGCTGCAGGAGCCACAGCTTCCGAGGGACACCTGTAATGAGGCCCCCAGCAGTGCCATTGGAGACCATTAGCAATCACATAACCACCGTGGGATTTCACTTGAGGTGGAACCTCCAGACGTATTCCAAGGCAGGTGTATAAATAAGGTGTCTGTGAAAAAACTTGTGGAGGGAAAGGACTGAATTTCTCCTTTGCCTGTTAGATACTCTCCTCAAATTCAGCTTCGCTGACACCAGGCAGCTGGGCAGTGGGGGGCTCGACTGGGCTGGGACCTCGGTCCAGGCAGGATGCTTGGGCCAGCTGAGGGACCTGCACCATCCCAGCAGTCAATAGAGAGGAGGAGCTGTAAGGGGCAACATCTCCGGGGTGTGGTATCTTCCACCACAAGGGCACCTATTTTAAATTAGAATCTAATCTCATGGTTAAAGTTTTATGTAGAATGATCAAAGCCTTAGATCTTCGAATTACTGAGATATCTCCTGGAGGCAGGCTCGCGGGATCTGCTCTCATTGCAGCTTCAGCTGGGTCCAGCAAAAGAAAAGAGGCCAACAGGGAACACTATCTCCAGCCATCGCTGTATGGGTGCCAAATCTTGCAAACGCCGAGCCTCGGGCAGGCAGATGTGAAGTCATTCAATCAACCGGCATACGCTTACTTGCCTGTATGTCCACTTAATCCTGCTGAAATCACTGGGAATGCCCCTCTGCAAAGTTAGACCTTGAAGGAGTATTTTGCAATCAAGTGTTTTAGCAGGGCATGCCGTGCTGGAGCACAGCCTTATAACCGCCAGGGCTGCCAGTGCCCTGCACCATATATACACCTGAGCTACTCACTTCCCTGCTCCTCAGGTACGGATAATTACCTTACCCTAATTGGCATCTCCTGGTCATTAGTTATGTGAGATGTTTACCCAAAAACACAAAGGCGTGGGTAGGAGTACTTCATCCTAGGAGAGGGTTAATCTCCCGCTGGATGCAGGATGCCCTCATGGGAATGGAATGTGTAGTGTTGGTAAGTGGTTGTGCCCCAGAAGCCTTTGAGAGCCCACTGACTACTGCATGCTAGCGATTGGTATTATTAAAGAACAATTGATGGCCTGTAACCAAACAACAGAAACTAATTACTGGAAAACTTTTATTGTCCTGTAATTACTGGGCCTCTTTGTCAATTAGCAGAAGGGAGGGGGGGTGGGGGGAGAGAGAGAGAGAGAGAGAGAGGGAGACTCATTTTATAGACAACGATAAATTTTCCAAAACTACAGTCATCAGTAGCTGAAAAAGCGAGTCTATTAACACACAATATTAAGGCATGATATTTACTCTGGCTGCTAAATGTAGGTGCTTTTCTTCTGAAAAAGTGCAGAGCTCTAGGAATACTAATCAGGGGGTTCTTCCTACAGCTCGGCCGCTGCCTGGCACGCCGGCTTTCATTTCCCAAGTAATTCTACCCTTTGACCAAGGGTTTCTTTCTGCAAGGCTCCTCAGCAAACTGGCCCTGCGCCCATCATACAGCGCCGAAGCTCAGGGGGGCTGAGGGGGGGGACGACACACACAGAGCCGGGTGCCCCCGCGCTGGCCAGATGTCCCCAGACCTGGGACAGGAGTTGAGGGGGGCAGCACACGGCCCGGCCCCCGGTCACTTGTGAGCGCAGGTGCATGTGGGACCCGGCGCCTGCTCGGGCCTTGGCTGCGTGGACCCGTGTCGATACGTCCTGCTCCTTCGTCCTGGCTCACCAGCACTGTCCAAAAATAGTTTATTCAACTATTATTTTTTTTTCTTTTCTCATCCACTGCCAAATAAATTATTTCTGGGCATATTGTCACAAGTCATTAACCTTCTCTGAGGATGTTTGAACTACAGTTACCCCCAAAAATGAATCACAATTTTTTTTCTGTCACTTGGCAAATAGTGCTCACCAATATAATTTTCTCCTATTTGACTTTCTCAGATTAACTAGTTAGTGCTTTCTCCCAAGGAGCTGCTGTGGGTACTGCTGCTCCTTGGGTAGGATGTGAATCCCCAGGGAGCCAGTCCCGCCAGCACTGCCATGCACGAGGCTGGGCTCCGCATCCCGGGTGGTCCTCCCAGGTCCCCTCGCCCACCAGCGAGCTGCGAGAGCGGAGAGGGCCACCAGACCTGATGACACTGCTGTCAGGGACGAGGTGCTTTGTATTACACAATAATTGCTGGACTCCTAAAAGCTTCAACAATAATAATTTTCATTTGGGAGGTATCTTTTCTCCCTCAGCAAGAGGATCTGGATATCTTTGAGTATTCGGGAGCTTCATGAAGTTTTATATCAGCTATTACGTTCATGTTGGCAGAAGCAGGGACAGAGGTTATTGGAAGGAGTTAAATTACTCCCCAGAGTAAGTGCCTTTGAAAGTAACTTGTGAAAGAGCAAAGTACCAGCCTTTTATCAGAAAACAAATATCATTTCAATTCACGATGGCAAATACTGGAGACGCCTGGTTTTCCCATACGTTGGTGCCTGCGCCGCCAGCCCCTGCTCCATGTGCTCCATGCACCGACGTCGGGAATCCGTGGCTGTGGCAGGATGAGCAGTGGGGAAGTAGCTTAGAAATTTGTCACAGCCTGTCTTATTTTATGTTACTTGAATGGGCGAGGGTTTTGTGCTATCAGAGAGAATCCGGAATAGCTCCGGCAGGTGCCCTCAATAGCGACAGTAATCTCTGGTTGTTTGACACATCTATCCCTATGTGACGATGCAGAGGAATAACTAATCCTATAAAAAGCAAGCCAAGTTACACAGGATTTCTGCAGTTTACTTGTGGAGCATTTTTATTTCAGCATTGAGGGTGGGCGCAGAACCCCCCCTCCCCTCTTCGAGGGGGACAGGGCAGGATTTAGCTAAGAGAGCGCTGAAGCCAGCAGAGGAGCGCAATGCACAACCTCTCTCATCACAGGTGGTTTGCAAGCAACGTGTCCCTGGGGCTGCACACCCAAAGATCCTCCAGGGACGGGAAGAAACAATAAAGCCAGGGGGATGAGGCCGGTTTTCTTGGCAAAGGTCCCGCGGGCAGTTATCTGCAGAGCAGGGCAGGATGCGGGGATCAGCAACACCTGGCTGCACCATCGGGAAGGGAGCGCAGATCCCACCCACGGTGCCAGGTGGCTTTGGCTTTCCCACACACACCTTTATCCCTTTTTTTCCTTCTCCTTGCACGTCATCTATCTCCTTCCACGTTTTCTTTTATCTTTCCAGCTATTATTTTTCCTTCTTCTTTCCATTACTCACCCAACACCCTTTCTCTTCCTGTTTTGCAACTTTTTTTTGTGCTCTGAAAAGAGGGAAGGTGTAGCATCTCCCTTTTTCTTGATTTCCTGGTACAGCTGATTTCAGAGACTCTGGTTTTGGGAATCTCTGTCTGCGTTCCACAGGCAGCTGGTACTGACAGAGATGCACAACCTCTGCAGGGTGGGTGACCTTATGCAAGTAGAAAAGTCCTTACAGTACTGTATTTCCTTAGGAAATTGTGCAAGTAATGGTGTCCAAAGTAAGGTTTCTGCCAGGATAGGTACTTCAGTGGAAAACTGTTGCGGCAGATTCTAGAAAGCTGGGAGGAATAGCAAGAAAAAGCACATACAGAGATAGCCAAGGTTACACAGACACTGAAACTGTGTTTTGCCTTCACCCACCTTGTAGCCTTTTGCTCCCTGGCTCCTCCTTCGAGGCCTGTGTCTTGCTCAGTGATCAGAGAAGGTGTCTCCACTGGGGAAAAAGACCTTGTTGCTCCAGACAGATGCTGAAGCAGCCTGACAGAAAGAGTTGTAATGGTAAAGCGGGTCCTAGGGCCAAAGCATCCCGTCCCCAGGGCCGTCCCTGTCCACATCTGAGAGCTGTCTGCAGATCCTGACACTGAGTGACTTTGGGCTTGCTCTGTCCCCCTCTGGTTTGCTGCTCCTGCCTTTCACCCAGCATTTAGCAGTAATGCATGTCAAAACACTCTGCCTACAGAAGCATCACGCGCATCTCTGTGTTACCGAAGGGGAAACTGAGGCACAGGCATCCAGCTTCTTCCACAGCAGAGTGGGGCATCCCATTCCATCACCCTCATCACTGTGAGTGTGGCACTGCCTGTCTCAGCCCCTGAAGGTTTCATTTCCAATTCATGCCTCCACCAGGTATTCAGTGTCCCAGACGTGGCCATGCCTCATGCAGGAGTTACTTCTAGAGATGTTCAGCACCAGCGTAGGATTTGGAAGACCTGGGACCTGTTTCCCACATTTCCTGAGAAAAGGGACATGCGTCAGGGCTCGTTTCCCTGGTAGGGGGCTGTAACACTTGCTCCTGTGCCCCAGCTGGTGGGTCTGTGGATACACAAACCTCTGACCACGCTGCGGTGCCTCCAGCTCAGCTGAGAGCAGGAGAGCTGTGGGTTGAGCGCTGTACACCAGCACAGGAAGAGACACAGGCTCAAACCCGGTTTAGAAAGGCAGTGGTTGGATGGTGTTTGCTTTTAGTACCCCTAAAACAGGGTGGTCACTGCCAGGAGTGGGGTGCACACGTGAGGGACCATCACTGTTAGGTAACAAACAATCCCAAAGACTAGTCGCCTTCCTCTGGAGCTCTTCCTGCTGCTCTTTCTAGCAATTTTGGCAGTGAGTGCCAGCAGCAGTCACGTACCCTGTCCCCACCACCGCTGCCCTGGTCCCCGCTGCTGCCGGCGAGGCTCAGCACTGAAGGTGACATCCCCACCCTCCCCATGGCGTGTCCCCAGCTCTCACCGCAGGGACGTGTGAACTTCACAGCTTGTTTTGACCCATTTAAATGCAGGTGGTTTTCTCAAAGAGCAGGTGGAGGATTTCCTCCCGCAGAGCTCGCTGCCCCGGCTCTCCCTGGGAAAGGACAAAGCTGAGTTTCGGGGGCCACGCTCCCTGCGGGGAGCAGCCGGCAGCGGGGGCAGAAGGGCCACAAGCAGCGTGAGGCATGCACGGGCGCACGCCACTGCGGTCAGATGGTAGGAAAAAGGCACCTGCTCCACTCTGGTGCCATTGTCATGATGCTCCCCCCTCTGTGACATTTTACAGAAGCCCCATCTCCTAGAGACACGTGATTGTGAGAGAGTTCAGGTTTCGCTTCTGAAAACCAGACAGTTTGTGCTTCATCGTGACTTTTCTCTGCAAATAAGAACATGACCCAATGGCTCAAAACCAGAAGGAAAATAAGAAGGAACTCCAATTAAAAATGAAAATCTTGTGACAGTTTGGCTGGTTCTGTGGTTTGGGAACCTCAGAATATTTTAGCATTTGGGGTTGGCGGTACTCTCAAATTAGAGGGAATAACTTGTCTTTTCACGGAGTCTTTCATCTGCAGGATCCCAGCCTGCCTCACCAGCTAAACCCAGAAATATCACCAGCTCATCACAGCAGCCCATCTGTCCCGGCCGCTCGAAAGTGCAAGGTGAGGCGAGGCTGGCAGAGCATCGCTGCCTGCTGCCCCTCTGGCCAGCGGCTCCCAGACTGCAAAGACTGAAGGGACCCTCACTGGCCACAGCGACCAAGCCTTGCTTTCAGAATTGTTGCAAAAGGTGGAAGAAGCAACACAGATATGGGAGGCAGGGACACTGGGGTGACATGCAGGGACTTAGTGGCGTGGGTCCCCCTTCTTCCTGCTCCCTGTGGTCCTCACTGAAACAGTTGTTTCCAAACCAGCCCATTGACGTTTTGCTGGGACTAAGGATATTGCATGTTCTCGCAGGCAGGCAGCAGGCTTCTGGCAGCAGACTTGATTTTTGGACAAGTCTGTCCCATGCTTTCACAGTCACTGAGTCGGAGTGTGAAAGCTGAGGGACGGTCCGTGCACACAGGTAATGGATGCTGCATGATACGAAGCTCGTGTTAAACGCAAGCTTCGTACAATAATGAACACGATTTACTGGACTTACTTATATACTATTAGATCATTAACTAATTAGACTACAATTTAATCTTAATTTTCAGCAGAGTTTATAACTACAGGAAATTGCCAGAAACACACAAAGTTTGTCATTTTACGCAGTTAAATGATTCGGAGCCTGGGTGGCTCCCCCCATCACAACCTGAGGTCAGGAGTTCTGTGATGCATGCTTTCTACCACATCCAAGGACACAAGAAATCTCTCCAGAAAGTGGGAAAGCATAGATGCTAACCACTTCACAAAGAAACAGGTTTCAGGTCAGCCACTAAAGGACTCTTTAAAGAAATATGTCAAACCTGGGCAAGGAAGAGCTACCTAGTACCAAATCCAGCACTCCACACTGAAGACCCCTGGAACCCAGGGTCCAGAGCGTTTTGGGATGCCGATGATGCTAACTCATTCAACAACATGGTTCTTCTTTTTAGCCAGCCTGGTTTACTCCTGCCTCTTATAATGGTTGCAGTAGGTGCTGGAGCAGGACTCTCATACAGAGTACAATAATACAATAGACCTTCAGTATGTAATTATCACACTGTATCTGCTTTCATATCATATGTATTTTTAGATGTGTCAGTTTGAAATCTAGGATTTAGTGCACAGAGCCTAATGGATTGTTCTTTCTTTCTCTCTCTTTTAATGTCAACTCTCAATATGCATGAAGCAGACATGAAAGCACTTTTGTGCAGGTGCTGTGAATCTCTTAGCATAGATGACAAGGGGAGATGGTTTTCTAGATTCATTGAGCTTCAGAGTAGACAGGACTCAAGGATCCAGCCTGAGCTCCTGCACAGCAATAGCTCAGGTATCACCCCCAGCCCCCTCCACAAGCCAAGCAGCTCTGCACATGCTGGGAAGGGCACAAAGGATCTCCCTGCTGCAGAGGTGGCTTGTTCCTCCTGCGTGGGGCCAGCTCACGGCTTGCACAGCCTAGGAAGGAGAAGATCCCAGAACAGTCCAGTTGTCTGAACTATGCAGAGGCTGCAGTCTGTCTTTCACGCTCCTGATCCCCTATTGCATCTGGCCGGTGGACACAGGCTTCAGAGAGACCTACAGGGGTATATAAGCACAGGTTCACTTGGCTCACAAAGATGTCCAAAACATATTAACATGCCATGCAGCTTAAGTTAATACACCTTCCCGGTGCCCAGCATGCCCTCAGCAAACATCGCCCCAGAGCAGGTTCATCCCGGGGGTCCAGGGAGGCTCCCAGGGCCAAGTGTATGGAAACGGCGCAGCCTTACCCTGACCCACTCCTGCTCAGACCAAAGATTGCCACCAGGCAGACTCCTTATTTTGCTGCTGGTTTACTATGTTTCACAGTTCAAACTCAAGTAGCAATCAGACATATCAGACATGTTTTTGTGTTGTGGGTTGTTTTTTTTTAAACCAACTCAGTATCAACACAGCATCGCAGTAAATGAAGGGGCAGCTCTAACTGGCAATTGCAGTACCTGGCACAATGGCAGTTTTTGATTGTGTGAATGATGCTCCGGGATTGTAGTGAAGGCATCACTGAGACAAAAAGAAAATTCTTCCAAGAAATTTCTGCTTATTTAAGCTGTCACTACCATATAACAGAAGCCTTTGTGGAAACCAGTAATTCATGGCAGCGAATTTTCAAAGTCCCCCTATTCATGTGTTTCAGCCCAAGGTAAACAACTCTGTTCTGATAGTTAACCCCACCCTGCTTGAGGTTGAAGTGAAGCATTTTTTCCCCAGTATGTGGTATTTACTTAATAGCTGTTATCAAGCTATTATGAGATCTCCCTTCCACCACCCACAGCTGTGTGCTGGATGTGTCCCCACCGGTCCCACAGTAGAATAAGAAACCCGCCTCGCAGAGGAGTCACTGAGCAAACAAGAACAAGGCAATCAAAGATAAGGTGGAGATGAGGGAGGGAAAAAAATGTTGTATTTTCATGAAGACACCAAATGGAAGGAGAACAACTTCATCTGGAGTGTGTTTTGTGTGCACAGGTAGGCTGCACTAAAGTGCAGTTGGATTTGGCACTTTCCAGCTTTGACCTGCAAGCACTTGGGTGGATTTGTGCTCCAGCACACCAGGAAGAAGCTTATCTGAGAGCTGCTGGAGCTTAGGCGAGTGCAACAGCCCCATGAGGTCCTCCTGTGCTGTCCTTTGCGGCAGCAGGCTGGCCAGGCAGGGACCAGCTCTGGGAGGGCACAGAGCCCAGAGCAATGGACTTGGCAGGACCAGGCTGGTGTTGGTCAGCTGCAATGGGGAACAGAAGGCAGGTCCCAAACCCACCACCCTGCCCCTGGGGTCTGGACCCAGCTCCTGACCTGACCACTTACAGCCACACCAGGCTAGTGCTCGGGCTCCCGAGATTCAGAGATGTACCACCACATGTAATGTGTGATGCCAAGTGCATTCTTTTGGGGAGATAACAATACCAGTTGGTCTATTTTTAATTCAGTTCCTTGACAGAACATTTAGCCATTCCTCTTAGAGAAGAATTTTGTAATGGGTTCCTATCATGTCAATTTGGAAAGCGTTCCAGCCTCCCACTACTGAGAAGTGTAAAACTATTGGCAACATATGGCATCCCCGCGGAGCTATTTAATTGTAGAAAGGGCTGCCAAAAGATAAAAAGGGACTCAGAAAAAAAAAAAAAAAAGAAATACTACAGCTCCGTTCTTCCCCTTTCAGCATCTAACAGCAAAACAGCTTGCTAGATTTCCTAAATCCTCTCTCAAACAAAGCTGGGCTGCTGCTCCGGTGGTTAATAAGCTGGGGACTCTCATGGTGCAACCAGGGATTTGACTCCAGCCCAAGTTCTTGACAGGTGAATTTTGCTACTATTTGGTGGTGGCCGCTGCCTGGTGTGGGACTCGTGTTCCTCCTGGCCCTGTGGCCCAAGGACTTGCTGAGGGGCTCAGTCTTGGGGGTGGGGTGCCGGTGGGGTAGGATGAGCCATGGGGCAGGCTGGAGTGGGCATGGAGCCTGGGGGGTGCAGGGGGAGGACCAGGGCAGCTGCTTAGGGCTGCTGGGGCTGGGGGTGCCCTGATACATCTGCATCTCCAACTAGACCCCAAGGGAAACCTTCCAAAAGCCATTTCTCAGGGCCTTTGGATATGTTTTTATTTAACAGTGTTGTCACACAAAGAGATGCATCTCAAAGGTCTCAAGAAGCTATATCAAATGTATGGTAGATTTTACAACAGCTTGAAGGGTTTTATTCAAAGCAACTAGCTTTGCAGGAGGAAAACCAGCTTCTGACTGTTTGAGTGACCTTCAGGCACTGTCTCACCAGCTGGGGCCATGGCCCCACTGCACCCCCTGCACCCCCTGCTGCCCCAAGCTCAGCCTTGCTGGCCCTCACTGTATGTGTTGGACCGCTCCCAGCTCGAGTCTGGGTGATCCAGCTTGTTCCCTTGGCCACCAGGATGTGACGAGGGGCTCAGGCACTGCCCAGGCAAAGCAGGACATCAAGGTGACACTGGTTTGAGGATCTCTGCCCAAGAAGGCCCACCAACACCATCCCTGGGAGCCTCACACCTTCAGCCGCAGCAGCACATCCCTGCACCATCCTCTCCAGGATGAATGCAAAGGGGTGTGTGTGTGCATCATGCGGGCCAGGGCCATTTTCAGGAAAAGCAGAGATGACAACAACAACAAAGAATTTCAAAGTACGTAAATCCTTAAACTTCTCATGGAAAAAAGCAGGAAAGAAACAGGGGAGGAAGCAAACGCCAAGCCCCATTCGGCTTAGTGAGATAATTCACAAAGTTATTAAACCACATCCCTTCTGTTGGAAATGGAAATCCAACTTTAATTAATCCTATAAAAGGGAGCACGGAGGATGGCAGGCAACAGGTATGTTTGAAACTCAGGTTAAGAGGGAAGTGGGGCTTGAGGCCAAAACAGATACCCACAAAAAACAGGCAGCAAGAGATCTTATTATGTCAGACACTGGAAGCCTACAAGAAAATTTGCAGCACCATTGAAATGCCAGTAAAGGGAAGAGAAGAAAACTACGAGGAAGCTCCATTATTCATCGAGAACAGTATGAGCCCCGCACAGCCGCGGCCTGTTCGTGGGCAGAAAGGCCAAAGCTCCATCAGGGTTTTGTAAACCGACACAAGAGGGAGTTAACGGAAGAATAAGGAGGAAAAAATCCCCACGCAAGGCAGGGAAGGTGTCAGCCAAGATCTCTTAAGATCTTTCAGAAAGAAGAGGTGGAACAGAAACCAAAAATATCCAGTCTGTCACTAAAACCGCCCCCCGTACTGCAAACCTGGAGAGTCACCAGCTGCACAGCTCCGCGGGAGAAGCTCTAGGTTTTGCCCGGACTACACAGGCAGTGCAATACCAGGCCGTCGGGGTGGCCTGGATGCTCCTCTCAGATGAGGAAAAACACCTTCAAATTTATTTTCAGAAAATCTTCTGACTGCATTTCTCAAAATCAATTTTGACTAATAACTTTCCCCTCTTCCAGGGCTCAGACACAGGTCAGGATGAGTCCTCCTCCCCATCCCTGCCAGGAGCAGCCTGTTGCTTCTTCTGGGGGTCTCTCAGACCCCCCTCTCCAGCAGCACCAGCGACGGTGCAGCTGAGACCATTCTTGTCTCCCCCTCCACTGCCAGGACCTGCTGGCCATCACTGGAATGACTGGAAAACCCTGCAGGGAATCCACGTCTCATCCCCATGGAAAATCCCATTAGATCTTTTGCCTGCTTTCTGCTTTTTAGCCAGCGTTTCCTGCCAATAAAGGAAGAAATAGCCTGATGGAGATATAAATATCTTGACTGAGATAAAAGATGCCTAAATTCCAGTGACTTTCCTATAATGATCCTAAGTTACCGAGGTGGTTTTGAAAAAGTTCTCCTGTGGTACCAGCACAGATGTGAGGTTTGGCCTCTGTGGGAGGAAGAGAGCCTGAGTGCATTACTCCACTAAGGGCCATTGCAGCTCCCCATTGGCATGCATTATTTATAGCAAGACTAGCAGTAAATTAGTATCTGATGAGCTCTCAGATTGAGCCTTTGTGTTGGCTCAGTCCCGCTAATGCAGCCTGTGGAAAATCCCGCTGCACAGAAGCGACGTCGCAGGCTCTGTCGACAGCACTCACCGAAACTTCCCTGCGCTGCGAAGGTGGTTCTCTGCTGCTTCGCATGAATCGGAACAAAAGGTGTCATTGCCAATGCCAAGCTGGTCTTTATTAATTCACACTGGATTTTTGCATGGTAAATATTTAGATCTGAGAGATCAGGTCGAAAACGCCCACTGCCTAGAAATCATGATTTTATTTAATCAGAGGAGTAACAAAGATACGTCTGCTGAATGAACTCACTTTCTTTTCCTAAGTTGAGCTGGATCTCATTAGTAAAGGCATTTTACCACAAAAAGAAGTCAACAGTCTGAACAAAAAATAGAACCCTTTACTTGACCAAATGCATTTTAAAAAATTGCCTTTCTCGTCCTTCCCTTTTGCATTAGAGCTGACTTGTCATTCTGAGGAAAAAGATTTATGTTGTTACTGCAACAGCATCTTGCTTTATGTCATGGGTTGGATTCAGCATTTGGCAGTGCCATAAATGAGATCCGCAGCACATACACTAGCAGGAAAAAACAGGAGGGGACCCCACAGTACTGCTGTGGCTGGACTGCCACCCCCACCCCCCCACCCCCCGCCTCAAATGGTTCATCAACAAGGATCCCCAAATACAATATCAATAGCTGGAAAATCCCCGGGTACCAGAGGATTTCCCTACCTGTACCGTGCTCCCCTGCTTTCCAGCAGCCCATTCGCAGGGACCAAACTCCCGATGGCGTCCCCTTTCCCCTGAGGTGCCTGTTCCCATCCTCCCAGCCCCACCCCCATTGGTGTTCACTCACCCCCCACCTCCGCTCCCCTGGCTCTCTGAAAGATGAGGAGACCCCATCCCTTCTCAGCACGCTGTGTAAATGCTGGGGGCAGCGAGGCGTGAGCGAGCCCTGCGCCCCCCCGGCAAACGGGGCTTGGCTTGGGCATGAGCTGCAGGCTTAGCTCAGGCTAAGGCCAGGGCTGGGTCCAGGTTTGGTGTCTCACAGGACATCCCCCCTAAACACAGGGAGCTGTTGCCTTGTTCTTTTTAACAAGAAGCTCTTGGTTTCATCTCAGAATAAAACCAGAAAGTCTTTAACATCTCGACATTTCCCAGTGAGGCAGGAAATGCTTCCTGCTGGACTCTAACAAATAGTGGAGCTTGTTGTCTCTCCCTAGTCATAAGATTTCAGTGAAATATTGAACCTCATTAACAACCTCCCCCTAAAAATCACATGAAAAATGCAATGTTCCAGCTCCACCATGTACCCGTTTACAGAAGATGAGGATGCTGACGAAGGATGCCCTATTTTACTGCAGAATTTTACGTCAGTGTGGAACAAGACTCTCCAGGGTCTCTTCTCAAACACTGTCCTACCTTAAAATTGCTTTTTTTTTTTTTTGGTTGGTTTTGGACATTTGAAAACCATCTAGAGACACTGCACTTGCAGATGCATGAGAAATCTTCCAGTAGAAGAAATGCAGATGAGAAACCCCGGCTCGCTGCAGAGGAGCCTTGCTTTAATCCGATCCGATCTGCAGTATCAGTAACGTGAGCCCTTTTAAACATTAACCAAACCGCAGGAACCCTGTGTGCAGGGGAAAGGCTGCGGATTTCTTAGAAAAGTTTCTTGTTTCCTTTTTGATTTTATTGTTGCCTTACGACTTTGCTGTAGGCTGAGCAGACCAACGAGGTTGTTCTTGTTACAAAATAAGAACAGAAGAAGAGAATCTGGCTACTTTTCGTTCAAGTACCTGGTGATGTCAAAAGTAGTGATGCTCAGAGCATTCCCAGAGGGAGAGGGAACAGGGTGACCTGCAGACACTACGAACAGTGGCTTCTGCAGCTCGGATTCCCACCTCCTGTCCTGGCCATGCATGGTTCTCAGGTGGGACCATGAGCTGACAAGGGACCTCGACTGTCCCATCAGCCTTACGGCAGATGTTCCTGGTGCTGGCCAAGCTACAAGCTCCAGGCCAAGACCCCTGACCCCTCAGCTGGAGCCACAGCTCTCCAGCCTCCACGTGAGCTCCGAGGGGTGGGCAGGGCTGCAAGGGAAGCCCCTTCACTGGTGGCTTTGGAAAACCAGCAGGGACGTTACAGAAAAGCTGGATGCAGAGAAGAGCTGGGATGGGATGATCACAGGTTGGTTCAACTTAAACAGCAGGATGGACTACACCTGACCTTGATGTGGGAAGGGCAGACCAAGAAACAGAGCAAACCCATGCAGCCAGCCCTACTCGTGCTCTCTACAGAAGAGCACTGGGGCCTGGGTGCCGGGGGGACCTTGGGAAGTCAAAAGTCCCAAACCAATCTGGAAGGCACATTCCAGGCAAAGGGGGTAAATATACAGCTGGTCTCTTGGAAGAGAGATTGCAAGAAAGCAGGGAGCCTGAAAGGGACAGACGAGATTGATCAACAAGCTGCCAGAGTGCAGAACCTGCAAGTCTTAAAACGAGATTCACCAAAACTTAAGCTGAGTTACAACTTGCAATTTATTTATTTATATTTTTTTTTCAACATAAAAAATCTTAGGTCATTCAGACAAAAAAGAAAGCAAGATAGATGAAATAAAAAATAAATGTAGTTACAGCAAAAAACCTAAATGAGTACTTTACTTCAGTTTTCAATGAAGATGATGCTTCAGGACACAAGGGCACAGGGATGATAGCTAATGGGCATAAGATTTATAAAAATGGAAATTGCAGCATCCAAGGTGAAAGCAGACTGAAAGAGCTTTAATGCACTGAAGCCAGGGGGAACAAATAATCCAACCCAGACTTCTAAAAGAACTGGCACATGAAATCACAAGTCCACTCTTAAGGATTTTTAATACATGAATCGAGCAGGAGAAAATGGCAAGCCTAGTTTTCCTCTTTAAAAAAAGAAATAAAGAATCCAGGCAACTAGAGACATCAACGGTATGCAAAGCTTAGAATAAATTTGCAAGGAAAGAATAATTAAAGACCTGAAGGTAAATGGAAAATCGGATCAAATATAACAAATAAAACACTTGGATGATCCTGACAAGGGAAGTAATAGAAACAGAATGAAATGTAATAGTACAAAGTGCAGAGCTGTGCACGCTGGGACTAATAACATGAATTTCTGCTTGAAGCTTGGGCCTCATCACTTGGAAATGACAGAACAGGAAAGAAAGTTGTTTCCAGTCATCTGTCACAGGGGGTCGGTGAGCTGCCAGCATGGCGCAGCTCTGAATAAGGCAAATGTGCTTATCCCAGGCAATGTTTTCCCATTAGGAATGAGTGAACACACGTACTGCGTCTCTGCCCAGGTATGACGGCGTCCAGGACCGCAGCTCATCTCTCATCACCCCTGCTGAAGGACAGGGAATGGGAGGGGGCAGAGAAAGGCTGCAGGAGGGGCTGCCCAGGCTGGGACCTCGTCTGTCTGTGGAGGGGAAGGGCTCGGCTGGTGTAATAGGAAAAAGCGATGGCCAAGGAGACGCGAGTGCGATGAGAGAAGGAGGAATAAACAGCAAGGAGGAAGAAAGCTATTTAAGCTAAAGGACTATTTGGAACAAGAATAAATGCAACATACTGGCCATGAAAGCATTTAGGAAGTTAGAAGGCAATTCTTAATAGAAGAGTTGTGATCTGGAACAGTCCCCTGAAGATTAGGGGAAGGAGGAAAATAAATCTAGGCTTGAGGAGCAGGAGACACTCCTGGTGGGTTACGTGGTGAGGATGCTGGAGGTCTTGTCTCATCCTCTGCTCTTACAGCTAGAGGGGAGAATGTGAAACAAGCGGCTGGGCAGGAGGTGGAAGGTGGGGGTCACAGCTCCGGCAGCACCGCTAGAGTTGCCTGGCTGCTTCACCTGGAGGTGCAGCAAGGATGGTCACCACCCAAGTGCCTCTGGTGTCCCTGCATGTTCAACCTCTCACACAAAAACCCCCATGATTCTGTTATTAAAATCTCCTGGTTTGGGGGTAACTTAATTCCTTTGCCACTGGAGTCATGTTCTGGGTGTTAGTGTTGGTGCTTCTGCAGACCAAATAAAGCTAAAGTAAGAAAAGGGGTGCAGTGGGGGTGGGGAAGTAGAACTGCCAGTAGATTTTCACCCAGGAGAGATGAGGTTGGAGGGAGAAGAAGCCAGACCTGAGTGATACTCACCTGGAAGGGACAAGACTTGCAGCATCACGGCTGGGCACAACATCTCTGCAGGGCCCTTGGTGGATGGTGGCGCTGAGAGGGTTGCTAGTGCAGGAAGGAGTTGAGAAACAGATTCAGCTTTCACTTGCACTCACCTTACCCTTTCTGGTTTTTGCAGCAGTCTTCCTCGTTCAAAATCCATAGGCGAGACACGAGCAGGATTTGCCGATCCTGCTGCTGAAGGAGGCAGAGCAGAGCCTTGGTTTTTAAGTAGCAGTTGTGTGGTTGCTCAGCTGAGGTGGGGACACCGTGGCTGGACACACGGGGTGGACACCCTGGGTACTGCCATCGGCTGAAGGCACATCAACGTTTCATCTGTTAGGAGCGGGTCTGTGAAATCAAAGTGCCGCTCTTCATCATTACTGGAGCCACCATTCAAATTCTCTTGGATCACAGAGTAATTTTTCCACTCTGTTAAAGGTTTCTTTTGCAAGTGCCACTCCATGTCTCTTGATTTTATTTCCTTGTACCTTTTAAATCCAATTTTAATAGGCTTCCAGATTTTTAATAGCTTTAGAGATTTCTTTTCTTCTTCATGTCTATGTTGTTGATTGTAAGACTGGCTTTTGGATGTCGCCTTTCTTTGATACCCTGCTTCCCTGGGTTGTCTTTGCACTTATCCTTTAAACATATTCTCAATGTACTTGGTTTACTTCATTGAGCATTTTTGAAAGCATTGCCTTTGCTTTTCCTCTCAACTCTGTTATCTGAATACATCTTAGGTAATTAATCAGCTCCCATTGATCTGAACATAAATTTCCAGATTTTTCAGACATTCATTACATGTGCTGAATAGAAGTGAGAGTGGCTGGATGAGAGAATTCATACCTGACAAACAGCCCATCCAGATCTGAGCTGTTCCTTCTCCTCATTGAGTAGCTGGGTGGGGGAGCGATGTTTTTCAGACAGCTGTGAGTGAGAAGGAAAAGCTCAGAATATAAATTCACTCTTTAAGGACCCTTCTTCCCAGTTCCTCTAGATTAGCAGCCATTTCTGAACTGACAGTGGCCAGGATTAGCTGGTCCTACTGGCTGCTGTTTCAGTCCTAAACCCATCCTCAGTGATAGCACACTTGGTACCCAAAGCACCACAGCGTGGCAGTGGGAAGCTGGCGACCCCGAGCTACCACTGCTCCCATCACCAGACACCCATCTTGCACCAGGCACCCACCCCCCTGCACCCTGAAACCCAGCCTGCAGCTCTTCATCTGCGCCTTCGGGAGAACTGAGGACAGGTAACAAAAGGTAATGTTAGGTCCAAATTAGAGGACACATATGGAGATGCAGGGCGTAATCATACTGTACCTTTGTCTTTATTGTCCACCGTCATGGGGGAGCAGGCTGCAGATGAAAAAAAATACCGTTATGATTTACCGTGTCATGGGAGAAACAGTGAGCAGCCACACAAAGCCAAAAAAATCACGGAGCATTAACATAAGGGGCTGGATGACCCTCTGTGTCATCTCCAGGGTCCCCGATGCAGGTTTTTCATTGAGTTTTAACTTACATAGAGCTACATAATATTATCCTCTTTTCCACTATCTTCGGTACTCGTGGAGGTAGAGGAGTTCCTGAGAACGGGACTGAACAGCAGCCCCAGCTCTCACACGCCTTGGCCAGCTGCTGCCTCTGCCCCCGGATTACACTGAGCCCGCTGAAGCCACTCCTGTGTCACGGGCACTTCTCAGTGCAGCTCCAAAGTACCGAAGGCTCTTCGTTAGAAGAACATTTCCTGCATATTTAAAGAGCTTTAAGTCCTATATGCATGTACCTCATTGTGCTTCATTGCCAAAAATGCAATTAATGTGTTTTCTACTGCAGCGCAGGGCAGAAATAGCGCTGCCTCACTTTTTATGCTTTATGTACTCTCATGCTGCGAATAATGAGGAAAGTATTATTAAAGGGGAATGAAAAAAGTGTATGAATTGCACATCTTACTGAGTGGACATGAATGACGGAGGCCACAGCTAGGGTACGGATCAGATAAACTGCGTGCAACACCTCATCCCTCTCTCCCTAGCAGATCACAGGGGAAAGTGTTTCTAAGGCAAAGAGCTCAATTTAATCGGCTCTCTCCCTCTCTCTGTGCATATATTTATATGGTCACTAGTTAGTTTATCCCTCCACTTTGGTTCCAGCAGGGATATTTTCAAAGTAAGCTACAAACCAGCATGAAACGGGGTTCTTGAAACTGGGTCTGAATAAAAAACAACAACACCAACACCACCAACACCACTTCTGTTAGGAAAATGCAGTTTAGTAACAAGGGGAACAATGCCATAGCAGATCAGTCCAGGGTGGCAGTACCATGTTTCAGAAGGACCATGTTTTTCAATGCTTAGGTATTATAAACTATATCTTGTATTCATCCTGTCTCTTGATTCTTTTTCCCTAAGCATTGAATTTGCTCATGCAGTACAACTGTCTATCAGAAATCACTGTTGCAAACTGATTTCCAGTTGCCAGGTCCAAAGATATTTTTATTTTAGTCAAATATTCTGTTCCACTAATTCAGTCAGCTCACCCACAAAGTTTAACAACTACTCCAAAGAATGTGCATGTGAATATGATTTGCCAGTATTCCTGCAGCTCTATGCGCTGCTTTTTGAAATGAGCTATGCCTGGTGTCTGCATGAGAATGATTTAATATTTAAAAGGCGTGAAGAGGATTTGAAGAATCCTTATAGCTGAGGAAGTTTGTGAAAAATCTCTTTTCTGGCTTAAAATGGATGAGAAATATGGATCCTGTTTATTGCTGTGGACTCAGTTTTCCTGGTGGCCAGACTCGGTGGCAGCCGAGGAAGAAGCCTCATTTCATTATGCAGTATGGATCTGATCCTGCAAGATCTTAAATAACCCGAGAGAAGCCATTGACAATAACGGGATAGTGCACATGCGTGGCAATAAGCACGGTTTTACATGCACTGGGGTGCAGACACCAGACTGTTTCGACACGCAGATTCAAACCATAGGTACAAGCCAGGGGAAGACGATTTTCAGGACTGAAAATCAGGTTGTGGGTGGCTCTTGCTTCATGCCCATCTCCAGCTGAGCCTCACCCGGAGGAGCCCTTCCTGCCTTCTGCAGAACGTGGTGCTGAGGGTGGAAGGTGAGGAGCATCCTGCTCAGCCACACTGGGCTCCCCTCGCCCACCCCTCAGAAGCTCAGTTCTGCTCCGGCTCGGCAGACATGCAGAGTCTTATTCCCTGGTCTCCATGTCCTCTAATCAGCTTAGCAAAAGCCCTCCACTGCATATGGTCAGATTGCAATTTTTGAATACTCCTAGCATGGGCAAATCAAACCCAATTTCCTGCAATACAAAGCCCTGCACTGCTCCCCAATGAAGGCTATTTTCCTGCCAAATTGCATCTTTCAAACCACAGCCAATTCAGCTGTAGAGCTGCCAAGAAAAAAAGGTCAGAAAGATTTAAAAAAAAGAATTTTCTCCTCTTTACTGTGTTCAAAAGCAGCTCTCCTAATTCCGCTCAAACTTTCAAAACAAGGGAGAAATCGCTGTGGGATAGGTGCTGATTATAGGCAATTTCAGCCCAAAGGACAACATTCTGCAAGCCTGTTAGGAGTATCTGAAAATAACAATTTCTAATGTGGCCAGTGCTGGAAACATTTTTCATCTACCCTGGTTTGTGCGAAGAGTTGCTCCAGCAAAGCCAGTGGAATTAGGCAGAACTGGGACCTTCCTTACTGCAATATTCACTGCTACCTGTACGATATTTCACATGCATCAGTTTTATTTGAAAGACTCTACCGTGAGTACCTGCTTAGCAACGTACTTTATGAGCTAAGTGTGCAGTAAAAGGGAAGATGGGAAAAGCATCTCCCCTTTTCTATATGGGAGAAAAAGACTGGACTGGAAGGTGATTTGAACAAACAATAAAGTATGTAGAAAGAGCAGAGTAATGGAAGATTTTAAGTACCCAAGCAGAGAGTAGAGGACATTAGGGAGAGAATGCTAGCTGGAAGCTTGTTTATGGAATTGGCATAAGATTGCATTTTAACTTACTATGTGCATCATCCGAAAGGGAAGAGAGCTACGTGACTTGTATTAAGTGCTGCACTACATGGAAGGTGACTGAAGACAAGCTGTACTCCAAAGGAAAATATTCTGCCAAACATCCACGTCCATCCTAAGCGGTAGGCTTAGGATAAGGGAAGGGTTTGGAGCAGGAAACTTGGAGAACTTGCAAGTGTTTGCTGACAGGTGCTCTAACAGCCAGTGCGGAAAGTCAGCACCAAAGTGCAGCATCTGATGAAATCAAACGAAAAAAAAATTATAATCCGAATTGCCCAAATAGCTGCAAACACCCAATTCGGATGGATCGTACGGGTGTGAAGGCAACTCTAGGGCCATGGCAGGTGAGGCAAGAGCCTCTTTTTGTAAGGAAAATGTGAAGTTTATTGTTGGCTGAGCTGGGGGGAAAAGAGACTTGTGAAAACCACTGAAGTCCCAGCCCAGACAGCTCTGCAGGCAACGCAGGCAGAGATGACAGAAGCAGAAAGGGTGATGGAGGAATCCATGTGGAAAAGGGTGAGAGGCGAGAGCGGTGCTGCTGCTTGGGATTTGCTGCCACATGGCGAGGGGGGGAGGTCGTGCAAGAACTAGAAACTGCCCTCCCTGCGACAGGTATTCATTTTGCAAAGGAAGGAGCCTGGGGAAGTGGAGATTCAAACAATAAAACGCTCCTCCACAGTGCCTGAGCAGATAATTAGGTAATTAGTACTATTAAAGGATGACAAAGCACCTGGCTTGTTGAAGGACATTGCTGGGTCCCAAGGCCGACAGCAAGGGTGGGGGAGGCGCCGCCACCCCTGGAAGAGGTGTTGGGATCGCTCCCTGTCCGTCGGCTGTTGTTTGGGTTGCAGCCGTGCACGGGGCTGGTCCGGGCCCTTTCGCGTTGATCTGATGGAGGATCAAGGTGAGAAAGACCAGGCGTGGGGCTGAACCACCTTCCCTGTGCACGAGGACATCTGACCTCACGGCAGAGACACACGTACTGGCGTCAAGGCTGGAAAACAAGGACTTCTCCCAGCCGTTGGTGGGCTGAGGTCTGGAAAGCCTTCTCTTGGGGCTAATCTGTTCTCCAACCCCCCGACGTCGCGAGCCAGGTGGCAACAGTGGTTTTGCAGCACGGTGCTGTGAGAGCTGGGCACGGCCCCAAGCCCTGAGGTCTCTGGCAGTGTGACCCTCCAAGACCATGTTGGATTTTATTTCTTTCTTGCTCCCTTTCTCAGCTCACAAATTTTGTTTACTTTTTGACAGCTTCTGCACACCAAGCAGATGCTCTCATTGCATTTCCACATTGATGATGAGCTTTTATTGAGCAGTTACAGTCAATTTAGAACCCATTAATGGACATAAATAGTTCAGATTGTCCCTTCCAATTCCCATTACTTTGCCTTTTATGAGCCAAATTTGTTCAGCCGCCACACTGCCCCATCATGGAACTTGTGGAATTTCCTAACTGAGCTTTCAAGACTTGACCATTACATGTCATTTCATATTTATCCACAGATTTTCTTTTCACTGCTCATGCATTGAAATGAATGCTCAGGCATCCGGGCTATTAATAAATACACTTGATAACAATGGTCCTCGTGTGAACCATTAAGACATTGCAGTATTAATAGCCTTTCCTTTTGGAGAAGGACTATTTATTCTTACCCTTTTCCTTTCTTCAGGCTAGATGTGATGGAATTGTTCATTGTGAGTAATCTCCTTTGAGAATATAGTTCTTATTTCTCTATGAAAATCATTCATTAATTCATCCTGTGAACTTTATGCTAAGACATTCAGCATTTTGCTTTCACTGTTTGCCTCACATTGCTCACTAATTATCTTGGTTCACCTCTGTGCTATAGCACAGCTCCTCCTACACAACTGGATGATGAAACGAGTAAGTAAAGGAGCGACTGGCAGCCCGTATTTTGTTTCTCCTGCGACTGAACCAGCCTTTAGCAAAGACATAAAATTTGAGAAGCCTGTGAGCTTTTCTCTGAATTACCAATAGCTGTCTGCTTGTCACGAAAAGCCACCCCAGTGACTCCAGTGGCAACTCTGTGGGTGCTCTCAGCCCAGCACAGAAAAAGCCTTTCCTATTTCCAAACCACAGCACCTACGTTCTCTCTGGAGCCTGGAAGCCTTTGGGGCAACTCTCTCTTACTTGCAAGCACTGTGTAAAGCACGTTCCTGGGTGAGATTGACCATTAGGCAAACAAATTTTCCCATTTGTGCCCTCACTTCTTTACACTATTGCTTCTTCCCACAGCCTGGGTAGAACCAGGAGCACCTTGACACCCGAGCATTTAAACCCTGGGACCAAAATGCAGGAGTAAGTCAGTACCTCATTCTACACATTTCCATGATGCTCAACACCCACCCTTCCTAGCATCAGTCACACTGTCTACTCACTGATAAAGTCCACATATTACTCCTAACATTATCTCTGCTGGTTATTGAGCATATTTTATGAGAAGGGTCTGTATAAACAATCTACACCCAGCATGCAAGGGGAACCGAGAGCTCTGTGTCCGTTACCATTTGTTCCTTTACACATTGTAACTCAGAGCACCAGTTGGTACGGAATTTATTTGCAATCAATAAGCTATAATTTCCCAAACTGCCAAGAAAAGAAAGGTTAACTATTCACTTGGATTGTTGCTGTCTGAGACCCCACAAGGGAAAAGACAAATAAAGAGATAAACTTAATTAACTGCAGGGTAAGTGCTGGGCTTACAGGCTCAAATTCCTGCAGCTTTTCATCACACGTTCGCATAAACTGTTATAAGTCTGTGCACATAAATGGTAGTTTAGGATGATCAGCATCTTGAGCTAAAGTGCCTTTAGGCTCACAAACCTGACCCTATTGACCATAGTTCCCACAAAAGCCAAGAGGCATGTCAAGGTTATTCACCCATAACAGGGCTTGCACTTGTGTCCCCAAATTATATTACGAGACAAGCCAGCACCCGTGAAAAACAAAGGAAAATCTCCTAGTGATTCCAGTAGTAAGTAATATAACCACTTATTAGCCAGCATTCTCCTGTGTACATTCACCAGTCAAAAACCTGTCACAACTAATTGGAAATGTGTATCATCAACATCATTGTTATTATTAGTATTTTGATTACACCTAGGAATTTGATTAGAAGACAGCACCTCTGCAATTTTCAGCGTAACCATAGAACAATGGAAAATAAAACAGGGAGTACAGGCAGAAGAGGGAGTAAAGCAAACAGCTTGACCTTATTTTTGGTGGGTTTAATGCACCCAGGACCTGTGGGTTGCTGCCAGGGGAAAGGAAAGTCTTCAGGGTGGATTTGCAGAATGATGTCAAGGTGGTTTTGGGGTTATTTATGAAGACAACTACCTAAAGCAGACAAGTCGGGTTAATTGGGCTCAGCAATATCTTCCTTTCTCTTGCTAGCCAAGGATGCTCACTGTGGCTTGCTGCTTGTACATGTCCAAGCTGCACATCTCCCCCCAGATGAGACAAATATCAGGTGAGATCATCTGGGTAGAGAGGTGGATGTGCAGAGTGTGAAAAGAGGGGAAGGCTGTACTGCTCCCTGTGGGCAACAAATGGTCAAAGAGGATCCCCATGGAAATCCAGGGTGAGGAGGCCAGTTTTCTGACCAACATCATCATGAAAGAGCCATTGTGGAACCGAGAGAAAAATCAGGAGAAAAAGGAAACAAGGAAATGCAAGGAGATAAGATTTCAAGGAGGAGAGCTTGTTCCACCCTGTCAGCTGGGGGCTGGATTCATCCAGAAGCAAAAAGACAGTGTCCAGCGTCAGAGGGAGGAGGTTTTCTGGGTACTGACAGAGGTTTTACTGACCAGAAAGGTTTCCAGCAATATCTTTACCATTCCTAACCTACAGCTTCCCCTTCTTTTCAAACCCTAGCCTCTGGCACAGCCATCAGTAACACTCAGTCCCACTCTGCCCTGGACCTCTCTGCAGAAGAGGTTGTCATTCAGACTCCAGAGTCATGTGAAACAGTAACTTTTGAGAGATTAAAGATGTGGAATCTACTTTTCTCTGGGTTTGAAAATCCCCCTTCTTGTAATAAAAAGACTTTATATAGTCTTTCTAACCTCGCTCTTTCAGGGGCACCAAGTGCAACTGGATCATTTTAGAACAAAAAAAAGCAAAGACAGGAGTGAACAGGAGCTGACTTATTATTTAAAGAATTTAATTTTCATTTTGAGGTAACCGTAAGTCCAAATTTGCTGTTATGTAACAAACTGCATTTAAAAGCAATGGGTTTTGAAAATAAACTATTGAACTTTGAAATTACTGTGATAACGCAGCTTTAGTCTGTGAATGCTCCAGTCTGGGAGGAAGCACAACAGCAGCCTTTGATGAGGACATGAATTTGTTATGACAGGCTAATTTTACAAATCCATGGCTGCCTCATGGCAGAATCATAAAGATATATATAAAAAAAAAAAAAAAAAAGCCGAAGAACCAAGAAATGTATCATGCTACTGCTGAGAAAATGTTCTCACAGAGCCAGTTCAAGGTAGCACCCAGCTGCCTTTGATAGCTCAGGGAGCAAAACACTGTGTACGTTGTGCGTGTGTAGACTGACCGGTGACTTCGGTTGTATGATACATGTGTGCGTCTGTCTGCGTGTGCTGTGCTATGAACTGCTTCACGTAAAAATAGCAAAAGGCAGATCTTTGGGGAAAGAGCAACGAGGAAAAAAAAATAAATCAATCTACCAGACCCCTCCCCCAAATAAAGTCTTAAACAATAGAAATCATGCCTGGAACCTTCCCGCAGCCTGGCTGTGCCTGAGCGGAGCTGACATTGCGAGTTAGCATCAGGATGGTGTAAGTGGTCTCCTAGAAATAATCTCATTGCAGATATCCTCACTAATCCTCTAGTGGGAAGGGGTAGGAAGGCTTTTCTGGATGGGGCTGGGAGAAATGGCTGCTGTGGAGTCTGCAGATGAGGTAAATGAGGAGGTGGGGGAGGGCATTCCAATGTGCAGCTTGGAGATGCAGGACGGAAACTGGCTGCCTGGAGAAAGGGAGAATAGGGACCTGAACTGAGCGCTCTAAGCAGGAATGGAGGTGACAACCTGATGGCAGAGCTGGGGGTACAGGCAAGCCAGGACCCTTGGAGTGACCACCTTAGCCAGAGTCACCAGGAAAGAGGGACAAGGGAAAGGGGGGGATGCGCACAGGAGAGAGGAGAAATCATGTGGCAGGGACCTTACTGAGAGCTTCTTGCTCCCGTGAAGATCTTGTGACCAATGGCCCATCAAAACACCTCCTACAACGTTTGGCAAAAAGGCAAGCAGAACTTCAGGGTTTAAAGAAATCCGCCATGGATGGATGCCAAGATCTGCTCAACTCTTTGCCACTAATTTTGTGTAGTACCATATCATCCCGTGGCCAAAGCAGCCCAGTTTGTGCTTCTGACAAATGCTGTAAGGCTCAAAGGCTCTGCCAGTGACTGAGGGAGCTATTACAGCAAGCTCACATCTCAGTGTCACTGTGTAAATCTCTTCAGCCTGTCACTGATGGAAGGGTCTATGTGACAGGTGTCACCCATAAATCCCATTTAAATACATCCATTACCACACAGTGTATCACTCACAACCACCCATGAAATGTCTCTTTGGAGTCAAGAATCAGACAGGGATGATTTAGGGCTATTTCACTCGTGCGATGGGATTAGCTGGCTCTCACAGCTATTAGGATGCCGGGCCCAACACTGGCCCCAGAAGGGACAAGGGGGAGCAGTCAGCAAACAGCTCCATTAGCTGGTGTCCAGCAGCCTTTCCCACACGCAGCTGGAACTGCTTCTAAACAAGACTTTAAAACTGACCCCAGAGACTCCAAAACCCAGTTCGCACAGGAATACACGTGAGAGTACTGCAGGTGCCTGATGTCGTACACTCAACGAGACCTGTCTCTCACTTTCTGTCATTATTTCCACCTTGGCGAGCAGGGTGCAAACAGCTCCACACACGCGTGCGCCCAGGCACGCATGCAGCCAGACTTTCGTGGGGGTGTGAAAGACAAGACATGGACAGAGCGAGGACTTTTGCCACTCAGCAAGTGTGGTTTCTAGTTTCTTCTCCAAGAGGAGCAGGCAGTGTGAGACACGGGCTTGCTCCAAAGAGGAAACTGGTAAGGGTGTCTCATTTAATTCAGAATAACATGAGAACATTTGCCAACTATGCAGGGCAATTTAGACAGGCAAAATACTCATTGGGAGACATCAGTGATAGCTGTTATTTAAGCCCGTGCTAGACAGGAACCTCGCTGATATAAGAAGCTGGGAGACATCCCAGATGAGCAACTTTTTTAGATACTGCTGAGTAAAAGCAGAAGAGGAGAGGTGGCCACATACCGTGTCTCTGCGTACTGTCTGGCAGGAGCAGGCTCAAAGGAAGAGGCTGCTGCAAGCATCCCAGTGCAGCCAGCGTCCTCCTGGCCCTGGTAAGGAGATTCTGCTCTGACCACTGCTGGTGCTCCAGCCTGAACACCAGGACAACTTCATTCCCCTGTAGCAACTTTTCTCGTTATCCACTGAAGCATCCAGTCCTCTTTACCATGATGTCCTTGACAACATCTCTGGCACTGAGATGAAATGAGGAACGTTCTTATACGGAGAGCAATTGGGTCTGAATTGGGATCATGGGTTCAAGCAGCACCAAAAGGCACCAGTGCTGATCTGAGGTTCAAGGGTTCAGCTCTGCCTTAATTCACCAGGAAGGGTACGCAGAAGGGAGAGCCACCACCACTTTTTTTTGTCCGTGGTGCTCAGGACGATCTGCTGGAAAGGGATCAGGTGGCTCAGTCAGAAAGAGGAGGAGATGAGAGGGAACGTCAGGCAAGCACAGGAGGAGAGGGTGTGGGTGAAGCTAGGAGCAGCAGCATTGTCCCTTTTAATGAGGAGGGTGAATATGTACTGGCAGCTGTTTGCAGATTAGAGACTGAGGACTTGGTCAATCAGGATAATTATCTCTCTCTGGAATGAGGAGATTTTCTCTTTCCTGGCAGTGAAAGAAGTGCTGGGCAGCTCTGTGCCCTGTGTCCAGATCTGCCGCCCCAGGAGGGGAAGCCAGCGGTATCTCTCTCCCCCACCCCAGTGGAGGAGGAGACCTGTCCTCAAATCAGCTCAGAAGGATTGGATTACCATCCATGGATTAAGCCGGTGTCCTAGGTCATCCTTAGCTCCTTAGCCTAGCGTAGAGCCGTTCTGGCTTCCAGGCAGCTCCCTGTAGGGTCCCGTGTTGGGTATTTTCCAGCCTAATAAAATGCTCTGAAGATGATGTATCAGGATGATCTGCTTTGTAGGTCGCCCATCTGCAGAAGCCAGCAAAGGGTGAGGGTGAATGTCAAGGATTTCTGAAATGGCACCCAAAGGCTATTGCTTCATTTCCCTTGATGTATTAAACATGGAAAAATAAGCCCTCTCTCCCCAGCTAATAACAAACTAGTATCAGCAACACTGGCTTTGTCAAATGATTTACTTTGGGAAAGGAAATATTTAGCTGCAAAAGAATGTTTCTCAAAAGAAATGCCATTCCCTTCAGTTTCCCCAGCAATGCAAAGTGACACAGCGATCATGGCATACTGAGAGCACTGGAACCAGCTTTTATCAGAATCCTAACCTGACTCCACAGGCAGCATGTAGCTGTGGAATACGACCTTCCCAGCTCAGAAGCTGTAAGTGCGTCAGCACATCTATTGCCAAAAAAAAGTGAACAGAAGGGATCTTTCAAATATGCTTCCCAAGCAAGTTATGGGTGCTAGATGACTGGTCTTCTGCTTTAATTAAAGGAGGTTTGCTTGATTAACAGGGAACACCTGGGGCAGCTAGCAATTGGTTTCCAGTGCTGAGCTGGATCCAGCCCCACAGGCTGCGGTGCCAACGTGACAGCGGCGTTGGTGGGAATGTTACCTGCAAGTGACCTCCTCCACGGAGCTCCTCCTGGTGTGGATGCACAGACCATAACGAAGTTATAATGGTGATCTCACCCACAGAGCGGGGAACAGCCTAGGCTAAGACTAATGTCTTCATAGGAAAAAAATCCTGTAATATGTATTATCCCAGGAAACTGAAAACCTTCCTCAGGTTGGCTTGCAAAGCTTGTGGTGAATCCAGGCTTTCTCCAAGTGGCCTCGTTCTTGGCACAAGATGAACACAGGGCTCTGAGAACAAGACAGTGCCTATGGAGCATCATTATGGAAATGTTCCGCTTCCACTACGCTGGAAGGAGAAGTCCTCAGTGGCTTTACGTGAGAGCTGGACAGGATGGTCAGAAAGCCCAGAGTGGTACCACCAGAGCTTCTGTGTGTGGGGCCAAGTGACAGTGGCCAGCACACTGACCTCTCTTCTCTCTCTCTCTCTCTTCTATCATGCACCAGAGGTTAATAGAAATTCCTTCCTATTCTGGAAATTTTTTCCTCTGAAAGCATAGGAGGTGTTTGGAATGGAGACCCTGAGGGGATGGCCGTAAGGAATGAATCAGGCAGAACAGGGGTGAGCAGGTGGCTTGGGGCAAAGGTGATTTAGTGGGAGCTTGTCCTTGTATCCTCGTACCCCCACCCCGCACACGTGCAAACTGTTCCCAGGGGCAGCGTGCTCCATGGGCACCAGTATCATTCTAGACATCTGACTAGGTTAAAAATTACTCTGAGGCCAAAAAAAATAATGTCTTGGAAAAATAAAGTGGGTTTTCTGAAGTGAGTGGGATAATCATAAATTAGACCCAAATGGCAAGTGTTTCTCTAAGCACTGCATGACACTGAGCCAGCCCTCAGGGATTTCTCCCTTCCGTATGCAGCGTACAGCTGCTCGCTGCCTTTGCTGCACACTTACCAGCGCACTCCCAAACCTGCAAGGGAGATGCCAGACTTGCCAGATGCAATGCCCTTGCATTTTGAAGATGAAGACAGGACTTTATAGGTTGTGGAATCTCCTGCACATTGGAAAGCTAAAGGGTTCAGCAGATTTAATTGCCCCGGAATCCAGATCTTGCCTGTTAGATGCCAAAGGAGGGAGTTGAAGGTATGAGATGAGCAGTCACCTCTATCAGCTTACCCTGAACAAAGCACCTGAAACACGGTCACACAAGTTAGTTTGGCACCTTCAAAGTTTGCCATTAGCATAAAGTATGATGTATAACAAAACCCCTAAAGATCAGCACTAGAAGGAGCCTCACACAGTTGATCCCAAACAGAATCACCTTCATGTCTGTTCTTTCTGATGGTAGCCTTTCTAGGAGCCTAGCAAAGCTATTTTAAATTTCAGTAATAGATGCTCCCAGCTACATCTGCTCCCTCACCCCTGAGTCCCACTTCACTTCCCTCAGTCAAAAGTAATTTTTCCTTATACCTTGTCTGCTTCACGGAGCCTTCCCAGTGTAAGAGAAGCCCATTGACTTCTGTCTTCTCCACTGGAGATGTGGGGAATAGATGGTTATGTTCCTCTTTACAACTCTTTTCTTCTTTGAGGGCATTTCCCCTATTTTTTCTCCCCGTAGATAGCTTTACTCAGCTGCAGGTTTGTGGCGCACCAACAGTCCAGAGGAATGTAGAAAATTATATAAAAAATAATAATAGGGAAAAAACCACTTGCAGAGTCCCTTTCCTTCTTTGCAATACATTCCCATGTGGCTGACAGGACTTGTAGGCGTAATTAGCAATGCCTAATTAAAGTGCTTTTAATTACAACACTTGAATTATCATTTTATAAAACAATAACTGAAAGCTAAGTATTTCTTATTCTCGGGCTGCCAAATATTAGTCAAGTACAAGCACACCCCTTGGATTTCTCTCAGAAGGCTTGGGTGAATCCTTTGCTAGCAGCAGGCTAAGAGACACAGGTGCAGAGTAAATAATCTCAGTTGTTACATCTTTTCTGGAGTATTTTTTTCTCCTCTGCCCATTTCAGATTCTCTCATCTGTGTTCTCTCTCAGGTCCCTTCTTTCCCTTTACCTCCCCGGTTCCTTTCCATTATCCTGGTTCCTGCAGTTAGTTACATCAGGACACATATTCAAGTATAAGGATTTG
>JAVJGJ010000002.1:2448573-2482872 GCA_035590215.1 Microhierax caerulescens
GCAAAGGACACCTGGAGATCCACCAGTGCCGAGTCAGGCTGAGGAATTGCTCTTGCTGCTTCCCAGGTTGATCCCAGGTTGATGCTTCCCAGGTTGATGCTTTCTGCTGTTGATCCCCGCGTGGCACCTGCCTGCTACGTTCTCCCCCTTTGCACTGGCACCAGACCTCACCTCCCTTGCAATCCGCTGTTTCTTGAGGTCTTCCCAGTTGCTTCCCATTTGGTATAAAATAGGTGGCTATGAATTTTATATTTGGTATAAAATAGGTGCTTTGGGAAAGCAAAAGCATGCTTTGGACAGCCTGCTGCGGGGACTTATTTTTTGAATCTCCTCCACCCTAAAAGGTCGGGATGTCAGCTGGAATTGTCACTGGTCTTTCAGAGCTGATTGACTGGGAAGAGAAACAGCCTCCGAACATTGACGGGCGGGTGAACAGCAGTGCTGAGCCTGTGTTACCATGGCCCAGTTTAAATCCTGGGGTTTTTTCCTTCTCTGGGGCACACACCCCCACCTGCAGACCTCGAGGGGGCCTTTCCATCCACGTCAGGAACATTTGGGGGCTGATATGAAACAAGCAGCCGGCTTGTACGTGGAAGATGTTTGCTGACTGTCCCAGCTCCGTGGGCTGGCCAGCCATACTGGGACACTCAGGGCAATGGCTGGGCCAGCCAAGAAGTGCAATTCCAGTCCTTAACTGGAGAAGCTGACTTATTTTCCTTTTTTTAGTACATAAGTCAGATCCTTGATGACCCAGAAACAGAGCAAGAGACAGTACAATTGCTACCACTTAGAAGAGAGCTTTTTCTCTCCTGCAAATATATGTCTCGTGCTGGAAAATATTTTGAGAGGAGAAAGATTAGCACAGAGTGTATGACAGTGATTTCAGAGAGGAAAGGGACTGGGAGAAAGAAGAGTTTACATTTGTGAGACTGCTGTGTGCTGTGTGTGGAGGGGGTAAAAACACACGCTTTGCAAATTTTTCTTAATATGTTCAGTTAAATAAGCTCCTGGCCTTTTTGGTGCCTGACAAGAAATGGTCTGTCAGGAAACCATGGATGTATTTTCTGCCTCTAACACAGTCACACATGTACACATGGACATGAAGGAGCTGCTTGTTTGCAGCATTTTCTCTGTATTTTGTTGTATAACTTGTGTGTTTTGGAGTACTAGTACATCATCTTTTTTCTTCTATCTTTTAGCTACCAGGACAGCAACCAAGTCTGGGAGATTAGATCTACAGCCAGGATATGTTGAGAAGACATTAACCTCTTGCAAAAGTGACCTAAATTACTATTAATTGTAGTGGCAGGACTAAATAGCTGTCCTCAGTGTGTTTACAACTGTAGAAACAAACAGTTTGTTCTCAAGATAATGACAAACCGCTTATATTTGGTCTACTAAAGGACTGTTTGTTCCCTAAATACCTGCACCAGGAACTGGTTTGTGAAAGAAAAGCAAAATGTCTTCATGAGCAATGCCCTGCCTGTAGCTGTGCTCCGTGGGATGCTGGCTCTGCTCACCTGGCCCTGGCCAAAACAAAAGAACAGTTTCAGTTTTCTGCCAGGGAATGGGGACTCAGGAGCAAGCCCTGGCTGGCTCAGAGATGTGAATATAAAGCCACCTGGTTTATATTATATATATTATATATATATATTATATATATATAATATATATAATACAAAGCCACCTGGTATATATATAAGTGGTTTCCAGCACTGCCACAAATTTCTCCTGGGCTGTTAACCACCGATGCCAGCCTGATCCCAGGGTTCAGCCTCCACTGAGAGGTTGGCATCCCTGCAACAGAAGCTAGGTAGAAACTACAACCATCCTGAGTGATGCCTTTCAACAGTCAGCGCTGTTTTCACCTCTGATGGCTTCTGAAAAATCTTGCAAATAGGCGCCCATTGAATCGAGAACCCCATGAAGCCAAACACAAGAAAGGCTGAGGCCCCGCAATCTAACCTTAACCCACATCTGATGTGGAAACTCAAGCTCTACCCTGTAGTCAAGGTGTAAATAAAATTAAATGTGGTGTGTTATGGGGTTTTTTTTCAGACCATTCCTAAAGTTGTCTCTTCCAGAAGCTGTACGATTCCTTGGTTTTGAAGGCAGTATGTGGCCCAAATGCTGATACATCCTGCCCTTGGCGAGAACTCCAGTGTGTGTCCATGTCTCACCTTTCCTGGATTGTTATTGAACAGAAGAAAAAAATTCTTAGAGAAAGAATGATTTTCTGGGCTGGAGTCCCTTAGGCCTGTAATTCTTAACACAGACTCAAAACTGAATTCAGTCAGACATCTGTGTGTATCTCTCAGACATGTATCAGAGACTGGGCAATTTATTGCAGCAGCAAAAATGCATCTGCTCTGATTAGGTGGAATAAAATAATGCCACAGAGATGGAAGCGAGTACTGAAAATCTTTAGCAATGTGGTTTTCAATCTCCTGCTCCCGGTATGAATACACATGCGGTATGAACCCCACTGCATTGTGCGTGCAGATGAATCCACCTTCATCCCTCCCAGCCTGTGAGACCCTACACAGGGTCATGTTTTCAATTCTTGCCTATGCCTGGGGCCATCTGACAGGTGAGCATCTACAGCAGAGCTCAGGGCTGCCAGCTGCCAAATATCCTGGCAATGCTTTTCTCCACACTGAATGGCTTTGTCATGCTTAGCTGGCCAGGTCCTCGTTGGCAGACCCCCAGGTCTACAACGCATTGAGTCTACAAAATGCTGGAAGCTGTTCTCCCAGGCTTGGGACTTGGCAATCAGCTGAACTGCCACTTCTAGGATGATGGGGAAGTCACAGGGTGTGACACGCTTCAAGTGCTAAGATGCACGTGGTGTGACGGTAGCTGCTCCTTGGGCAGCTGCTGGTCTCCAGCATTCCTGAATGCCAGCTGGTCTGGGAACACGCGCAGGGCAAAGGGCCGGCGAGCAGGACATGCCACAAGCTGGGACGTGGGAGAACAGGGCCCTGGCGTGCGCCAGCACAGGCAGCAGGAAGGGGTGAGGGATAAACGGCTCCTTGTCCCTGGATCTCACCGCTTCCAGCAAGGCTCTGCGGGTCTCCTGCTAAACCCAGAAACACATGATTCTTCACATGGATTCACACGTGGGGTGATACATGAAGACGAGCACTAGCAATATTATAAATCACCGGGCAAAGTTGCTGAACTCTATAAATAAACAGCTTCCTTGCGGCTCTCCAGCTTTCTACAGCAGGCTTCTGGAGATTATTTCTGCCAGAGGTCTCCAGTGCTTCCTTTTATTAATTCTCTTTTGAGAATGATTCACCTTGAACAAGGAATATTTTCTCGAGTATCTCATTCTGATCAGAGTGTTCCCTCCGACCTTATAATCTGCAGCTCTGTTAATGCCTTAATGGCACCTGGTTATCCCGACACAGCGGGACAGTGCTGGAACAGCCTGCCACCCAGGATTATGAGCTCTTCTGGGCTTTCTTGAAAACCCTTTCTGCTGTTTGTAGAGCAGTGTGATTTCTTTCTTCCCTACTGCAAAGTACAGGCTTACAGACCCCTCACTATTGCCTGTAAAAAAATACCACTTTCTCATTCCGATCCAGCTATTTAGACCTTCGTGCATGAACGTGTGTTTGTCCCCGTCCCTTTCGCAGAAGAGAGCTTTCCTTTGCTCCGTTCTGCAGGGCTGTCTATATTCATCCTTCATCAGGCTGTTCACGTGCGTTCTTTCAAAAGTATCAGAAATTTAGTACAAATAACCACCTTTTGCATCCCTGCCGACACCTCCTCTACACCTCTTCCCAGGCAGGAAGGGCTGAACCTGTTCCCGGTGCTTGGGACCAACTTTCTAAAGCAGACTGCAATAGCCCAGATCACTGCCATTTCCCAGCAGAGCTACTGCAGTGTTTAGGTCTCCAGCCCATGACCCTCTAATGAGCAGTCAATATGGATTTAAGACCCATCCTTTCATTTCTTGGCTTCTACAAGAATTTTGGGTGAATATGAATGTGAATGTGAATATGAACATGAATACGAATGTGGAAACCTTACGGTAGTCCTCACTGTGAGCAAGCACACAGCAATGAGTAGGACTGGTTGAGTTCATCAGTTCTCTCTCTGAGTTTATAATTTGTTTCCTGAGCCCTGTTTCCACTGCGATCAAAGGAAACCCTTGAACTAGTTTTTTAACAGCAGGGACCTGTTTGCCCTGCAGACCCACCACTGATCTAGCAGACCCAACTCTTCCAGGATTTACCCGGTTTTGCCCTCTGTGATTGTAGCTGTTAACTTTCCTGACACTCAGCGGTGAGAGCCAGAAGCGTTTTGTAGGTAACAAAGCAAGCAGGGAAGAGCAGAAGGCATCAGTCCTGGGGCTGGGCTGGCGGCGTGGCAGGGGTGGATGGCTCACCAGGGCTTGGCTGGAAGCATCACACAAGTCCCTGGGAAACTGCAGCTGTGCATATTCAACGGACCGTTGTGGTTCTTCTTGGGATTTTATAACATTTTTTTTTTATTGCAGCATTTACACGTACAGTGTAACTGTGACTATCTGTAACATTCAGATGCAGACGCTTATGGAAAAGTGCAAATGAGCATTATCAGGAGAATCTGTAACACTAGACTTTTTTTCAGTGTTGCAAGAGGAGTGAAGTGCTATGCGGGCAAAGACACCAGTTATATGCTGTCACTCCCACTGAGCACATAAAGGTTTGCCGTGCATTTTCCACAGTACGTAAAGCCATGCGTGCGTGGCTCCACGCAGTCCTCTCTCTGCTCAAGCAGTGATTTCTAACGGTGCTTCACCCTGGGAAAGCAGGTGGGATTAAATCTGAAATTTACAGTCATATAATGAAACAGGTAGTTCTGACTTTTGTGGAGGAGAGAGCACAGGCCATTCTACTCTCACGGCCTCCCAAGCATGTTCAGCTTGAAATTTCCAGTCACTGCCGCATTCTCTGGCAGGCCAGACAGAAGTACCGATAACAGAATATGGCACAGTGCATCGTCTGCTGGTCAGGAGTAGGAGGAATTGATTTCTGACTAATAAAGAAAATTCATTACCCAGACTGAATGAGTCACAAGGAAATGAAGGCTGCTGTAAAGAGGGAGGATGGACTCATGCACCCTGTTATTTTGGGCTTGCTTGGTTGCAGAAAAGGTCTGCCTATGCAGCTTCGCAATCTGCTCAGCCTTGGCCCATGTCCTACAGCATGCTTGCAGCTCGGTGACTGCAGCTGCTCTTCAGGAGGGAGAGGTCCTTGGTGTAGCTAGAACTTCAGCACGATTCATTCTCCCTGCAGCAAACTAGCACCCTTTACACATCCCCATCCCTCCGTGAGGGCTGGAAGAAGGGCATTACTGCTGCCAAGCAGAGGCAGAACGCACACAGAGGGCAGGCGAGAGAACGTGAATCCTCAGGAGCAGAGAAATGCTGGAGAAAAAAATGCTCACTGCTCCTCCACTCCAGAGAGAGCTAGACTTTTAGCAATGCAGACCTCAGATATGCACTCAGGTAAGTGAGATCGGATCCAGATCCAAAGGGTTGCCATCAGGCCAGGATGTGGCCCCTGGTGAGGTTTTACTCCCCCAACAGCTGTGCTTGGCTCAGGTCTTGGGCTTGAGAACAAGAGCAGACTGCCCAGCTGGAGGGAGCGCGGACCAGTGCAGGGCAAGGCTGGGGGTGTCCCAGGAACATGAGGAACCCTAGGATTTGGCCTGCTCAGCACCTCAGGCTCTGCAGCCCCCACCAGGCAGCCTTGCAGGGATGCGGGAGGAGCACAGGGGACATCTCGGAGGGGAGAAGATGCTGCAGTGTGTACCACGGGCTCGGTGGCTGCAGCGTGGGAATTTCTGCATTTTCCAGGACAAACTGCTGCTGTCTGTGGGGCTGGAGCAGGTCAGGGGTTTCTTCCATGCCCGCAGCTCTGCAAGTGTCCCAGAGCAAGCCATGGCAGAGGACAGGCAGCAAGGGGAAGGGCCACACTGGAGAATGTCTGCTCCAGCCTGCCTGAGCCAGTGGAGTTTGGCTGCTGGAGGCAGGGGAACATGGTGTGCTGGTGGGACATGTGTGTTGTCACCCCCTGCCCAGGCAGGAGAGGCTAAGTGTTGCCAGGAGGCTGTGGGATTTCTGACCAGAAGCCTCTTTCCCGTCGTACCGAGGTCTCTCTCCTTGAAGACACGTTCCCTGTCCCTCACTGCTCTTTGCGTTGGAACTGATAGCATCTTCTGCGGCAGGGAATGGTATCTTCTCAGTTAGAAGCCTCCTTGTTTAGTCTTACAGCTGTCAATTAATCCCACATTTTTGCTATTCAGACTAGCTGGTGGGTAGCAACATTTCCTGCTGCAATGAAAATGTGTTGTGAATAAGAGCTGGAAGGGGAACAGCATTAATATTTGACAGCAGTTAGTGCTGAGGGAGTCTTTGCACTTCACGACCTGAGACCCACAGGGGTTTCTCAAACTAGCAGTAGTTTAACAGCATTTAAACAGGCTTTTGCCACACACAGCCCAGCTGGTGCTGCTGCTGGCCCAGGCATGCTTGTGGCATCCACAGCTCAGCTGTGCTTCCCAGCTCAGGCTCGTCCTTTAGACCAGAGTGTTTGGGACACAGGAAAAATAAAAGCAGCTGATGAAATATAGCTGCTTCCTTTTCACTCCCTCCTCTAAAGTTGTCTGATACTGGGCACGTCATATCTCAGCACCTGCTGATATTTCTCCAGTTTGGAGGTGAGATCTGCCCCTTCCCACCCTAGACTTCTGGATTTGTGGAGTTCAGGACTGACACAATGGTATTTCTGCTGCCAGCAAAGAGATATTCAGGGTTTCACTCCAAAGCAGGTTGTGAATGGACAGGAGCATCTGGTTTGTCTTTCTGCAGGTTAAATTTTTCACATCTCAGCTTGAAATTTCTATGTAATTTTCTGTATTTTAAATACTAAGCGTCTGAAACTTGGTTGTGTCTGAAACGTTCCCCGTTCAGCCTGATCACTTTTCAGTAACGGGTATAATTATCAAATCCTTGTGCATCTCCGCAGGATTTTATAGCAGGACCTGCCCTAGCACGTTTTGCAGAAACCTGTAGCGTGAATGTTCACTTTACCAGCTTTCGCACCACTTGGGATTGTTATTAGAAGTGGAAATCTGCCTGGCAGCTGTGGGGATGTAAACCCTTTGCTGCCTTCATACACTTTGTATAGTGCCACGAAGGACCCCTGCACAGCACACGGCAGGATTTCATGTGCAGCTGTTGACATACAGCAGGCGATGCCCAGCTTTGGGTACCGGTGCCCCAGATACCGCAGCCACGGGCACATGGGCTTTGTCTTTCTGCAGCTGCGTCAGGACCCACCATGCAGGTCCACCCCCCACCCCCCAACATCCTAAGCACCCAGAAAGGCCACATGCCAACAGACCTTGCTACACGGCAGCTGGGATCCATGACCTAAGTCACCCAGCGGTGGTTCAACCAGCAAATACAGAAAGAAAACCGAATGCTTCGTTTGGACCAAAATAAAGTTGTTCATGTTGATTTTTTTTTCTTTTTCTTTACAATGTTCTCAGTAAAACTGCACTACCTTCAAATCATGAAAGGGATATGTTTCATATTTTTCAAAAGCTGAAAAAGCTTACAAAACCATGATGAGTCTGAATGCATTTTGTGTTTTTAGATGCCTGCAATTTTTTCACCCAAATAAGGCTTTCTCTGAAACCGCTCCCCGGTGGTGCTGCTGACACAGTAGTATTAACGTTGAAAGAAAACACACAAAATGCCCCTACCAGCTACACAAACAGGGTAGTTACATCCAGAACACCCAGAAGAATGAAGCAAAAGCAGTTCTGAACCTACATCTAGCAGGTGCTCAAGGCAGCAAGGATCTGTGTAGGGCAATGTTTGTCCCAAGTCCCTCTACCCCAGCCATCTCCTCTGACTTGTTTTGCAAACACATAAAAACTCCCTCCCCGAGACTCCTGTGGTGGTTACTGAGGAGCGGAGCCTCGTGCTAACTCCTCAGCCCTCGCCAGGCATTTATACATCCTCACACCCACGGCTCAGATGGCCCGGGGGTTCAGACGGTGCATACAAGGCGACAGCGTGCCTGTGAACCCACCGCCCCCCCACATCTCCGCTCCTCTTGGCAGAGATAAGAGCACCAGAGGAAAGACCTTGGGAGACAAGCCATGGATTTATTCGGTCTTTAAGCTGCGATAGGCTGTTGGCTGCTGTGTGATCTTTGATAAACTCAGGGATGCAGAGAGCCGCAAGTTTGCAAAAGTCACTGCCAGCAGCTGACACAGATGCTTTCTGGCGTGACACCAGGGAGCTGTGACACTCACTTGATCATATGTTTATCCACATGTCCTGCACATACCGATAGTCACAGCGATAGCCTCAGGGTCTACCCTCACAAATGATGAGCATCTGAATTTCTGTGCCTGCACACAAGGTTTCTGAATGATGGCACACCATTTTTCAAAGGCCTCTCTATATGGTGTAGGAACCTTCCAAATGTTGCTGGGGCCAAAGACATAGAGAATATAGGTCAGACTTTGTGAAGAAGTCAAATCAAGTCAGCACTTTATGATTACCAAGTCCAGATCTGCTCCACAGCATTCCTCCCTGAGTGGCCAAATATTTGTCTCCCCAGACACTGCCTTCACATTTGGTTTTAGTGCAGCAGTTCCAGTTTCCCAAGCCCTCCCATTGCTCGGCCGCCCCACCGTGGTGCTCCTCCAGTCCTATGGCATGAACATGAGACAGCAGCCACCTTCTGGCTTCAGGAGGACCTCTCACATCACCTCAAGAGCAGTGGCACATGCCACAGTCGGTCCTCTGCCCGACTCTGCTCCACTGAACGCTGGTCCAGCTCATTGCTTTACCTTTCCCCCTCCTGCCTCTCTCCTTAACCACCCACCCCATGCACATCCCTTTGCGAACACAGCTCAGCCCACCACACCGCCAGCAGTTCTGGACGCAGGGAAGGGCCCCCCAGCAGTGGGGGGTGGGTGCTGGACTCGCAGGGTGTGCACAGTGGAGATGCAATTTTTTGGTCGTCGGCTGTACATGCCTGGTGCTGCAGGGTTGTATCTGTGCTTTCCATGCCACTGGCTTCGTGTTCTCCTGGAGTAAGCGTGTGCTCTGCCTCTGTATCGGTTGCAACGCCGGCTTCGTTTTGCACCATTTATGAATTATTGCTAGCCCCTGTGGCTCTTGTCAGAGCTTCTCCACGTCTCATAGAGACAATGAGTCATACACCCAGAAGTGTTTCCAGGCTTAATTATGCTCATGGTCCCTTCCTTTCATTCTTTTTCTTTCTATGCACAAAAGCAGGTGTCCAGCTTTCAGTTAGCTGCAAACGTGCTCATCCCATCTCTCCCCTGCTTCTTGCCTCCTTTGCTAGCTCTGCACTCAGGTTCCACTGAATTTCTAAAGTCTCCATTCTACCTTGAATTGGATCCATCATCTTTCTTTCTCTACAGTCCCGTGTCCTCAAGCTCTACACCCCTTGGCTCTCCTGTCCACCTAACCCAGACCTTTAGGTGACCCTATTGTCCAGGCTCAAGCCACACTGGCCTTTCATCTCTGGATAAGATTATTCTCCAACTTGCTTCCACCAGCCATAAAAAGCAGTGTATCACCAGAAAACTTGATATCAAAACTGACAAGCAAGCTTTTTAGATGAGCCTGTTCTGCTGTATGTAATTAACATGTCTTGTTTTCTTCATTTATATTTTATTTATATGCTTTTATGTATTGTGAGAATCTCCAAAAGGGTTTTTCTTTTTATGAATTACGCTTTGTAAAACAGAAGAAATGATGTTGATGAAATAGTTATTATCAGCTAAAGGCTGCACTCCCAGACTGTGCCTGCCTTCCAACTGGCAATCTGTCACTCCTCCGAACGCACCAGCTTGCTGTGACCGACAGACAGACAGCCAGGCAGCTCCCGAGAAGGAGCCTTGGAGCCAGGAGGAGAGGGATAGGGCAGAGATGATGATAAAAGTAATTAAAAATAGAGAAAGATTCCTTCACCACAAATCACAGAGAGAAGTTTCAGAGAAGAAAATAGCAAACCTAAAAGATGTTGCCTAAGGGGGCTTTTACTGATTTTAGACTGTGTTGCTCAGCTCAGTTCACTTCAATGAGTGGCTGTACCAGGTTTCAGGATGAAAGAAATAATTGCCAGTATGGAGGCTGGAGGGAGGATTTTTTATTTTTTAATTCAATCTCCCAAAAAATTTTCTTCATTTAAATCTTGGAAGTAGGAGTGTATCTGAGGGAGCAGATGATTGAAAACCGATCATTTAAAATGTAGTTCCCTTCCTTCTGTTGATTGTTTGCTGAGCTACTGCCCCAAAGGGAGTTTTGCAATTCTTTACAGTATACCCCTGAAAAGCATGGGGTTCGCTGTGACCACTGGGATGGCAACCAGAGCTTGAGCACTGGATGTGGGGAGCAGGAGCACAAGAGCTCTTTCACATAATTCACTCAAAGACAACGGGAAACAACTCTCCCAGTTCAGCAGCACCCTTCCTGCTAAATACATGGATTAATCGGGACAGCCACGCTCTCAAGGAAAAAAAAAAAAAAAATAATCAAAGAGTTACCACCATGATTTAAGACAAGGAGGTGGCAGAGGGGTGGAAGACAGTCATTCCCCTGTGCCCCCACCTCAGGTGCTCAAGGACATGGGCCGAGCCTGCTCTGTGCCAGGGGTGGCATCTGGAGCCTGTGAGGGGAGGGTACGGGGAGCAGGTGGTTTATATCTGCCCTCCGTAAGCACTCCTGAAGTGCTACATGAGCAACCCAAAGTGGCTGGAGCTGCAGCCAAGCTGACCCAACGTGCTGCAGCAGCCCAGGGCAGGGAAATAGCGAGATGTGTCTGGAAACAATCCAGGGAAGATGCATGTGCTGCGAGTCATGATGAAACACCCTCATGTTTAGGCATGGTTTTGTTTATCAAATGCCCTTTACAGTATGTCTTCTGGTGAGGCTCCTCACAAGTGATGTGGACAATCTGACAAGGTCCTGTAAGTCACAGAATCATAAAATCATAGAATCATTCAGGTTGGAAGAGACCTTTGAGATCATCAAGTCCAACCATTAACCCAGGACCACCAAGTCCACCACTAAACCATGTTGCCAAGCACCTCATCTATGCATTTTTTAAATACCAAAAGTCCCAGCTATGAAGATAGCTGGCTTGAATAATGTTCTAAATGTCACTGCTGGGGCAGGAAACCCAACCATTTTGATACTCTTGCTTCTGTCCTGATGATTCATGTTGACATTTATATGACAAAACAGAGCGGGGTGGGGGATGGTGGAGGCTGCTGAACATGTCGCAGTGCCTGTGGAGAGCTTCACAGTAACATGATTCGAATCTGCAGAGCCCCCAAAACTCCCAGGAAGTGCCCTCAAAAAGCCAGAAGAGTTTGAGCAGGCTGTAGAGAGCTGCATCCCCTCCCAGCACCGCTGAGTAAGAGTTTCATGCTCATCCTGGATACTCTTCAGTAAAGGATGCTGAGTGTGGGTACCAAGTCTCCAGGACCATGAACACCCCCACAACCAAGGAGTTAATAAGGTGTGGAAGATCATACAAGGAGATTTAGTATGTGGGATATCAATTTCCCTTTCAGGCTGTTTTTTTTACTTCAGTTTTTAGAAGTCTGTGGAGGCAGGTGGTAATGCTGTTGGACAGAGGTATCTTCAAGACAGAGAAATTAACTCATGGCTGGAAACCTGGAGGTTTGGTGCTGCTAGGAAATAGCCCATTCTTTACCATTCTCATTGTGTGAAGTTTCCATTGTAAAATAAATGTTTTTCCATCCCCACCACTGCTCACATGCCTCGGCAGAGCATCTCTCAGGAAGATCACCCTTCCTAGGGAGGGTGAAGCACAAACCCCGTGTTTCCAGGTTGTGGTAGAGCCTGGGGAGAAACAAGGCACTGCCCATGCCTGCTGGGAAGCCCACGTGTCACAGCACTGTCAAAACTAGCCGGCTGCAACAAGGCTTTTACTATCACATACCAGGTTAACTTCAATAAGTAGTTATCACACCTTGCCCCGGCACAGCCACCCATCCCCCACAAGGTTTCATAAGTTCACTTACTGTTTGTGCTGTTTCTCAGCCCTCTTCAGGTCAGTCCATCCTACTTCTTGCCTCTGCTGCATCCAGCCTCTTCCTCCTCCGAGCTCCTCTCCCAGCCAGCTTCTCCTCATCTGGGCCCCCTTCTTCTCCCAGGGCCTCTCCATGTCTTTCCTACATTCAAGGAACTCTCTCTGCTCCCTCTTCTCCTCCCTCTACTTCTCCCAGGTCTCTCTTCATCCAGTGCTCCTCTTCCATCCCCCTCAGAGCTATTTAACTACTCAGCAGGAACCAGCCACAGCTGCACCTTATCCACGTCAGCCAGCCCACCTCCCCTGAAGCCAGCCCACAGCTGTATGTTATCAATGTTAATTAACCTGCCTTCATTGCTCTATAATTCCTCTACACCTGTGGTCTCATTTTCCAAGCTGGCCCTTGCCCATGGTCCCAGCGCTGGCTGTGCCTCCATTCTGAGGGTGTTGCTTAGTTGAACTTCGCCAACATGTTTTTGTTTGGCTTCTTGCATTTGGGGAAGGAGTAGTCTCTGCAACACGTTTTTGGTAGTTTCTGTGAGAAGGGTTACTTCCACAGCTTTTGCAACAGCAGCAAAGCTTCTAAATAGGTCGATTTACCAAATTCCGAGCGCAATTCTGTGCTGTGCAGGGGGGCATTTCACATCCCATGTGTTGTGTGTAAGCTGGAAGCCAGACACGAAGAAACTCCATCCTTAGAAATTTTTCAGAACCTGACTAGACATGGCCCCTGAGGAACCTCACCTAACTTTGAGGTGGGCCCTGCTCTGGGTTGGAAGTGGGACAGAAGACTTTCAGGGGGCCTTTCCAGACTATGTTATTTTTTAGACCTGTTGAGGTGACCCAAATGCAAGTGTCCCCATAGCTGCCTTTGTGACTCCAGGGCTGGGAAGCAAAGGAGGATGTTTTGGTACTGCTCTTCTGTGCACACATCTGTCACATATTCTTGTGTGTGTAGTATGTAATTACACGTATATTTGGGCATATAATCCTGGGCTGCTTCTGTTCAGAAAACAAAAATTTGAAGTCCTCAGGGGGAGGGAAGGGTGAGCTTATCCAGTCCTCAGGAGAGCTTACTGTTCAAAGAGTTTATGGAACTGGATTCACGAGAGGGATGTAAGCAAGTGCAGTAGCATTTTGGGGCATAAACTCAAAATGTAGCTTCTCAAAATCCTAAAATTCCCTGCAGTTTCCTCCTCATGCTCACTTAGCTTGAGGCTGAGGGTGCATTGGAACCTCACTGCCTAGCTGCAAGTCTTGGTGCTGCCTCCTCTCAGCCTGGGTGCAGCTCCATGGCTCACATGCTCTCCTTGGAGGGTGGATGTGAACACTCCGTGTGTCCTGATTGAAAAAAAGAAGATTGCACCACCCTGGAGTCATGTAGACACATCTTCAGGGGGGCAGAGCTAACCCTGCAGACCTCTCCCCAGCACCTTCTGTCGTTTAGCAGCTTCTGGTTTGCTCTTTTACAAACACTACTAGTGAGCAGCAAGCTGACCCATGCACGCTGCGGGGCCAGCAGGCACTGAGGTCTCCTCATGCCATACATAAGATGTCGAGCTCCTGTGTTACAGGTAACAGCACTAAAATGCAATCACTGCATCACTGAGTCCTTCTGAATTTAGGCCCCTGTCTTCACTCCCAGCTCTATATTTAGCATGTTGAGCAATCACAAACATACGAGTTCCTGTGCCATCTGCATCAGTTGTTCAAAAATAATGCAACTGAATGGCAAGCCAGGCTGTATTCTAGGAAGAGGGGTGCTTTTAGCACATTGTTAAGAGTCTTCCTTCTTCTGCTCATTTTTTAATTTATTTTGCTCCAAAAGAGGGATCCAAAGATACAGAAAGCTTTCATTCAGGCAGCAGCCCTGGCAGTTGTATTTGTCAATATGTGGAGGGTGTCTGAAAGTGATGTATTTGCAACATATATGGTCCATTGCCTGATTAACTCAGAATGAAAACCACCCAAGCTTCGCGCTAAAATCAGTTAGCAATACAATATCTCCAAAGATTGTGCAATTACTTTTATTTTTTTTTTCTGAATGGTTGCCAATAACTGCAACTTTCACAGAAGATAAAGATCTTTTCTGCTTCATTACTTCTAAGATGGCACATTAGGATCAAATGTACCGTCCTATTAAATAAAACTCCAGGAACACTATATATAGCACCATACCAAATGTGGTCTGCAAAGCAGCATTGATCAGATCAGCTCAGAATGCTGTTTACATGTTGAACAGTTAAAATATTCCTGCTATTAAAATTTACCCTCTTCTTGGTAAACCTGTGTGTACAAGTTGCATATTGTACTCACACAACTGCTGCTTATCCTCTCTGTGCACACAGACCTCCGCAGCCTGGTCTAACCCCCGCTGGGAGAATGGGTCATGTCTTACCTCATCTAACCTGCTCTTGATGCACGCTGCCAGTGACCACAGACCTCTGTGCTTTACTAGTCCAGATCCCTCAGCTGGTAAAGGCAGAGATGGGTGAAGAGATTGTATTTTTCTTGCACCTGGGGAGTGAGGTCCTCCTGTCCTTGGGTGCACGTCGAAGGCACAAAGGAGTATCACTGTGCAATTTTTTGCTGATGAGTAACTGACAGTCACCTAAGGACAGTGGGTGAGAGCCAAGGCTTGAATCATGAGTAAGTGCCTAGCCTTTCTCTTCATGTCTTAATGTCTTTCTTTTAATGGTCTATGAGCCACTTCTCTCTACCCAAGCTCCCACCCGAACATCATTCTTGCAGAAGACCAGAGCCCGACTCTGATCTGGGGTTTGGCTCATGGGAGATCACACTTGGCTGGGACAGGTTGTACCCACATCACCAGGGTTCCTGAAACAGCCCGGGTACACGGGTACACAGCCGTGACGGCCAGAGGCAGGGGGCACACGTGGGGCAGCAGCTGGAGGTGCTCAGGTGTCCCTCGGTGCTGGGGCAGCCTGTCGGGGTTTGGGAGTGGGGGACAGATCTCCCGTGCTGGGGCAGGAGGCGCATCTTTGGTAGGGTCTGGGCATGGTGTTGGGCTGGCTCATCCCACAGACCTCGCTGCCTGGAGAGTCGGTGGAAGAGAGCAGCCTGGCCAGAGGCAACCAGCTCTCGTGAGCCACATCCTGCTCCCCCCAGCACCGACCCACGGCAGCAGCACTGCACCCTGCTGTGCCCGGGGACGAGCTCCTCGCCCTGCCCCCTCGCTGGCTCCTGCTCCCCCCATGTCAGGGCGCTGCAAGCTGGTGATTAAAACGTGGTTTGCCTTGTGTGTACACTTGCACTCAATTATTAAGGGGCAGATTTTGAAAATGCAGAAAAAAAGCTCTGAAATTATATTCCAGTGCATACACAAATTAAGTAAAGGCACATTTGACTGGATGGGCATTTACATATAAATTGCTATCTAATTGCACTAATTGCACATGTTCACAGATGTGCTATTGCACAAACAGGTTTTGCACATGGATATCAGGTGTCTGCTTTGTTTTGTAGTGAAGATGGCTTTAAATCAATATGAATTGTTTGTTCCTCTCTTGCCAGACCGTGGCTCAGACCAACAACTGCCCAAGACATGGGGAGGAAGATCTTTCGAAGTGATTTTCCAGCTTCTGTTTTGAGTCACCCTGATTTCATACCCTCAGGCTTGCAAGCTTTCCCTTCCTTTCCGGGTCATAAATACTTGTCTTGTCTCAGGGAAACATTTGGTGCTGTTAGGTACTAAGGACGCAGTGTAAAAATCTAATGTCTTGGCATTTTATTTTTATATTGGAAACTGATCAAATAGTAAAAATGAATCTTGGATCAAGAAAAGTTTAAAAGATAGTAAGTAGGAGTTAATGTACCTCAATAACATCTTTTTTGTAGACTCGTTACCTCTTTATTTACCCTTCAAGATATTTGCTTCTGGTTTATAGCACAATATGTATTGAGGAGAGACATAAACTGGGCAGGGAAATGCCAATGAAATGAGAAAATAGAAAGTTAATGGTGAAACTAGAGTAGGCTAAATTAATTTACTGATTATATGACCATATCCCATCAGTAAGACATGAATTATTTTGTTTACAGTCTTCAGGTTGTTGCCTGGCTCTGCTACCCTTCACTGTTTTCAATTTAAACTGCAGTGATTGTAAAGAGAAGAGAAAATAAACCAAATGTTCCCATTCCACTTATAAATTTTATGTTTATAATCTTGTAGCCATCCATGGAAACCATGCCTGTTATTCAAGTGCCTCGCCTCCCCAAGCTGAGCATAATTATTACTGATACATCTGGATGTTTAACTACCTACTACAGACTCTTGAATCCCTTCCAGATTTAAAATATCCATTAATACAGGAGCGAAGAAGAGTGGAGTCACAGGGGGAAGAAGAGAGGGGAGGGTTTATGTCTATTACTTCAATTCTCAAAGGATTTATGCCTTGCTTAGCACCACAGGGAGTAAAATACTGTTACCTAAGCTAGTGTCATTCAGTTAAAAGGATGTAATGTGCTTTTTTCCACATTGTTTTACAAAGAGTTCTGTGTGCACAGCGGGACAGATCCACCCTCGCTTGCTGTCTGGAGAAGGTGGAGATGCCCTACCATGGTGAAACTCTCCCCCAGCCCAGGGGTATCACTGGAGACAGGTCCCACGCATGCATGTTCAACAGACAGTTTTTCAAAGCTCTTCGGCTTGGGCTTTCACTCAAAACCACGTATTTTTGTAGCCAACAGAGCAGTCTGGAAGAACACAGCTTGTACTTTCACCCCATGCAATGCACGCTTCTTGCTTGGGTGCTGGCTCCTGAGCCAAGCCACACCGGACCAGCTAGGTCACAAAGTCACCGTAGGGATCCCAGAAAGCACAGAAATAGCTGGTGTGAAGAAAGGGAGCCGCTTCGTGCAGCGTCACTACAGATGTCAGTCCCTGAGTCAAAGGTGAGTGTCTCACTTTAGGGAACACCCAGCTTTTCGGGAGCATCCGTAAATCCCTCCTCCAGAGGCTGCGTTCTCAGGGGTAAGGCATCCTCCTCATCCCTCCCTGAAGGCAACCTGGAAACCCCACTTGGGAACTGTAGCTGTTTTGCAAAGACAGCTCTGCTAGCCAGTATCTCTCCACTGTATCAGCTCCATTGAGGCTACGGTCCAGACTTATTGATTACTTTCTAATCTGTGCCCTATTAAATTCACACATCCATCTAACAATTACATACATGGCATCATTCACTCTCCAGCAATGCCCCATTAGTTCCTATTATGAAGAGCACAATGGTAGTTGTGTTGTTGCTGCCTCATTAACCGCAGTATGTACCTGATCCATGGTACCCAGTGCTGGCCCAGGTCCAGCTCGCAGATTCATCGCAAAAAGCAAAGGCTGTCTCCTTGCCTGACACCCAGGACTTGAATCATGATTTTCAAATGTTCTGTATGTGAGAAACACTTAGGTACAGAGAGTGTCAGATCCCTTTCTGTGAAACTATTATTTGCCTCCAGATAGAATGGGAAACAACTTGTCTCTGATCATAGCAGTTACTTATAAGCTGCCAGACTGGAGGGATAAGTGAGATAAATTAAACTGCGAGAGCTTGCTTTCCAAGAAACAGTTCACTATATTTGCTCACGCATTTAAGTACCCATGCAGCTTTTAGCCTGTAATCAAAGCACGGTGGCTGAATCAAAAGGATCATATTTAGTACACTAGATCAGAGACAAATTCTCAAAGCTGAGCATCGTGTACCAGTACAGTCCCTCCAGGTTTTTCAGCACTCGTCCACTGCCTCTGCTACCTCCACTTGCTACCGCAGACAGGAGCCTGCAAGGCAGCTGCTCTTCTGCTGCCCGTCAGAACTTCTTGCAAATAGGGCAGGACATAATCAGACTCAATTAAAGAACAAGCAACCAAAACCTTAGTCCTTCACCGCCTCCATCTCTCCCAGTCCCATAAAGTCCCCGTTTGCCAACCACACGAGAGGATGCAACTGGTATTATTTCAAAGGCGAGGCTTTTCTCTCCCTGTTTCCCGCAGACTTTGATGGCATTGTGAATGGAGCTTCTGAAATGCCTCCTGCAGCTATGTAATTTGTCTCCACATAAATGTGTTTTGAATGCACATGGTTACCAGATGGAAGATGTATTAAGGGGACCAGATGAGCATGGAGAGGCTGTACAGGCCGTGCATTGTGCTTCCGATATTAGTGGATTCCTTCTCGCAGAGGAAGTGGCCTGTAATGGGAAGTCCCATCTGTCATGAAGATACTTGTTGAAATTGCATGTTCTGATTGAAGTTTTTGTCAAGACTGGAAATATTTTGGCTCCATCAGCTATCCCTTTAGCTCTAATCCCAAAGTGGAGGTACAGAAAAAAATGTAAGAACATTCGGTTTATTGCAATTACCAAAAAGGATGCTATTTAGTCACCAGTAGTTAGAATTTTAAGAGGTGTAGCACAATCACCTTGGCATGATCTGGAAAACTTTCTGAAAGGAGAGATTTATGCACTTGGTACTGGAACTCCTGTGGCTTAAATTTTTTAACTGAGATTCCCAGACCTGTCTGTGAAGCCTGCCTGAAGAACAGCTAACTTGGCATGATCATTAGCAAAAAAAACAGAGGCAATATGAAGCTGAGCGTTTATACCCAAAGGGAATTGAAGGTGCACAAAGAGGACTGGAATACAGGCATATCAGGAGACTGCTCTTAGTAAACAACAAAGCTAATAGCAACAATAAAAAAAAAAAATACACCTAGTTTGGATCAAAACTGCATACTATGTGATCCCAAGTAAAGTTTCTGAAGATGCTCTAGGAGCCAGAACTCCAATGTCTGAGGTCATCATGAATTAATTTTTTCCTTATCTTTGATTTAGGTTTTGAATTAGAAAAATTACTGTGAGCAGGCCAACAGCATAACTGCGGCTGGAAATCCTGCTGGTAGGGTTTGGTGAGGGAAATATCATCTGTGAACCAAAACCTGGCTATCCACCACAAAACCTTCTGCCAGGAACTGTTTCATCCATTCAAGGGCGTGCTTCGGTTTCTGTAAGGTGCCCCCTAGCTTGCCAACATCATGCTTGGCTGACTTACCACTGAGAACTCATTTTTTAGTGATCATGATCAGCGTCTTCTCCTGACTCACCAGCATAAACCCAAGGGGCCAAAACAACAATAAAAGAAGAAAGGTTAACTTGGTGAGACAGCAGCATCTGAAAACTAGGGCAAGATTGTCATCAGCCTGTAGCGACAGGACAAGGAGGAATGGTTTTAAACTAAAGAGGGTAGATTTAGATTGGATATTAGGAAGAAATTCTTACTGTGAGGGTGGTGAGGCACAGAGATGGGTGCCCCATCCCTGGCAGTGTTCAAGGCCAGGCTGGATGTGGCTTTGAGCAACCTGGTCTAGTGGCAGGTGTCCCTGCCCATGGCAGGGGATTGGAACTAGGTGATCTTTAAAGATCCCTTCCAACCCAAACTATTCTATGAGTTTATGATCACCTACCAGTGTAAGCTATTACTGGACCAGTCCCCCAAAGTGACAGGCTGCTGAGCTGTGCAGCCACCGCTCTTGTGCACAGAGCTTGTTGTGCACCTCTGGCAGTGCTGTCACTTTTCCCACCCCTTCCCAGCCACCGCACTGCCTCTGCCATGCCTTCGCTCTGCTAGTCACCTCAAGTACTCTCTGCAAAGTCTGGCACTGCAGGAAGGAGCCTGTGCCATGTAGGACATCCCTGCCCAGAATGGGAACTGCCACTGAATGGAGAAGCCCCTCCATCTCTTTCTTTCACACTCCCAGTGCTGCCATCATGGGGCATCTCAAACCAGTACTGAAAAACTCTAGTAATTAGTGATGTCTGTACACATTGTTCGGGGCTGGTGCTAGCCAGGGTGTAAGTTATTAACAGTTCCTAGTCAAGTGCAAATCAGTGTGGAAAGTGAGCACTATATTACCAAATTATCTTGTCACTTCACGCCTGTGCCGCTTGGCTCAGCTCAGTGTCTCAGCGCTGTTGAACGGTGCTTCAAAACCCGCTGGCAGGGATGCGGGAGGACGGGCTGTCCCGCATGGGCTGGGGCTGGTTTCGGTCCGGGCTTTGCCTACCTCAGCCAGTCGGACCACGAGCGTTTGTCTCACCCATGGCAACTCACCTGCCTCTTCTGGTGGTGGCTCCAACAACAGCAGTGAAGGCCCTAGGGCGGTCTTCGGGCCAGCGTTTCCCTGTGGCAAGCAGGGGCTGAGCGCTGCAGTTTCTCACCTAGCAGCAGGGAATACGCTCCACACTGACATGTTACAGGGACGATGGAAGAAAAAGCGTTTCTTTGCTATAAGCCTTGAATCCCAGCTTGCTAGGATCATCACAGGGAAACCTGGACTGGAGTGAGTCCCCCAGAGTCTTAGAGGACAGAGCTTTTCAAAAGCACAAGGTTCAGCTCATGATAAATACCAGCGGTGGGGGCTCACGCTTTATTTCCCCTTTGTTACTGGGGGTCTGGCGCTGCAGCACGTTCTCCCTCCAGAGACAGTCACTGGAAACCAGCAGCACTTGTGCACATCTTTGCAATGGGAGCTTAAATTAGAACTATCCCCAGGAAGGGTGAAAAGCACTTTGGATTAGCAATGACATTTTAGCAGCCTCCGCGCCAAGCTTAGCAGGATGGGGCCCCATGCCTGCGAGTTCTGCTGGCCTCTGTGCTGGAAAACGGTACGGTAGCAGCTGAGGAAGCTGGGACAACAAATACATCTGCAGCAGAAAATTCAAAGCAAGGGCTGATTTACCTGAGCTAATTGCAAATCACTTTGTTCAACTGGATCTAAGACATCCTAAGTCCATCCTTCAAAGATAACAGCTACGAAGATAACATTGACTGACCTGTTTGCAACCGCGCCGTGCCGCGTGCTGGCAGGCATGTCCCTGTATTGAGCTACGTGTACCTATAACGTGGTCAGCTCCTGTGCATCCTTCTTTCTTCCCACTGGTCTGGAAATGGAAGAGGTTGTAGTAAGAGAGCTCTCGGGGATGTCCAGCACACTGTTTTTCATTACAGCGTTTCTGTCATTGTTGGGTTTCTCCCCCACTTAAGCCCCACCTGAACCCAGCACAATTTTTAATCCATTTTCTTTCGAAGTACTTGATCTAGTCACTCGGTAAATACATACTCCTTACCCTTTAAAACTATTTTCTCTCTTTTTAGCTTGTTTTTTTAACAACAGAATACCTTCTTTCAAAGCCACTGTGAAGAAAACTGTGATGGATGGTGGAGGGATGGTATCAAAACGAAACCAAACCTGCTTCCTGGATTAAATTGGTGATAAAATGCTCTTAAGATGCTTTTGTTACCTCTGAGAGTTTAGGGGCTCAGCTCAGGTGCTGCACAGGCAAGGATGTTTCCTACCACATCCCTGGCAGCTTGTGTGTGTGTAGAGGGGGGGAATTCACCGTGTGCGCCCAGATCCCCCCAACACTTTCTCTTGGCCGTAGCCTCCGCCACCTCCTTTATAGCCTCCAGCTCACTCTTTCTGCGGTAGAGTTAGACTTCAGCTTCCTTTAATGGTGGATTTCCAAGTTCTTCTAACTCAGACACCATAAATTGACATGCTTTAATGTTCACCTAGAGAAACTTTTCTTCCCTAGGCACGCTGGAAACCGGCACAGGCACTTCAGAAGATCCCCCAGCACTGACCTGCAAATGCCGCGGGATCAGCCGCCTTAAAGATCAAATCTCAGTGTAACTGAGTCCTGTGCAAGTCCCAAGATGGGAACAGCAGGGCTGTCTGGAGCACAACCATTCTCAGGGTTTGGGCAGGTTTTTCACCTTGGCAACCTGCTAATTTACAATTTTCAGGGAGAGGCGTGCAGGGATAATGAGCTTAAGTGAGAGACGAAATGGAAAGAGTACACCAATTTTATGGGCTGTCTTCTATGTACATTTTCCACCCAGAAGCTGAAGCACAAGCAATTCATCTCCACACTTTGTGGCACAGGTTCCAGACACTGCTCACGTGCCTGTGGGGCGGTGGGTTTGCTGGGGCCGGCCCTGCAGCAGAGGTGGGGTGGCCGTGTGAGTAGACGTGAGGAGCACAGAGATGGAGAAGCCTGGTCTTTCTGAAAGAAGCAACAGCAAAGTTTGATGAAAACACAGACTTTCTAGCGCCATGGCAGGATCTGTGCATGGCTTATCGGTGACTTCTTTGTAGCAGGCACCGGTGACACCTCATTGAGTCTGTGTGGGCTACTATTATTTTCCACTGTCTTCATTCTCACTCACATGTTAAGTTTTTACTCCCTTTTATGTGTTTGAGAATAGAATCCCACGCAAATGTCTCAGAGCCTTGAAAGAAAGCAACCAACAAAGGCTCAAAAGCCTAGTGTCTTTAAAGGTGCCTTTTTGGGGGCTTTTTCTTGTGTTCCCCAAGTCTGGGAGAAAAAAAATGCCTTCGACGTAGGAACATTTTCTAGAGGCAAGTCACGGTGAAGGGAGTTTATCCCACATCTCTCCATCTTTCCTGGGCACCTTGTTGAGCTGCAGGGAAAGGCACGCACCTTTTTCTTCCATGTGCTCCATTGTACAGTCAGACAGGCACAGCGCGATGCAAAGGAGGTGGCTTCCCCCCCCTTTCCCTGATTTGGTTCTGCCTTGATGGAGTTTTTAATTCTATTGTGAGTTTTCAAAACACTCTGCTTCTCAACACGCTCATCTGGTCTTTGCTCTTCCTTTCTCTGACCTCCTTATCTACTTCCTTCCAAGGCTCTGTAGATTTTCCTTTTTACAGGCTTTGGAGGAAAGTTGGGGATGGGTGACTGTAGAGCAGGTCCCATCGCTTGCCCTTGAGCTTTCAAATTCCTACACAATGTCAGGGCTCCCTGCTGAGCCAGGACCCCTTGGCATGCAGATTACAGAGCTGACTGAAAAGCCAGAATCTCATATACAGTGAATCTGAAAAGTTCAGTTTGGATTACCTATAACTTTATAAGTATTTTGTGATTCTATTTTAAAATTCTTAATAAAAACCTTGATGATTAGAGTACTTCTAAAATTTGAAAGCAAAACTTCTATTTGAAGACTGTCTTGTATTTTCTCCAAAAGAAGACTTTATGCACAAGATACATCAAAACTGACCCTTAAAGACAAGTTTTTACCTTTAAAGAATTTATTTTTAAAAAATAATCTTTCCCCCCTTCAAGGGGCTTAGTGGAGTCAGGCAGAAAACACTGGTTCTTCCAAATTAAAAAGTCGTAAGAAAGCAGAAGGGAGTAGCGTGACTTACTTCTCCTGTAAGTCACACGGCACGTTTGTTGCAGTGAAGGGAAACCAACACCTTCCAAGACCACTCCCAGTGTTGTAACAATTGCACACAGTGTGATGAGATGTTCAAATTGTTCTGAAATTTAATTTAATCTTACTTCTCCCTCCAGTCTACTACTTCCCTTTTGTGGCCCTAATCATATCCTTTCAGAGACTTAATTGTTTACAAAAGGGGGGGGTTTATAATTGAATAAACATGCTTTCCTTCCATCATTTCAGTTGACCATATCATTCCTTTAGGGAAATAACACAGACTTACATATGTAATTACCTTCTCTGATCTGCATCAGCCTATACATACGACAGTGTCCCCTGAGACTCTTGTACAAGGTCTTTCTTCCACAGACTTAAAATGACTTTTCACTGCTTTCTTCATCATTTTGGGTTCGGCGACAAAATGAAACTGTATATACATGCTGCTTCTTCACCATCCGCCTGCCCGCCCCCAGGGCAAGAGAGTCCTCCTTGGAGAGCTTCCATCTCATTGCTATGTCCTGAAGGCACAAGAAAGTAAATGTAATGAACGGGGATGCTTCAATACTGATGTTTTGTTCACAGAATCTAGCCCAACTACTTGTTGTGGTAATCACCTCGTCAAAGGTGATTTAATGGCATGTCAATATTTCATGTTTCAATATTTCAAGAAAACCTGGCATGCCAAAATTTCATAATTTTTCTCATTTTTTCTTTTCAGTCCTGGCACAACTTATGTCAAACTACTGAGATGCTCCCCAAAAACCTTAACTGGTAACCAGTGCTTTGGGAGGGCAGTGCACACTGTATAACCACTGGAGGATTATCTCAGTGTCTTCCAGCACTGGAGAACTGGAACTGCTTTTTCTGTTTTCGCTTGTACCCCAGTCATGATTTACACGGACAGTGCTAGACTTTCACTCAGCTTGAAAGACCTTTCATCTCCAGGGCTTGACTACTCCTATGACTAAGTTTTATTCTTATTATCATGCTGCAAATCCTTTATTAACCTGCTGTCTTCCAGAATACTTCTAGCTACTCATACAGACCAATTAAGTATTTCATCTTGCCTCGTATTCTTCTTTCCTGACCTTCACTGAGCGGTATTATTACTGAAATCGCTATACATGTATGCACCCTACCTTTCTCTGGCCCCTCTAGTAGGTCTGGGTGCTGGACAGATCCTCTTTTAGTTCAATCAGCATGAGCATCTACAACCAACACTTTTTCATTTAATGGGTGAAAGTGGACAGCCATTGAGACAGAGCTTCAGTACCTAGAAGGAACCCCAGTAGACAGGCAGAGCTGATGGGGGAGCTCAGTGAGCACATGAGACATCCTGCTCATACTGTGCTTCGGGGTTGGTTCTCTGTTCAGAGATGAATGGGATGGCCAGCATTTTACTGTCTCGGACTAAGCCAATGCTGTGTTCAGCCCAAGGTGGACCATGAAGCGGGCTGAGCTTGGCGCATCTCATGCAGCCCCCAGGTTCTCCCATGTGCTCTGAAGATAGCTATAATTTCATGTGCAGGACCTGGGAAAAGCTGGGTGATCCCAGAATGGATGTGAACTCAGGCTCTTTGCCAGCCACTGTCAGTGTCCTTATTCCAGGACAGAGTGGAAGGACATTTTTCATGAGCATAACAAAATCTATGGAAAGAACTGAAAAAAAAACAGGATTTTCTGCTCCAGGTCATGACCTGCATAAACCCCCTCCTTTCTGGGTTTTGCACTCAACAGCTGATTTCACACCCCTCGTCCCCAGCAGTGCTGTGTGATATGAGCTGATACACCGCTGCCTTCAGCGGCTGGGGGCTCCCAGCCTCACGCCATGCATAAGTCTGCAGTTATTGAGTGACTCCAGGATGGTTTCTAATAATAACTGGAGAATAACCCCCATTCTGTGCCCAGAGCGGGTCTTCTCCCACGTGTGGATGTAGCTGTCCTGCCTGGGAAGGTGCCAGGCGCTGCAGGACCGGAGCTCTCCGTGCCCCTGTGACTGCCATGGAGAGCAGGCAGAGCGAGGGGCTGAGCGGCTGCCGTGGGGGGGTCACTGTGGGGAGGGCGAGAAGGGAGGGAGCTCGGTGGCTACGTGCAGGGACCACCAGTAGCCAGAAGGCTGTCCAGTTCCAGTCCTCCCAACAAAAATGGAGCTAACCATGAGAGTACCCCTGGTCAGACCTGGTGGTCGCACAAAGGCCAGCGAGCTGGTGCGCGGCGGAGACCCAGCCCCACGCAGGCACACGGAGCCGTGTGGGGCACCCCACAGACCGCGCCTGATCACAAGGAAAGGGAAGGAGTTTAATACGGGGAGCAAAGAGCACGGAGCCAGCCTGCAAAACAGAAGCTCCAAGCAGGATCTTCCCCAAGCCAAATCTCTTTGGAGGACAGTGGAACGCTTGAACAGGGGTTCCTGCCGCAGCACACGGGGTGCATCGGGCAGGGAGGGGGTGCGTGGGGCACAGGGGCTGTGCTCTTACCGGCTTCCCAGTGCCGCTGGACCAGTGTGGCCAAACTGCATAGCTCTGGCATCCATGCTTTAAATCAGATGTTGAAATATTCAGGAAACAGCCAAGTAAATCAGAACAGGGCAACAGAAAACGTCTTGAAATGAGAGGTTTGTAGAACTCATTGTATATGTTAACAAAATAAAGAATAAAAATTAACTTAAAAGAGAAATTTCTGGTACTACAGAGCTTACACATCTGCCAGGGGAAGGCAGAACAGGATGAAGAGGCTGGAAGCTGAAGGTGGACATATTCCACTTGGGAACAAGGCACATATTTTCAGAAGAGCTGGCAATTAAAAGCACTGGGACAAATTCCCGAAGGAAGAAGGGTTCCTTCAACTTTTTCTGTCTTCAGGTGGGGCCCGGGCTCCTTTATAGAAGACACACAGGAATCCACCTCAGTGGTCCAGATTTAGCTGGACTGGAACAGCTCAGCCCTCTGCCACCCGCAGCAGCGTGGCTTCGTCCAGACCCTCACCCCCAGGACATACACCACCCCATCAGCAGGGAAAGGGGCATTTTAAGGGCCAACACATTTCTACCTTCCTCAGGAGGAAATGGAGCAGAACAAGAACAAAAAAAAAAAAGAGAGGGGGGTAAAAGTACTGAAAATAGGAGTGACAGAAAAGAGCAAGGACTGAAGGGAAGTGGAGCAAGGCAGGGTGCAGGACAGCGGGCACCACTGTACTGATGCTGTCTGCTGGTGACAGTGGCATCACTCAGCATGAAGTGCCAGCACCAGCATGCATGGCTGGTGGCCACAGCAAGACTTCTTTGCTTACCCCAGGAGGTTTCCCCTGCGAGTCCCCAGGGTGAGGCGGGAGGGACCCTGCGGGCGGCAGGAGCCTGCCAGAGCCTGAGTCAGCCTCTCACCTCCCAGGATGAGGAGGAGGTGGGCTGGGTGAGAAAGGAGCCATGTGAGGGGGCTGCTGGGACTGGTGATCACTCTTTCGAGTTTTCATTTCCTCGTAGATACAGGCTGCCCTGCTCAGAAACGAAACTTAGAGAAAGACAAGCTGGTGCTGCGTGAGGTGCAAGGAGCCATAATGCCAGGTCATAGGACGAGGGGCAGCGTGGCTGCCGGCAGGCATGCACAGCGCGGACACAGCCCTGTGGAACACGTGGGACCAGCTGAGCTCCCACCTAGCTCTGAAGGAGAGGGTAAATGCAGGGAAGATGTTTGCAAGCGCAGAGGAGGGGTCTAGGAAGGGTGGAGTGGTGATGCTAGAAAGGAAAGAGCTTCCCCTCCGCCTGTCTTTGCAGAAAGGAATGCCAGAGGGGATGAGTCTGTTTTCACTTCGGAGCTGTTATGGGTGTGCAGCAGCTTTTACAAGCCTTGGAGCATCCCACGTGTGCCCGTACTTGAGGCTGCTGGCCTGGGCAACAGCCTGCTTTGCTTGTGTCACAGCGGGGCTGACACATCGTCATCTATTGCCCCTACGAGGGGACGCAGCTTCTTGCTCTGCTTTGTTCCAAGGCAATATTGTTCTGTCTTAGCCCTGACATAAATCACCCTGCAATGCTCCTTTTCCATAAGGAACTCCTGTGCGCCAACAACTGTCTTCCTCACGTGGTCAGATCTGTGTGGAGACTACGTGAGCCAGAATCAAGCTGGGTAAGAGCTCAGCAAACCCACACTGCCCTTCCATGAGGCTGCCTGATTTCCACAATGGGATTACTGGGACAATGCAGAGAAGGAAAGCAGACTTCCAACTTCAACCTTCTGTGTAGAGGGAGAGGGCGAAGACAGTCAGGTTTAGCTGGATAACTCAGTGCCCATTGTGGAGATTTGGATGGAGCTGTTTCTTGATGGGGTGGTGAAGCGCTCAGTCTGTAGCACTAAATCTCCCATGGAAGAACCAGCAGTGTTTCTCATCATCAAAGATAATTTCTTTTGTAAGGCAAAGGTTATGTCTGTATTCCATGTTTCTGCAGTGCTCCAACGACAGAGCCTTCAAAACACAAAACCAGATGAGTACTGCACCAACACAGAGAAACCTCGAGTCTTCAGACAGCCTGGACAGGAGTCCTGCGTCCTGCTCACCAACATAATGTCATTGTTTTCTTACTCATGGTGCAGTTACTTACCCAGAGATAACTTGCTTACGGAAGCAATAGACTTGTTCACGAGAAGCACGGGGACAAACCCAGAATGTACTAATGAAAAGCAAGTGGAAATGCCCATCTCATCCCAAACACACGCCAAATACCGAGGTCTCTTTGCTGCCCTTTCAGAGTCGGACAAAGTTCCACGGTCGTTGCTGTGCACCGACTTTGAACTGGTTTTGATTTCCAGTGCCCCGTGTTCATTTAGAAAGGCACAAAGGCTAAAATATTTGTCTAAATGACTTCAAGGGTTCTTTAGCAGATTAACCAAATCTAGTGTTCAAAAATGAGCATTTTAATTGTAGAGCCACAAGGCAGGCAGAGCTATGGTGTTCAGTGATGCTTCATAAATCTCACCAATTTGTACAGTTAGCTTAAAATGAAAGCTGTAATTAAAAGCAAAGGAACAGCTAGCCCCGTCACAAACTAAATGGTTAGATTAAAGATTATGCAGTATCTGATTATTAATGTGCAGGATAACTGTTCAGGAGCTCCATATTTGTTCAGCAGGTTTTCTTAATAGTGGCAAATATTTCCCGTAACGCCAGATCCTCGCACCAAAGTCAAATACGAAAAGTTGCACAATTTTCCTCCGGTAGTTTCATTCTGCCTGGTAATTTCCACAGATTTTCTGCATTTTTTTGCTCTCAGGTTTAGTCAACATGACACTAGGCCACGCCACGGCTGGGTTTTTTGGTGGGGGGAGAAGAGCTGTCCCATTCCCATAGCCGCAGAGCCGCAAAACAGGCTGATTTCATTTTTCCCCTTACGCAAATGGAAGGTCCCCGCTCCCTGTGACGCACGATTCTGGCTTTCAAGAATAAGTAACTCCAAGGTCACCTGCGAGTCTCAGCCTGCCCTGGCCACCCACCACCACAGGGGCCGTTAGCACAGAGGTGCGAAACCCCACCTGAGAAGCACCACAAAAGCACCCAGCGGAGGAAGGGTGGGAAGGGGAGAGGGCCGTTTGCCTCCGCGCAGTACACGAGTGGCTGGTTGGATTAGTTTAGTTTCAGTAACCTCAGAGTCAGCATTTCAGATGTCAGTAATTTCCACTGACAGTGACTGAGCTCAGGCCAAGTCAGTGAGGGACACGGATAAAAAGGGGTAAAAATTTACATTCGGTCAATGGAAAATTGAACAGAAGGGTGACCCAGATGAGCGGTCACCCCACCCAGCCCCCTTTCCTCACATAGGCTGCCAGAACAGGTCTTGCCCAAGAAAAGGCAGATGACTGACTTACGTCTGGCTGTTGCAACGGCCACCAAGATTGAAACACAATTAAACAGCCATGCTAGGCAGGGGCATTGCAGAGCTGGGGGTGCCTGGGGCAGAGCCAGCAGGGGCTGCTGCTGGGGCAGCTCTGCAGCGGCAGAGGAGCACCTTGTTCCTGCATCATCATGACTTTTTTGACCCTGTCCCAAGTCGGGCAGGTACGGGCACAATTTCAAATAAGACAGCGGCAGAGTACAGGCAGCTCCAGCAGAAGTCATGGAAGAACAGAGGGGAGAGCTACAGCCCGGAGGTTTGCACTTAGGTGTTTAAATCGTGGTGGCAAAACGCCTTGTTGCTCAGGCAAGCCCTGTGTTCGGGGCTGGGCTCTTGCACCCTGTGATCACCCACCTCTTTCTGGGCACTGTTCTGCTCAGCAAGCTCAAGGCACTTTGCCAGGAAAGATCCGCCTCTCTGATGCTGAGCTCTGACAAAGTGACCCAGTTTGGTGGCTGTGTTCAAAGCATCACAGGCAGGTACGTGCCTCCCTCCTTCCCAGGGAGAGCCATACAGGAGAGCCTTGCACAGCTCTAGGGTGGCTGCATTTGATCCATAAAGGGGCTTTAAATTAATGAATCCCTAAGCTACAGGGCTGCAAACTAATTGATCCTCAGGTTAAGGAGGAGAGGAAATGCTGGGGGGGGGGGCTTTCAGCTTGGAACCCCGTTACATGGAGCACCACAAGCTGTGGTGGGATCAACAGGGTCCCAGTGGGAAGATTTCTTGGGCCTGGCCAGTCCTCCCCATTGTTTTATTCATTATTAAAACCTGAAGTAATTGTAAGTGTCTGCTTATAAGGAACCCAACACAAGGTCTTACACAGTAGGCCAGAGGTGCCATCAGCACGGTGGTTCACCCAGCATCATGCATGTGTGAGTGACATGTCATCATCTCATTTCCAGGAGAAATTACATCTTTTAGAGTCCCAGGTATCCCTTCTACCAGGACATGTCAGGCAATTAGAAGCTGTGTCAAATTTAAGTACGCCTGGCCACCCTCACAAACCTGTGGAGTACCATCATCCAAGGGAGGGAGGAAGAGAGGAGGTAGCTTCATGGGGAAAGGGGAAACAAATGTGAAAACAGTGAATAATCAAGGATGTCTATAGTGGAGGATCCTGAATAAAAGTTTCTGTACTTCCCCTGCCTTGCCTAGGGCTTTCTGTCCTAGCTAAAGGCCCAGCTATCTCCCTGACAGCCACAGGGGATGGGTCTCCCCTCTACGGAGTTTCTCATACGTGGGCAGCATTTCCTCAGTACCATGAGTCGTGCAGTCAGTGGCCCCACGCACGGTGAGGAGTCCCAGGACAAGGGCACCCCAGGGATCTCCAGTGGGTATATAGGAGTGAGGGCTTGTCAAAGGATCTGGTCCCCCTGGATTCACAGGCTGCTGCTGAGCTCTAGCTGTACACGCTCGTGGCACCCTCGGCTCCTACATCTCTTCAGGTTGTCTTGGTCCTTGCATGCTATCACCTGGGCAGCAAGTCCTTAAAAGATGCCCCTTGGCTCTGTCTCCAGGCTCACATGTCCCTGCACCCAGGGCATGCTGCAGAGCTGCCTCGATGCTGACATCAAGAGGACAGCAGGGACTATAGGAGAGGGAAGATGATGCTGGTGCTTGGGGAACCAGCCTGAAAAGCGGCTGATTTGGCTTCTATTCTTGCTCCCAGGCCACATCACCTCCACAAATAGAGCATGGGAACACAAGGACTTCTCAATTATGTTCAGCAAGGCTCCCACTCCTATGACTGTTTCCCTCTCTTCTTCACACCTTCTAAAGTACAGGACTTACCTTCTTTTTGTAAGGCCCTTCCCAACCCCTTCTGTAATTGTGGCATCCTTTTGGCTAGCTGTGCTCTTTTCTTTCATACAGCCCTTTTCTCCCGATTTTCTTATTTCGCTTTCTGTTCCACTGTGTGTTCTCAAATGATTTATTTCCTCTTTCTCCTTTTCCTCTGTCTTCAGCAAAGATTTCTCTTCCCTTCTTTACTTCTAAGCCCACAGGGAGAGGGGCTGGAATCCTTCTTCCAGTGCATCAGGGTTGTTTGTTTGTTTGTTTTTTTCCTGAGTCCTGATTTAGTGAAACCTCTGAAAAACTGATGGTGACTACTGTAGCAGCACAGGTACCCAGTGATGACTTTATTGACAGTGTCATGACCTGTCAAAAGAAAACAGCTCAGCCTGAATGTACCAGACCAAGCCTGCAAGATGTGCAGTTCTTGGATCCCCCCCATCCCCTTCTTTCTTAAGCAAAAAGCAGCTCTTTACTAGGTTTGCCTTGTTATCTGTTGATGAGATTAATCCAGCACCCACCTCCTGCCCCCAGCTCTGTGGGAATCCAGGTTGCCTGCAATGTCAAGCAAGTCTAATAAATAATTTGGATGGAGTCAGTGCATTTAGTCAAACAAATAACTTCATTCAAAGGGCAGAATGGATTTTGTCAAAAGCCTTTTTTCATTATGTCAAAACGAAGAAAAAATTGTGCAGCCCTTTCATTCTGTCACCACAAAGGCATTTGTTCAAGCTTCTGGCTTTGCTTGATGTAAAAAATGTAGTTGTCAAGCCCCACACAGTGAACTGCTCTTCCCCACTCCTAGTGGGAGCACACAACCCCTCAATTCTGCACAGGGATGAAGGGACAGGAGTTGTCACTCCACAGAGACACTGCTTGGACGGGGCTCTGGCGCAGAGAACAAACAGCGGATGGTCCACGGGGAAGGGTAAGCAGCAGGCCCAGGCTGATTGCACCCAGTGCTGAGGAAGACCCATTCCAGCCCTCCTGGACTGGTGCGTGTCCCTTCCCTGTGCCCCAAGCCACCTCCAGCAGCATCCTGAGACATGTTCTGCAGGAGGATGCAACACCCTCTGAGTGCCCAAAGGAAATTCAGACATCCCATACCATCTTGAAAAATCCCTCTCCATTGAAAACACTTTGCTAAATTAAGCACATACACATCAAACATGCATGTGAGCAAAAACTGGAAAATAGGAAATATGGATATTTTTGGCATGTCTTTCATTATAATTATTATAAGTAATTAAAAAGAAGACTGGAACCTGTGGGCAAAGTGCTGAGCACTAGAAGTCCATTTATCTACAGTCAAAATGAGAGACAAAGAGAGGGTTCAGAGCAGTCATGGGCTGTATCTCCTGTGTGTGTTCTTGGACAATGTGCAGCCACCCACGTGTACCATCCTGAAGCGATGTGCGTTACAGTTTACCACGTAAGCCTTTGTACTCACTGCGGTCTGTAGCCAAACTTCCAACCTGCCATTCACAGCCAGCAGCCCCCAGAGGTCTCCCAGGGCCACGATGACAGTTTGGCTGTTACAGGACCTGCAGCTGCCCAGCTAAGCGCTGTGAGTCACAGGAACAGGGCAGGCACTGTACAGCTCCCTCCAACAAAGAACTGTGCATCCAGGGGGTCATCACATCCACAAGCGTACACAAAACTCCTACCTTAATGCAATAAACTCCTCCGACATAAAAGATGCTCTACATACAGCAATAGACTAATCAGGCGGCTGACTCATAACTGTTGAGGAAAAGGGAGAAGACATCAAGACAGTGTGCTATTTTTAATTTTTGAGTGGTGCTCCATTGCCGCAGGGGACATAAAGAGCTTAGGGAGACATGTTCCTGTACTGGATCAGCACAAGTTCATCCTTACACGTTCTTCCAACTCACTGAAGCAGCTCCAACCTCCTCCACCCTCACTTCCCACACCCCAGAGCAGCCCCAGACAACTGCCCCCTCACTCCTGGCACAAGCTCACACTTCTCCAGCCCTTCTCAAGCTCCGTGGCTCTTGCACACCAGCCTGTATGCAGCTGCCGCAGGATGGGTCAGTGCTGAGCCCTCCACGCTGCAGATGGCTGGAGCGGTGGCAGCACCAAGGGGCCACCACAGCGACTCCTGCACACCCACCCTCCCCCCAGACTCCACAGGGCTCCTGCCTCCACGGATGGGGGGACAGGAACTGCTCCCCGGGCTGGCAATGGGGCATTTTGCATCCCTACCGGAGACCCCGGGCTGGGAGGCACACGGAGCCCCACATCCATGCTGAGATCCATCTAAATACAGCCACCAGGAGAATGGCAAAGCAGCCTTTCATTCAGATGTAGCAGAAGAATAATGACTTCATTAGATACCAATTGATTGATAAAGAGGGTTTTATTGAAAGGTCTAATGTGTGTAGCCAAAATTAGTTTGCCATGTAATTAACTAAAAATGACTTAAGCAATGCATTCTTAATTATTATCTTAGTACAGCCAACTTGTAAGAAATTTCAAGCATTTAATTGGCATTTGATAGAATAGCTATAGCAAGCTAATTAGGTACCAAATTATGGAATGCGCTAATTGATATTTAATAAGTATGTCAATTGGTATCTAACTAGCCAATATGTTATAGCTATCTTGGAATATGTCAATTAAGTGCCTAAAGATCTCTTTCAAGTAGATTATAAATGTAATCTATTAAGGATGTAATTTACCACATTTTTTGATTATGGATTGTAACTTATTTGCTTCCTGAATATGTTATTGCTATTTGCAGACTCATTCATACAATACAACATAACACAATCTTGCCTACATGAGCAACTTTGACAACTGATGCTTTCCTGGGCTATACTCCTCTCTCACTTACACTGGCATAAAGATTTACACCCCCTTCGCTGGACCCACAGGGGGACATCTGAAACATACACCGGTGCAACAGCCCCAGTCAAACTTCACGGAGCTTAAACGGGTTTAGCTGCCACTGGTGACTAACCAGAGCCTTCTGGTTACCATCCAGAGGTGGCCAGCTGGAGAGGGGCCAGGGTGACTGGCAGGACCAGCTCATCTGGAGGGTGGTGGCCCCAGCTCAGCCCCGAGCCCTTTGGCGTCTGGTCTTGTTCATCATCAGAAAAAAAATCAGGGGGATGCAATTAAAGCCAGTGGCATCGCACAGGTCTGTACCAGGGGAGAGTTTTTCTCTGCAAGTTTTTTTTCCCCTCACAGATCATAAAACGTTCTGCTCTCAGGACAGGAGCAAGGGGGGGTTGCATGGCAAGGGC
>JAVJGJ010000002.1:2482972-2522822 GCA_035590215.1 Microhierax caerulescens
CCCCCCCGCCCCCCCCCCCCCCCCCCCCCCCCCCCCCCCCCCCCCCCCCCCCCCCCCCCCCCCCCCCCCGCATGAGAAGCAGCTTAATTTAAAGGGTAGGATGTCCTCAGCGCCTCTCAGGAGGCAGGCATCACATCCCGGGATGGCAGGCTAGCCCGCCTAGCTCCTAACAGGATTTACCTGTTACTTGAACACTCCAGTCAGCCCGAATCCCCAGGGAATTTCACTAAAGAGTTAATTTAAAGCACAGTGATGACCATGGTTATTTTCTTTTGATTTCTTTGATACAAGTTGCCATTTACACTATGACTTCAGAGGGTTTTTTTCCCTAAAGCAATCCACACATCTCTTTGTATCATGCGTAAGTATAAGGTTCGTGTTATGAGAGGTGCAGCACATAACATTAGTGTTGTAGCGATCTGAGCACTTTATCTTCATGAGTAAAGTACCCAGCTGCTCTTGAATTCAACTGAAAAAAAAATATGCTGCCACTCGTAACAGCAATACATTTTCAGTTACTAATAACAACTGTTGTCATGGAAACAGCCGGTCCAGCATGAATGTAAGGATTTGCTTTCAGGTCAGTGCTGTATTAGTCAGCAGCCTTTCAAAACCTCATCTCCCTGGCACAGAAGTCTCCTGTCCAATTTACTCTCTACAGCACTTTTTCTCCATTGTGAATTACTCAAAATTAATTACATTTTATGACAATTGTACGCAGCTCCTTTTCAACTCTGCTCTTTGTATAATGACTTGGAAATGTTTTATGGAGGCCAAAAGAAAATTTCATTACTATATCCAGGTTTGGGCGAGGGGGGGGTCTTTCTTTTCCACAGGAATACATGATAGGAATAAGCTGAATTATCATTACGATCATTAATAATAATAGAGCATTTGGTGTACAGACAGGTAAGCACTTGGGATGCATTTGTGTTCCCACCCCTTCTGGGGTCTGCGAGTCAGCTGGTGCAAGGAGTAGCGCAGGGGGCTGCAGGAGGCTGGGGAGGGGTGCACAGATGCCCAGCACCACCTCCCCTGCCTCCTAAGCTCATTTGGAGCCCCCGTGGTGGACGTGGGTAAAAGGAGTTTGCTCCATCCCAGCCCTGTGGGCTCATTTCTGCCATTTCCATGGACCCTGTGGACAATCAACTGGAAGAGGCCAATGTCCCTCAGCCCCCAGCTGACCACATCACAGCTGAAAAATGCTCCTTCCCCACCCAGACAGCAATGCCAGTGGCAACTGGCTGTGGAGACCAAGTCTGGGCATTTTACCAGGGAAAGCTTCAGGGTGGAGCCTGGCTCCCAGAAGGCACTTTGGGACCATTTCTTTTGGCTTTCAGAATCTTCAGACACCCAGATCTCCCACGGATGCTGGCAGGAGCAAGAGGGCTTTCAGCCCTTTTCACAGCCTGATTTAATTCTTCATTAGCTGCTCTGCCCCTCCCACCAGAGAGAAGCAGCCCCATTCAAAGTGTGGGCACACCAAGCCCGTGAGCCCCCTGCTCCTTCTCACATACCTCTCAAAGCTCCCTCCTACACAGACATATCCCTGCTCTTTCCTGAGAGGAAGAACAAAAATTTGCATTTAATTTCTACCATTCTGGGACAAAACTTGCTGGAAAATATCCCCAGATATGAGCGCAGAACAAAGGGACTGATGCTGCTCCCATACATCCCCCATGACCGCGGTCCATTTCTCACACAGTAAGGAGCAGGGTTTGGTCCTTCTTCCTTCCCAATCTGTTGCAACTTGTTATGGCAGTCATGAAATAAAGCAACACAAATAAAATAGTAAGCAGCAAAAAGCTTTACCACTGGTCAGACTCGACTGTCCACGCTGTTTCTCCATCCTCCAGAGGCCAGACCACACTCCTCCTTCTCTCTGCTTCATCCAGGTTTTTCCCACACTCCTCAGAGCTATTTAACCACTTTGCTGTAGGATCACAGCTGCCCATCGTCAAAGCAAGGCCACAGCTGCACTTTATCAATGTCAATCAACCCACTGTCTGCGTCCCCTTACACCAATCCTGCTTTTTTTCCTTGTAGATCTACTCCTATCCCTATCCCTGTGCATTTCCCTTCTCCTTGGTACTTTTAGTTTTCTCCACTCTCAATCCACTTTTTCCTATCTGTTGCCTCTCTTTTGAACACCATAACCTAAAAATCAAATGAAACCTCTGTATTCCTTATTCCTGGGGGGACAGGCAGTCCTGGATGGAGGGTGAAGTCCTTGCCTTGCTGTGGGGATAGCTACATGGATATGGTAAAAATTAGCAAGGGGCTGGTGGTTCAGGAAGGTTTTCTAACAAAAGAGGCCGAATACACTTTTGGGAGGGAGTGACTGAATTCGGGGGAGTTGCAGATTTCAGCATCTCTTGGTGCTTGCCTTGGTGGGGTGCCCTATGGTGGGGACAGGTCTTGGCACCTTGCTGGAGAGCAGGTCCCAGCTTGACATGAGAGGAGTGAAGGAATAACGGTGAAATACATCAAAAGCCACAGTCAGAGCATTTCTGATCTGGAGTCCAACTTCTCCAAAGACATGGCTGGAGCGGAGAGCTGGATTTTGAGTCAAAAGCTGCAAAGGGAGGAAAGGCTCTGACTTTCAGGTTCAAGATGCTCCCAACAGAGAGGGGATGAAAAGGACTGAAGGGAGCAAATCTCCCAGCAAAGACGTGTGCTGTACACCTGTGTGCCTCCCCCCCTTGGAGGTCTGCCTCCAGGCCTGCTTCCTTCACACCCAACCCAGCAAGGCTGAATGGTGGAGACAGTTTGCTTAACCTTGAGTACTATGTAAAAAATCAATACCGGTAATGATAACTGAAAGGGAAGGAGCCTGGCAAAGATTGCTGAAGAAATGTTTGATTTCTCATTTCACTCAAAGTCCTGCTCACCCAGGCGGAATGCATGGTCTCACCGTTTGCCTATTAACCCGACCCTTATTGATTAATTCATGGGTGCTTCGAGGGGTTGAGGGTCGCCCTGGGCACTGCTCGTAGCTCCCAGGCCATGGCTGGTGCATTGTCCACACGATCTGGGCTGCGCACCAGGTGGGTTGCCGTAGCTATGTCAGATTTGTTTTGCTATTGTTCATATCACCAGAACCACAGAAAAGCATTCTGGTTCCAGGGACCCCCTCTGCTCTCGGCCATCACCCCTCTGACACAGGAAGCCCCCATCCCAAGGAAACGTGGGTGGCTGGAGCTGCCAAGAGAAAAATTTAATGGGGACATTGCAAGCTTGCGTGCAAAGACTTTTCCCGAAGCTGAGGTGCACCCCACACCCGGGAGGTCTCTGCCACCCTGCGCAGAGGCCAGCACAGCCCCCAGCCCAGCCAGAACTCTACCGACTGCTCCCCAAAGGCTTCCTCCTTCTCTGCATGGGCAGGCCAGACCCTTCCTCTTGCTTCCAGATAAAAATAAATAGATGTAGGGCAACCATGAATAATGGTATAAATGCCCAAATTGTAACATTTCCATCTCTGGGTCATTGGTGATAATATTTAGGAGATGTTGCAGTGACCGTGGTCTGAGGGTCTCTCTACTCCCATGTGTTAAGAGGAATTGAGCTGGAGCAGGAGGAACTTGCTCAGAAGATGCTCAGGAAGACCTACGTGACGGTGAAGGGCTTAGACCTGTAGTAGTTCACCCTCAGATGTCACCCTGGGCAGAGATTAAGATGCCAACCCAACCTTTGGGCTCTTTTTGCTGATGGTGGATTCTGCCACAGGAGACCCTGTGTCCTGGCTCAGCTCCTGCTCCAGTGACCACACTCAGCCTCCTCCATGCCCTTCCTCGTGAAAGCCATCAGAAAGCCAGCCAGCTTAAACTTCTGCAGACAGCGGACTGCCCTGCAGCACTGATTTTGGTGATATTTGAGACAGCTGCCAATGAAGGGTTAAAAATCCATGGGAAATAATAGACATTATCCCGTACTGGGATTACAGAGGCCAGATCCAGAAGGCGATTGAGATCAGTGCAAAGGCTTTGATGTCCCGATGTTCTGGATGAGATCCCCAGAGTGCTGTGCTACCCCATAAACCAAAAAGAGCCATGGGCTCATGCGGCCAGTGGTGCTCGCTGGCAGCAGGGCAGGTCCCTGCCTGGTCTTGCCCACTCCACGGGATGACCTCCCATGTCTGCTGCCTGTTTGGGACCCCTGTCATATCACAGACAAGCTGAAACACTTTCAGCCTCTTGAAACTTGTGGCAGCTTTGAAACCTCTTTGCCAGGCCATTGAGTTATGGATGGAGGCTGGTCCCAGGGGCTATTTAATAAATTAAATTTGCAGACTTAGAAATCCCTGCTCATCCCTGTATTATTTATTGTTTACTCAGACCTTTATCAGCCATACGTGAAGTAATCTGATATAAAATGTTGGTAACTCAAAAAGACCTCTTCTAGAATTCTCATACCATCCAAAATCTTTTCACAGACTAGTCAAAAGCAGAAGGAAAAACTAGCCTAGAAAATACACCATACCTCCCCCTCAGCCAGAAGAACTGTATCTTGCAAGCTAAGCAGACTAAGAGCCTGAAAATATAATAGGAACATGACACATGTCCTGAGAGCCACCCCAAAAGGGCCAGGATACCCCGGTGCCCAGGGTGGCTCAGCCAGACGTGCCAGGGCCACCTCTCTGCACTTGCCCAGCTGTGCCTTGCGGTTTACTGCAACATCTGTGACTCTACTGCTAAGATACCCATTGTGATGGAGAAGACACAGATTTTGTTCACAGCTCACTACTTTCTACCTTTTTATTATTCTGCTATATGCTCTGAAAAGCTTGAAAAAAGTGTCCCGGACAGAGTACAAATGAAGTTTTGTTCTTACCAATGTATGGTGCATTGAAAAACAAGATGACAATAAATCTAGAGCTAAAAGAAGTCTGGCTCATATAATGTACAGCGTGTGCTGAAATAAATGAGTCTTCAAAATGATAATGTCCTTATCCCCCAGGCCTGCTCTGCTGTGAAGCTGGACTTTTGGAGCAGGAGTTACATTTGCAGCTCATCATGTATGCTGGAGTTTTCCCCTTCTCCTTTTTTGAATTTGTTTGCAGACTGTAATGGGACCCTTTCTGGTTCTTCCTCATATCCTCTGAATTGTTTTATAGGAGTGAAATGGAGGGTTTTGATATATTGAATATATTTAATATTTAAATGCCGTGAATTTGCAGGACAGAGCAGAGACTGCCTCTTGCGATAAGAGACATTATTATTGTTGTGAAGAATTCCTTTAAGATTGCATCTTAATCATTCTGCTATTGAAATGGAAGAATAAAGTAATAAATGGTTGAATAGACTTGATTAAAAAGAATAATTATATTCCTTGGGTGGGTTAAATATATAAACTCTTCGTAGCTGTGCATTCTTCTAGCATTTTCCCGTTAGAATGAGCTTTTCTTTCCAATAAGCACATGCCCTGCATGCGGGAAGGAGAGAGTCCTCTTGGCAGTGGGGTTTGGGTCTTCAGTAGCCTCTGACATGCTCCAGTCCGGGCAGAGGGAGGGCTTGTGGCAAACAGCAGCCCCTCACCTGACGCCAGGCACTGCTGGTATTTTCCTACCCTGCTTTGGGGCCAGATTTCTGCTAGAAGTCTGCTCTGACCCCCGTGAGATGCACCACCACCTTTGGGCTCTTCCCCTCTTTCTCCACCTCTTTGGGGCAACCACAGTGGGTCCAGGTGCCCGCGGTGGGTTATGTTGCAAGGAGGAAAGTCTCACGATGCTCCCGCCTCCCCTGGGGGAAGAACCCCCAGGAACTGGGGCAAAGAGGACAAGTTTCCCATAGCCAGGACCCCCTTGCCAGTGTTGGAAAGCTGTAGCAGCTGCAAACATCTGGCTGGGTATCCCTCGGGACGCTCACCTGTGCACCCTCTGCAGACATAACGCGAGATGTGGCCTCAGCCCTGCTGCGGGCAGGGACTGGGGAAGGTGTTCCCTTTCTGCTGGGAGTCCTGAGGTTGCAACATTTTATTGAGCCCTGACTTAGGAGGAAATTCAGGCTATTTTTCAAAATCAAGTGTTCCAAGGTGTTTCTTACTGGTGTCCTGGAATTTACGTAGGGTGATGCTTCAAGTAAGACATCCTCGCCCAACTCCAGTCCCATGTGCACCGGACTGAAGCGTACACCGTTGTGCCCAGTATAGCTTCCTTCTCCACCTTAATTCCCCACTGGCAGCATTCCAAAAATGAATGCACAATGGGGAAAAATCCAGATTTCATTGAATCACCATTTCCTGAAGGAAGCTGTTCTTCTGGAATTCATTTGCACCCCAGAAAATCTCATTTTAACCCTTGTCCTCTGCTTTGGTGCTTGAAAACTTCTGTTAGCAATGAATTTGCTTCCAACCTAGATTTTACTTTCCTCTCACGTCAGAGAGTGGCTGCCTGTTTCCCCCTTCCCCTGCAGATCTGATATAGATGCTATACTACTAAGGCTTCATTATTTTTACAAAAATCTACTCCAGTAAAGTATGAAGTGTTATAAATAATTAAAGAAACACTAGAGTTGTCAAAATAAATGAACAAAGTACACTTTGAGATGCATGCTTTTGGCTTATTTGGGGTTTGTTCAGTTGGCAGTTGAATCTCAGAATTCAGTCCCTGGAAATACCCCACCAGAAATTCAACCAGTGAGGTTCAGCCACCTACCAACAAGGAAGACTCTGTCTTTCCCCCAGAGTCATCTAGAAACAGGGCTGGACATCAAATAACATGTATAAACCACCAAAAGCCAGCCTCCTCTTGGCCTTTCCAGGGAAAGCAAGGACCCAAAACGCATCCAACCATGCATCCAGAAGTTAGCAAGACCTCTTGTATGGTCTGCTTTGTGCGATGCTAATGTTCCAAGTGAATGCCTCATTGCTCTGCACAACAAACCTTCTTCTCTTCATTCAACGCTCTTTTCCAGAAGGTCTTCTTTGTCACCATGACGACAAATAAATTGCTTCTTGTTCACTGAAATCTGCTAAAAAGCTCGTTATTAAGCTAATGTGCCCAGGGTGGCAACACAGAAGAGGAAGACAGTCCTGCTTCAGTAAAGGATGCTTTCTTCTTCGTTTCCCATGGGGACACCACTTCTCTGGGTCCCTCAGTATGACTGCTCTGGGCATTGCTCTCATTTGCTTTCAGAGATGTTTCAAAAAATTAAAGACATTTCAGAGAGAGGAGGAAAAACTCTTGAGTGGGAGCCAAAGACACTGATAACTGTCTGCTCACCCTTTCCATCTGTCTCTCTGTGTACTGCTGTACTCTTTCCAAGCACGTTGAAACTTCCACCCTGGGGTTTGTACTGGCCTCCAGCACACAGAAACCCAGACAGTGTCCCAAGCGCTGGTGCCACACCACCACTGTCCCACTCACCATCACCTCCAGCTTCCCCACAGCCTCCCCATACCGAGCTGCAAAGGGCAAATGCCAACATGGGAAGATGACATAAAAATGAAGTGCACGCTGGGGAGCTGTCTGTCATTCTGGCAGGGACCGCTTGTCGGGGTGGGGATCTGAGCAAGCTGTGCTGTGGGTTTCTGAGGTCTCTGGCCCATTGCCCCAGAGAAGCGACCGGAGAGCCATTGAGCAACTCGATGTGGTATGGGCAAACCTCATGAAAATCCCCAGGAGCTGATGATGTCTTCTCATGGGTTGCCAACACCATTTCGCATTTCAGGGTTAGCTTGTTCCTTTACCAACCACAGTATTTTTTTACCAGCTTTCTTGCTCTCCCCATAATCCAAAGTGCTAAAAGGTCCCGTGAGAGTAAATGGTGAGAGCTTTCATGTGGTTACTGTCACTAGGGAAACCACTTCCTTGTGATTCACATGTTCTGTGAGTCTCTCTCCATTTCTCTCTGCATTCAGAAAGGTAATATTGTGCTGGTCCGCGCCGGGGGGGATGGGGCAGGGAACAGGCAGAGGCAGCAGGAAAATGTATTAGCATGCAATTGATTGTAGGGCTTTGGAAAAAAAACTGAGCATCATGCCAGGGTGAGGTAGAACTAATCACTAGGAAAGGGTAAGTATTCAAAATTAGCAAAAAAATCAGACCGGCTGTGTGGGACTCAATGCGACAGTCCCACACACACACAAAGAAAAAGGCCTTTTCTCCCCTTCTGGTATTACTTTCCTTTGCCTTTCAACCTGATCACAATTGTTTAAGTTCAGAATTAAGACAGGTAGATAAATGGCCACCATTTCTCTTCTTGTCCTGAGATCAGCCTGGTGGGAAGTGTCCTCTGCCCACGCGGCTAAGTGGGTCGGGGGGGCTGTTTGCCCAGCAGGTCACCGAGGTGCAGAGCCACAGCGCTGCGGCTTGCGGCATCGCAGCAGCACAACTGGGGCTGATGCTATCAGCTGGCACGAGAAAGTAACGGCCGGCATGTTGGAGGGGTAGCAGAAACTCAAGATTTGGAGAACACCCCAAAACACACTTGCATTTGAAGTTCAGAGCCCAGCAACTGGTTTCCACAGAGGAGACCAGAAAGCCCCTGGTTCTTCCATGTCTCTCAGCCCCCAGGCTGTGGTCAGGATAAAGAGCCGCAGAAAGTGATGCTGTCTTCAAGCACAAGTAAACATACTTACTCTTCCTTACAGAAAAAAAAAATACTATCCTTTGCATTAAGAGAAAATTTTTCATGAAGATTGTTTTTGATCTAAAACCAGTTTCCCATTTGTATTATTTTTGGCCAAACATGTCCTCTTTTCAGCAGAAAATTGTGATTTAGGGGAGGTAAAAAGAATCAAGCATCTGAAAACAGAGAAGCTGCAGTCAGCCCTCCACGCAGTCAGTCTCATGGTGTGCCCTAGCACAAGGAAAGCCACCAGGTCTTTTGAAGGGTTCCCATGGAAAGTCCTGCAGCTTAATTTCTGCCGTGTGTCTGCTCCATCCCTCACCTCCCTTTGCACCACCTTGCTGAAATCAGATTCGTGCTGGCTCAATTTACCACCCCACAAATTGAGTTAACATTCAGATACCTTTTATAGCCATAGAAGGTGGGTGCTTAAATCAAATGAAGATGAATGTATTTGCTGACATGTAATTGTTTTCTTTAGTAATTGCACTCAGGTCTCTTTACATCTGATCATTAATGCCGGGTGACAATTGTTTATGAAATGTCTTATTGTTTCTGATGAATCCTATGAAAAGTGACATTCTTGATTATTTAGCCATGCAGTGGATTACGCTGGGTTTTACTGCTAAGCAGTATTGATAGACCTTGTGCTGCCTTTTACTGCTTAGCAGCTACTAATAAATCAGAACTTGGTTTCTCCTCCATGTGCTGAATCTTTTATCATGTACAAATAATGAGAAAAGAGAGCTCTGGATGTTGCAGCTTGCCGGGGGTGTTTTCCTGGCAGTGGCCTGCCCCAAGGAGTTAGATGGGCAAGTGAAGACACCAACGCTGCTCCAACATGGGGCTGGAGGAGGGGGTCCTGAACACCTTCCTGGTGGTGGAAGCAGGCTGTGACCATCCATGGTGGCCAGGGGACCTGGGTGGCCACACTCAGCATTCCCAAGACTCCTTGATCACTCAGAGGATGCCAAGCTTTTCTGCTGGTATTTTACACAGCAGCTGAGTGGGAGGCAAAGGGCTCGGCGGAGGCGTAGTCTGAGCCTGAAGTTGTAGCTGCCTGACCTGCAGCACTTCGAGCAGGAGGCAACAGAAAAGCTTCAGAAGGAGCCGCGATGTTTCTTTATTTGGGAGATGATGTGCTCTGAGATCCTGCTTTCCCACGACAAACCCACAGCCGAAGGGAAGCCAGAGGCAGGGCAGTTTGAGAGGAGAGGAAGGTATAATGTGTCCCATCCCAGAGGACAGGGACAAGCTCCCTCCAGCCCCGGCGGCACGGACACCCCACCGCCCCCCACCCCCCCGTGCTGCCACCAGCAATGCTTTGTGCCGAGATGCCAGCGGCAGCGCTCGGGGCACAGGACCCCGTGGGAGTTCGTGGTCCTGGTGGTATTGCCAAAAAGCTCAGCCCCCAGCCCAAAGCTGAGCTGGGAGCAGGCAGGCACGCTGCGCCCAGGAGGCTGGAAGCTCGGGCTTGAAGGTGCTGAGCGCTGCAGGATCCCCAAAACACGCCGGAGCCAGGGAAAGCCTCGGGTGCTGCCAGCGACGGCCGGAGGCTGTGCCTCGCAGGCTGTCACCCCACGGGGGATGAGGACGAGCTGGCGTCTGCTGCTCGTAAACCTCGGGGCCTCCAGGAGCAGGTAAGTGATCAAAGAGGGAAAGCGAGAAGCAGCACACACACATGCCTCTCCATCCCTCCCAGCCTAATTGAGCTAATTAATTTAGCAAAGATACAGTGCACTGTAATTTGCCTAATTCAGTAAGAAGATACGCAGCAGCAGCAGCAAGTCCTGCGAGCAAGGATCATCTTCCAGCGGGGCTGGTCCTGCCAGGGGCTGAGCACCCTTCAGCAGCTGCAAAGTCCTTGCAGGTCCCATCAGATGCACCAGTGCCTACCGCAGGCTCAGCACCGCGCCGTGGCCAGCCCCTGCGGAGCTACAGATCAAAAAATAATAAACGTTCCTCATCACTGCGATTTCTAACCTCAATGAAGTCACTTGAAACCGAGCCTCTGATTGTCAAGAGCAGTTAAACCCTCGCCTGCTCTCGCTTGTTTACTCTCCCAGCGTTAGGGTCCCTTTCCTGTTGTGATTAGAAAGCTCCCAGCATAAGGGGGTTTGCACAGATCCCCCTCTTCCAGAGGCTGCTCTCCTGCCTTTCCTGCTTTTTTCTCTCCCTCTTAATGAAAATGTTGTGTGCTCATCAAAGAAGTGTTTCTGGATACAGATAAAGACGTGGGAACTGCCATAATAGGAGGCTGAAGTTAACAGGCAACCGCACACTGATTAGAAACCATTAAAAACCCTTCTGCAACTGGCACCGGTGTAGCAAAACAAGAGGGACTTCTATGCTGAAATGGAATGCAAAATAAAAATTACATCTAGCTGAGGTCATTTCTTGCATGATGTATCTTGGGAAAAGAGGGGTTTCTCTTCTTTCCCTGAGATACTCAGAAATTCAAAATAAAAGCTTTTAATTTAGGTGAGCATCAAGGCAGAGCAGAATCTGAAAGCGGTGTTAATTTTGCCTTGATTTCTTCTCCCTATCTGGCAATCTTTAGGAAAAAAAAATATCTTGACATTTCTGTTTCCTTATTTGTTTGTCTTCCCAATATGTCAAGAAAGAGACAAGATTATAACACAAGCCCTGCTTTCAGCAAAAGCCCTATATATTTGCCATCCAAACAGGCTGTTTTTTCACCTCTTAATGTAAGCCATCACATTTGCCCAAGTTATTACTATAGCTGTAGCAAGCCACATCTATTTTAATCAGCCTGTTTATGAGTATCCTTACATTTCCAAATTGCACAGGAGCTCTCCTGCTAAACACCCCTTTCTTTTTCAGGTAAGGTAATTTCTAGGACGGAACGTCAGAAAGCTCAACACATCCCTTCAATTACTGTTCTACAGATTTTCTCTGAGCTACTGGACAATAAGTAGCTTTCAGGGAAGCATTAAGTAGATTTGCCCTCAAGGGTTTGCATTTCAGTAGAGTGACAGTTATTTTTGTAAATACAAAAAAAGGAAAAAAAAAAAGAAAGAAAAGAAGGAAAAGCCATACATAACGCCTTCCCTCAGTCCCAATAAAATAGACAGACATGGGCTAGACAACTGCTTATTATCTGAGAACCTTGAATCAGATAGGAAAACCAGAGTTTCTAATGTCTTCAAATGTCACAGTATTATGATTTATACCAGTGCACAGTGTACCATGCTTCATTATAGAGAAAAAAATAAAAAAAAAAAATTGAATTACAGAGCTAATGTCTTCCCCCTTTTTTTTTCAGATGGCTTCGATACTAGTCTGAGGATATAAAATACATCATTAGTTGTTTTTAAGCTTGTCTCTAATGATGAAAAAAATAATGGGGCATGAAACCCAGACTTAACAAAACAAAAATACAAAACACAGCATTTTACAGACTTTACGTAAACATAATGTGACAATGCACTTCCTTTCATTCTCTGCTATGACAGTTAATTCCAGACCAGGAAAACTGTCAAAAATGTTTAGTTCTGCTTGGGTTGAGTTAATTACAGGCCCTGGGGCTGTGTTGACTTTCTCCTGCTAATGGCACTGTGCTACAGGTAAAAATCCATTTGCAAGAATGTTTTCAGAGCTACAGATCTAATTTACTGAATATCAAATATTTATGCCATTGCAATTAAAGTGACAATGTTCCACCCCTCTTCACCATGCAAGCTCAGGCTTTTTAATAGAATTTATTATACAGTAAACATTTGGTAAAAAGTTTTGCTCGAGCTTATAATGTGAAAGCTTTGAATATTTTATTGATTTTATTTCTTTTGCACTCTATCCCTATCAACGCTGGAACATTATGAACTTCTGCAGCACATAAAAGGCCATTTTTTACTGTCAGAGCCACATGAGCTTGCACATGGAGCTGGGGCCGAAGGATGGAGCTTTCACTGTCACGCAGGGAGGAAGAGGAGGAACAGCAGCGAGGAGGGAAGAAGCGTCAGGACGGAACGGCCAAGGCAGGAGCTGTAGCACAAGGGAAATTTTTCCTCGTTAGATAAATAGGCGAGTGGATTACTCCTGATTTACGCCCATTGCGTGGGACGAATAGGACCCACGGGGTGCCCACAGCCACCCATGTCACAGCGCTGGTGGATGGACCTCTGCTTCCCGCGGCAGCGGTGGAGGTTTTAATGAGCACCTTGGAAGTCTGCGAGGCTAATGAGGTTCTCCATGACGTAGGTGATAGCGGAAGGTGTCCAGGGGAGGGGAGGGGAGGGGTTTGCTTTTCCTTGGCTGGTTTGGTTTGGGTTTTGGCAGCACAGGTCACGTTGCAAATTTTGTACTTCGGCCACTGCGTGCAGCTCCGCACCGCCACCCCCACTCCTACGGGGAGAGCATGTGCCCATTATTTGGCTCTGTTTACCATTTACCATAAACGTGGTACATAACTTTTTTTTCCGTGAAGGATTTGACAAACCTGCTCAGGCTTATTTGCTTTCGCTGAAGATATTTCTCAGTTGCAGAGAGAAAAATCAGCAACAACAAACAAGGTTCTGAGCACACATTTTAAAAAGCTACTTTTGCTTACATTCCTAAGTACTTTCTGCAAATAAAACAGCTGTGCAAAAAGCTGGGAAACAGGGTGAGGGGCCACCGAGAGCTGCCTGTTCTGCTTCAGGAGCAGCCCGTGGCTGTAGCATCCACGTAAGCCCTGGCAGTTGCCCCGCAGCTCTTGGATTAGGGGTGTCACAGGGATGTTGCCCTGCCTCGCTCATCCGTTCAGCGACTTGCTGTCCATAGATGTGCGCCAGCCCTTTCCGACCCTGCTGATACCATCTGCCTCCACCTCTCCTTGGGGCAGTCAGCTCCAAAAGTCCACCACGAGAACCGGTGCTTCCTCTGGCTTGTTTTCAAACCAGTCTCTCACCAGCTACATTGAGCACCCCTTGAGCTGCTCTGCAGCTTCTTGCTCTCTGCGCTCCTCCTTTGTCCTTGTGCCTCATTTTTATGTAGCTCCCTTCTTGCAGCCAAGCATCCATGCAGCGGGGCAATCCAGCTTGCTTCCCATGCTACCACGCCAAGGCTGAGGAGAGGGGATGCCCTGCTAGTACCTTCTGAATCAAGACTAAATCAGACCAGCACCAATCCTCACAGGTTGTAAGGCTGATCACTCTAGGATGCAACTTCTGTCACGTCCAAAAGTGCAATCGCTTCATCTGGGCCCAATAAGGCACCAACCTGGTCTGTGCGTGGGTTGCTGACATTTCCCACTGTCACTACCTGGCCTGAATTTACAGCTTTGCTCATCCCACTTAATGCTTCCTTGCCACTGTTGTCAGGGTAGTACCATTCTGTAGCACATTTTTCTTATCAGACCTCATGTTTTCCACCCACAGGGATTCCCTAGGGCTCCTCTTTCCACCTAGTGTTTTAACGCTGTTCTTCTTTATGTTACCACGTGCCCCACCACCCTCCCACTATCCTGCCCTGTTGTTCCCGTAACGCCAGCAATGCCACATTTCATGGATTACCCTCCCTCCACTGTTGCAGTTTGAGTCCAAATCAGTTTGCCTCACACAGGGCACCAATTGCCTCAGCACAAACAAAACTAGCAAGCAGCTAAAAGCTTTACCGTTGGTTAAACTCTACTGTCCGTGCTGTTTTCCATCCTCCAGAGGTGAGGCCAGGCCACACTCCTCCTTCTCTCTGCTTCATCCAGGGGTTTCCTCTCACATGCTCCTCAGAGATATTTAACCACTTTGCTAGGACGAGCTACAGCTGCACATCATCAAAGTCAAGGCCACAGCTGTGTATTATCAACATCAATCAACCCTCTGCCCTCCTTCCCCTATACTCCACCATGGCTCCTTGCTGCCTACTGCGCTGAGGGGTGTCGATGCCCAGCAGCCTAGGTCCTTGTTTTAACCGCAGACCTCTGATGTTGGCCCAGGAGCTTGTGGAAGTTTTGCTACAGCTCTGCTGCTTCATGCTGAGGCTGCTGGTCAGCTGGATCACAGCTAGCCTTGTTTGCCACCTTTGTTTACAGTAGCTGTTGTGCTCGTGTCCCACTGGTCCCTTTGGAAGTGCATTGAGCTACACCCACCAAGCTGAACAGGTCACCTGAACCTGGTGCTCTTCCTTACCTGCCAGCTGTCCCCATTCCCCAGCCTAAATAAATCCTTAGGACCCCCCCTTGGACTATGCTACCACCCTGGCTGTGCTATGATTAAGATGCAGACCATCCCTCCTGTCCTGGATCCTAAGCTCCTACCTCTGCCAAATCTCTCCTCTGTGCACCACCATCCCACCCTCACACCGAGCCTCCTGGCTCCTGCCAGTCCCTCAGACCTCAGTGGCAGCGGCACAGCGATGCTGAGGATGGTGCTGTGGCAGTCCTGGAAATCAGCCCCTGCCAAGCAGCCTTGCATTTAACCTCCAGCAGAGCCTCCTTTTCTTGCTTACATCACTGCTACCGACATGGACCACAATGACCAGCTGCCCCCAGGACCATGCCAGTAATTGATCTGGATCTTTCCTGAGATCTGCTGCTGTGCACCCAGCAGACAAATGCTCATGAGAGTCCCATCTGATACCACAGACCAGCTCTGCGTGTCTGATAATTGTTTTTCCCAACGCCACCACCTGGGTCTCCTTGTCTTACGGGATCCTCTGTGCTGTGGGACCATTCTTGATGTAAAAAGACTCTGGAGGGCAACTCCCAGCTACCTGACATCCCCCCTTGCCAGCAGATTCCCTCCTTCTCTGGGACTTACACCTTCCTCAGCAGCACAGGGGCTGCCCCAGTGGAGGCAGGACCACGGTGACAGCCTGGCAGACCTGGTGCAGGAGCTGCTGCTCCCCTGAGCCACCCATGGAGCCTCTCTCATGGCAGGAGAGAGGGACGTCACTAGAGATGCTGCACTCTGTTCAGTAAATTGGGTAGCTCCCACTCCTGGGGAACACCTACCCGACTCCTGGGCTTGTATTAACTTAGTGTCTCTTTAAAGGAGGGATTAAAATCCCTCTTGTGCAACCACCCATCAGCAAAAGAGCTGCCTGCAGCCCCCTGAGCTCAAGCCCTGCTGTGACCTGGCTGCTCAGCTGCTGCCTCTTATCCTGCCCTGGGTCCAGGCAGGCTCTGCCCCTGGGCAGGGCACAGGACCACCTTCAGGCTCAGAAACAGGACAGCAAGGGTGTCAAGTGGGTGGGAAAACTCTCATGTGCTGCGTAGAGAAAGAAGAAAGGAGGAAAGTGACAAAGCAGGATGGGATTGCAGGGGCTACAGCGAGGGGCTGGGACGTCCCCTCTGCGGTCCCTGCAGCAGGAGCAGGAGGGCTGCCTGAAGCTCAGCTGCCCTGTGGCGTGGGTCAGGCGATGAGGAAGCTCACTGCCATCTCAGTGTCAAGGCTGTGGTGGGGCTGTTCAGCCTGAAAAGTCAGGATTTCAGCCAGGCTTTCTAACTATGAGAGAAGAGGGGGAGACTAGTTAGGCTGTACCCCAGCATGGGACAATTTGTACACTGCCTGCCTCCAGCCAGTCTCCATACTGCAGTCGCAGATGGGATGGAGGGGGCCCAGCCCCCGGGACCCACGGATGCCTGCCACATCACACACAAGGGGACAGCAGTGGCACAGACGGCTGTGCAGCCCAACCGAGCTCTCACAGAACAAACGACACTCCATACAAGCTCTGGGCACATCTCTAGCTTCAGTTTGCCTGGCCGTGGGCAAGGTCCCCTTAAAGTGAAGGATGCTCAGAGAGCACTCGGGTCTGGCCAGGCACCGTGGCCACGCTCCTGACAGCACGGGGCTCTCAAGTGCCCACCACGATGATTACCGTGCTCCACGAGCGCTTCGAGTCACTTGACCTTCAGTCTCCTGCCTCTCTGCATGCCTGAGACAGGCACTAATCACTTCAAAACCCAACTGCTGTCATGTCTTGTTGCTTAAACACCAGCTCTGCCAGCTGCACATTTACATCCTCAGCATTGACTCAGCTAATGTATCTGTCATTTAAGCGCTAGTGATCTGCCAGAAATTATACTTGATACAGCAGCTATCGAGGGTCGGAGGCTCGTGGCTTTTGGTTGCAGGGAGCGGTCCCTGGTTGTCCCAATCAGGGCTTATGGCAAGTCCCCACTGTGGACCTTTGCAGGACACAGGCAAGTAGCACGTCCTCACACTCTGTGGTGGAAGTGGTCCAGAGCCCCTGCAGCCCTCCTGGGGAAGGGGAAGAAGTGAACCCAAGAAGATGCGGGATGAGTTCTGCTTACAGGGGTTGTCATGGGGTCAGGTGAAGATGAGTATTGTAGGAGCCCTGGGAAGGGGACGTGAGCAGGGCTGGCAGGAGAAGTCCTGCTGGGCAATGCCTGAAGGTGGAAACTCACTCTGCACTACAGTGTCTGAAGGTGGTTAGGTAGTCGGCTGTTCAAAGCTGCTGTGGAAGCTGCTTCTAACACAGGCTGCTCAGACATAATGCCCAAGAGGTGTTTGTGCTCTACATCCCACTACCTCTCCTCTCCCACCACAGCGTCTTCAGTTGGCTGATTACAGCCAAGGGCAGCACAGCCTCTGGGGCGAACCAGCAGAGAGAAGGACGGGCTTCACACCACCTCCGCATCGAGTCAGGCTCCATTGGATTGCAACCTGCTCGTGTAGACTTCGTGCTTCTCTTCAGCCTCACGATCTGCTCACTGACATCCTACTGGGGTAGATGTCAACGTGGGAAAATCCACACTCCATGTCCAGGTTTAGAGGCAACTCAAGTAAAGCCTGGAGAGAAGAAAATTCTACCTATCACCACACCACACAAAGCCTCTCTCAGCCTGGAGGCTGTTACGTAGGCAACTTGGTTAGGCCAAAACATTTCTGTTTCTAATACTCCCACAAGGTAGATGCAAGATGGTGATAACCCCACAGGGCATCTCTGCTGGAGCTTAGCACACAGCAGACAAACCGTACCTACCTTGCTCCAACACCTTGCTTCCAGCTGTTCCCATGCCAAGGAAACATCCTTGGGAGGCTTTAAACCACCTGGAACTGGTCACTGCTTTGCAGGTGGAGCAGAGGAAATAGTATTTAGTTTTCAAGCCAAGCACTGGTGTAAAATTAATGAAAGTCTCACCTGTGATGTCTTCTGTGTGATCAGCTGCTGTATAGATGCCAAATATGCCCATAGAAAAGTGTGCCCAGAGCTTGAGATAGGAAAGATGTCCACCCCCAGCCTGACCGCGGGCTTGGGTGGAGGAGACGACGCAGCTTCTTTGCTCTCAACACGTGATCTGCAGGGGAAGGGATGATGGGATTCCCAGTCCTTGAGCCTGCTGGAACAATGAGCAATGCCAGCAAGTTTCCAAGATTTCTGGGCTTTAGTCCCAGTTTGGTGGCTCCCAGAATGGTCCTTCTGCTTGGGGAGAAAAGCTTGAAATGCACCTCCTGGTGATACCAAGGCCCTGCAAGAACTCACAGATAAATTTTTGCTATGCACCCTCCCACCCATCAGTGTCTGAGCCTGAAACTGGTGATGATGGTCAGTGGGGTGGTGACAGTGCATAATTGTGGCTCACACCATGTCTCTCAAAGCCACTGTGCTGCAGAGCACATGGGACTTGGCCAGGCAGTGCAGCAGCCCTGCTTAGCGAGATAACCCCAGTCCTGACACCGAAGAAATACAGAAGACTGATGGTGCTTGCAGAAGACAGCTGTGTTAGCCACTAAATCTGACTCCCCCCTCCTCCCCTCAGCGCCTGCTCGGCTCCCAGGGCACAGCACGGTAAGAAGTGAAGGATGAGAGCAGGCAGGAACAGCCCTGCTCACGGCTCGTGCTGGCTGAGGGCTGACAGAGATGATGCAGGAGGGATCCACATGAATCCTCCAACAGAAAGAGCACCAGCATCCCTAACCATGGAGGCCACATCCTCCAGTGAAACTCTAAAAGAGCCAAGGAGTCTACACCCAGACTTGTCCTGGAGCTGAGACCCCATCCTTTCAAGCCTTCTCGTCTCTGGACTGCCTCAATATATTCTGATGGTCAAAATCCCACGCTGATGGGGCAAAGGAAGATTTCAGGGAGGAAATATGGAGGTGCCACGGACATCCTCCACAGCACAGATCAGAGCCTCTTTAAGGGGCTGCTCTACCTTGCATCAGTGCCTGGTTCCTGTGCTGCAAGGATGGTGCCTGGAGAGTCCTGAGCTGCTGCGGCGGGCAGAGCTCATGTTCTGCCTTTGTCACTGCCTTGTTTTCATGAAAGTTTAATGCATCGCCTCTCGCTCCCTGGAAGTGAGCTGGCTCCTGTGTCCCTGCACAGTACAAAAGCAAGGCTGCACAGCCGGGGAGGATGAAGCCAGTCCTGCCTTCTGCAGCCCCACTTCTCCCTGCCTGGAACGAAGCAGCGCAGTGGAGATAAAAGATCTTTGGCTAAATCCTCCTCACAGGTGAGGCGCGTGTGTAACAAGAAGGCACCGCTCTGCTACTTAAATAACCAGGGCCAGGGCTCAGGGGAGCTTGTCCGAGGTCTTACTGTGCTTTAGGAAGCAGGCAGACTTAATGAAATCTTTCATTCGTCAGTAAATGCCACTGTATGAAGTGTAATTAATGGATTTACTAGAGCTGGATGTAGCCCAAACTGAAATATAAGCACTCAGGGAGCAGATGGGAGCAGTGTCCTCTACACCGCTTAATTATAAGGTCACTGCCAGCGCGGTGGGAGCTTTGCTGAGTCTCTGACTTGGGAGAAATCTTGCCAGCTCGGAAATTTCCTCCGGCAAATCATTGGCTTTTCATGGCAAGAGAGCAGCGTGAGCAGTGCAGACAGGTCCTGAGCAGCGGTGCGGTGCAGGGCTGCAGGCAGAGCTGGCTGGCTCAGCAAAGCCCTGGGATGGGGTTGCGTGGCTGTCAGTGCTGGGCAGGGCTGCTGGAGCGAGCAGCATGTCTGGGATGTGGAGTGGGAGCCCGGCATGCTCCCTGCGCTGGGCACAAGTGGAGATGTCTAGACTTGGTGTCAAATTTTCTCCACATCTGTGAGGTTTTCTTGTGGTCCCTCTGTGGATCTGCTGGTCTCACAGGTCCTGTGACCTGCAGGTGGTGGAAGATGGAAGTTATATTTTATCAGCTATTGCTGATAAATAGCTCTGAGCTGGCTTCCCAGGCTTGGGTTAGATGGCACCTCGTGCCTTCAGCAGCCTGTTGCACTCAGCAGGAGCACAGCCCTGGTGGCACTGTCCTTCCTCTCCTCCCCACCCCCCCGAGCTCCCCGGGCAGAAGGCAGTAAATGTTAGCATGACGGTCTGTTCCTCCCCAGCAGAAGAAGCCTGGCTTGGTTAACGTAAGGCTGACCTCACGGAACTCCTGGCTTCCACAGATCTCTCTGAGACCAAGCACCTTTCCACTTCTGTCCTGAAGTGATTAAGACATCAGCTCCTTGTAGCTGAAGGCAGCTTCACGCGTGAAAACGGACCCACCAACAACGGGGAGCTCATGCACGGAGACAGGCAAATCTGCTCGTCTCAGGAGTATCCGCTAAACTAAACGTCCTCACATTCAGGATGTCCAGCAGAAGACCTCACCCTGATTTCTCAGGCCCATGGAGCATTTACACCTCACTTTTCTTCCTGGAGGTATTTGAGGACCTCAGTGGGATGACTGTCTGGTGCACGACACCCTGGCCCGTGCGGTGTGGAGGGACAGTGCAAGTCCCTTGTGCTCCCCAGCCAGCCCGGGCGGACCTGCTCAACCCTGTCCCTCACACGTGGCAGGAGATCGCAGCTCCCGATGCTACTTGCCCTTTCCACTAGGCTTTCCAAAGGGAGACCTGGCTTCCCAGCACCTGCAGCTCTCAAAGAACAACTTTCTGTTGCTGAATCTTCTTTTCATGGCATGGCTTCCCTCCACGTTACCCCTCTGCCTTGCTGCCGGAGCTCCAGTCCTCCAAAGCGCAGCCTCGGAGTACACTAGCTCTTCTCCTGGGAAAGGCATCCTCCCTGAGCGGCCTCATGTCTCCAGCTGGAGAGCTTATTCAGCCAGGACATCTCTAACTCCCATTTGGCCCCAGCAGAGATGAATCTCCAGTTACTCTACTATGAAAATAATAAGTAATGGCCAGAAAATGGCTAGCAGTGGGCAAGAGACCAAGATGGACACAGGCACCAGTGTCCCGTAACCTGCTACATCCCCAGATGAGGATGTGTATTCTCTGCAGCATATTTCAAAAAACCCAAAGCCCATTATGAGGAACAATCAGCAGCAGATTTTAATAGATGCATTTTGCACTCAGCTGTCACCATCTGTGTTTCCCCATTAGAAATGCAGAATGAACAAGCTCCGCAATTACAGCTGTGGGGGTCTGGGAGGTCTGGCACAGCTCTGCGTGCAGCCGTCCCTCCTCTCCTCCCTGGGAAAGCCTGTTCTCCAGCATGGCCAGTTAGTTGTTCCTGGGGCCAGTGCCTGGGCAGAGCCCACACCCATCCCATGCACCGGGAGGGTGCTCCCAGGCACAGGGCACCATCCTGCACCCCCTGTCTGTTCTGGTCAGAGGTGTGCAGGGCCAGGACCTCCTGCAGGCTGTGGGGAGCCCCATCTTGGGGTGTGGGGGAACCCCAGCCCCAGGCTGGCACCTCACAAAGGTGCTGGCAGAAGTGATGCATGTTGGCGTGAGGCACTTTCAAAGGGGATGCGGGGGGTGCTCCCCACGGCGCCCCAGACCTCAGAGGGTTCCTGTGCATGCTTGCACAGGCTGGTGAAGCCGCGAAGCAGGAACTGAGGCTGCCCAGAGGAAGCTGTGCCTTTCCCTCCAGTCTGATGGCCCGAGTCCAGAGCCAGAGCACAGCACCACCGCGGAGCCCAGCAGCAGCCCTGCACGAGGAGGGTCTGTGGGGCACCCCGAAGCAGCCGTGCCCCTGGCCCGTGGGCTCAGCACTCCCATGCCCGGTCCCTGGTGGGTGTCCAGACCCGCAGCGTGCTGCCGAGCCTCCAGCTGACGGAGCAGGGTGGGCTGTGGGGGGCTGCCTGGCCTCAGCGCAGGACATCTCAGGGTGCTGGCCGGGAGGAGCTGCCTGGGGTGGGAGATCTCAGCTGGGGAGAGAGGGGAAGGGCACCTAGCGTGCCCAGGATGGGGGACAGGACCAGCAGGCAAGTTGCACCCCAAAACAGCTCCAAAGCATGTCCAGAGGAAGGAGGGAAGAAGCGGCCACGAAGGGGTTGATCTCCCCATGGGGAGCTGAGGTGGGGCTCGCTGAGGAGAGGGCCTGAGCTGGAGGAACCTGACAGGATGTGGGAACCCATGAGCTGGCAGGATAATTACTTTTTTAATCAAGTCTTTTCAAAACATCTAATTTTATTACTTTATTCTTCCATTTCAATAGCAGACCGATTAAGATGGAATCTTAAAGGAATTCTTCACAACAGTAATAATGTCTCTTATCGCAAGAGGCAGTCTCTGTCTGCTCCGTCCTGCAAATTCTCAGCATTTGAATATTAAATATGTTCAATATATCAAAAAACTCCATTTCATTCCAGAAAAAAAAAAATAATACAACCCCCACACACATATAACATAAATTTTCCTGTCTTTCAGCTGAAAAAAAATAAAATAAAATTAAATAACACCCAACTCTTTCCCCCTCTAAACCACCTTCTCGGGGAGGGACCCAGGACAGTGGGGACTGTGGGAGAACCCCCCAGCAGCTGTCAGGCCAGGCAGTAGCTCAGATGGAAAACGAAGCTTTCCGAAACTGATGCTACAGATCCCACCCAAGATGTGCTACTTGGTTTGAAGGAGGTATGGGCTGGGCTGGTGACTCCCAGTGTGGGGGCTTAGAGAAAGCGCCTCCATCAGAGTCAGAGACTGGTGCAGGGAGGAGGATGCCAGCCCGTGCTCCCCACCAGGGCATTGGGGTGCGGGGAGGATGCCAGCCCTGCTCCCCAGTATGGCGCTGGGGCCCCAGCTGGGCTGCTGCTGTCCCTGGCTGCAGCGCTCCAGCCCATTTCAGCAATGCCCATGTTTTGTTTTGATCACAGGAAGAGACAGTGTCAACTAAATTTTGGGGGTCATCAGAGTGCTCCCAAATACTGCAGGCTGTGTTTGCATCCTTGTTCTTTTCCAGGACCATAAATGGTGAAAGAGAAAGTCATTGTGCAAGTGGACAGGAGAGCAGAGTGACAGCGGTAGGGAAGGAGGAATGTGTTTGCTGTGTGATTTGGAGTTGTTTATGACAGCTCAGTGCTAAGCTTACCTTTCAGAGCTCATGCTGCTGGGCTTGCAGACTAAATGGAAGGGAAAAGGAAAAATCCAAAAGCCTTGTTTTGAAAAAGTGCACACGGAAATAAGATAAAATGTTGGAAATAAACACAGATGACCCTGAGCGACTGTCTCATTCCAAAAGAATGCATGTAATTTCCTAGCTTGTTTTGCTTTGCTTTGCTTTGCTTTTTAAAGGAAAGAGGTAAAACCGAATTCTACTGTGTCAAACATCCTTTGGATGATTTCCCTTCCTGCCCTGATTCTGTCTGGATCTGCTGCAGAAGCTGCTCTGTAGCAGTCCTGGGTCTTCCCCGGGACGAAGCCCACGTCTCCATCGCCTGGTGCCTGCGAGCACCATGCACAGCGCTGCAAGAGCGGGTGGGAAATGCTCCTGCCCTGCCACCGTTGTGTTATAAGACTGTTCAGGGTGGAGGTTGCTTGGGGCGGACAGGGGGGGCTGTGGGCACGGGGGGGCAAGAGGAGCAGCACCTCGGCTGAGTGCTGTGGAAGGAGGCTGGTGGCACCGCAGCATCTGCCAGGTGGTTTTGCGGCTGTGCTGAACACTCACATCCTGGCTAGAAGACAGGCTGTGTGGTGAAGGGCTGTCCTTGTTTGCCTTTTTGTCCTTATAATAATTACAATGTCCTTATAATAACCATAAATAGATAATTATCTCTCCTTATAATGATACCCTCATCTTTTCTCTCCATGCGTACCCCAGTGACTAGGGTTGTCTCTCACTTTCCTCTTTGGGAAATGCTTGAGAGACAACTGGGGTCTCATGTGCTTCTCCCCCAGAACGCTGGCTCTGTGCAGGTCCCCAGGGAAGCTGGGCGCTCCTGTCCCATGCCCCCGTCCTGCAGGTCAGGCCTCCTGCTTGTACCCACCACTGGGCAGATGCCTCCAGAAGCCACATCTGGCACCAGCACCTTCTGACGGGAGCAAGGACCGGCCCAGGGCAGCCCTCACCGCCTTTGAGAACTGACTCCAGATGTCTGACGGACAGTTTCATCCTAAAGCCTGAGTGAAAGGTGATGGGAAACAGCATCCTTGTCACCAGCAGTGATTTTGGCAGTGGTCCCCCGTGATTTCACACCTTCGCTGAATTGCCCATTGCCCCTGGTAGCTGCTGGGGCTGCTGGCCTGGGGAATGTCCTTGCATCAGCCATTGCCAGCACCCACCCAGGGCACTGCTAGTTTCAGGTCTGACAAGTAAACATCGGGGCTTTTTCCAAAGCATGGGAGTATCCAGCTAGTTCTAAATAACCTGGATTAAGGATCTAAGGCTTTTGAAGGGTGAAAGATAATACAGGTGTCAAACTGCAGGAGCAATCCTCAGGACAGCAGGGTTTATCCCTGTGGTCTCCTGCAGATAGGTTAAAGTCGATGGATTTGCATGGGTTTGCTGTGCCTCAGTTTCCCCACTGGCAGGGTGGCATTTTCAGTCCTCCCTCGGGTACCACTTCCCTGGACTGTCTGCAAAACCAGCTGTGGGGAACCTGGGGGTGCACATCTGCCCTGCCAATGGCCATTTGCCATCAATCTCCAAAACTCTTCCCCATGCACAGCATGAACTTTTGAGGCACGATGATGTGGTAGAAGACACCCAATTTTCAGCAGTTAATGCAACAAGCTGTCTACAATATAATTTTGTTTTTAAGGTGAGCTCTGAATTTGGATCAGTTATCTAATGACATAATTCTCTGTTCTGTAATGGCTTCCCCTCTGCATCGATACTCCCTTAAGATGAGTAATTTTAAATTGATGTCTGTCTCTAATAGACTTTCCTCAGGCTCCTTTCACACTAGCTGCCTGAGCTGTTGGTTAGAGATTAAAATCTACTCGAGTCTGCCCAGCAGCAGTTCATCAATGACAGTTGTTTCATTAGTTGATGCAAACGCACTTAAAATAAATTCTAATTAAACCAGAAACTGAAATCATATATTTTTGGAACACTCCTATGCTGGTGGCACGCTCTGCTCTGCGCTTTGCTTCCAGACCTGTTATTACTCAGTCCCCCGCCTTGTCACTGTAGATGTGGTATCAGACGATGCTAAATAAATAGCACTTTCATTAAAGTCTTCGGCAATCCAGCAACCAATTGAATTATTTCTTCCCCAAGGTTCCCTGTGCCCGTGAATGAGAGGGGAAAGGGGAACAGAGAAAAAGCCACGACCTGCTCGGGTGCTGCGGGGCACAGTGCCTCCACCCCGGCAAAGCCGGAGGCAGGATCTGTGCTCCCCTCTCCCGGCCGGGTGCCGAGCGGGATGGGATGCCTGCAAAAGGGATGTGAAGGAATGGGGGCTCTGGGGGAGCTGCCTTCTCCTGGGACGGGTCCGCGTGTCTCGAAGCTTTCGCTGCATGGAGCCAGGCAAGTTGTTGCAAAAAGAAGTCTTGCAGTTTCTCTTGAAAAAAAATGAGGCTTGAGGCAGTAAAAAAGTAGAAACACAAAAAATAAAGCCTCCAGGAGGAAAACCTTTTTCGCTCTCAATCAGATGTTTCATTTTTTGATTCAAATTTCTTCCCCTGGATTCTCAGTTTTCCCTCTCTCACATGAGGTGAGGCTCATGTACGAGTGGGTTTTGTCCCTCAGCTGGGCAGGTGTCCCAATCCCACAGGAGATGCTGCAGGGATCCGACTGGGGACCACCTTCCTGCAAGGCATCCAAATACCCACCATTGCCAGCAATTCCCTTTCAAGTTCACTCCGATTGATTGAATCATTTGTACCACAGGAGTAAAACGCAGCACTGGAGCCCACGGTCCATGCAAAGCACTGGACACCCACCAACAGCCCTGGGCTGGCGGTGGGCACTCCCCGGAGCAGGCAGGGTGTGCCTGCTGCCTGCCCCGACCCCACGGCCACCCCCAATTTGGATGCACCAGGTGCCCCTGGAGCAGCTTTGGCCAGTGGCTTGGTGGCTACAGGGAATCACACGGAGTTTAGCAGGCAAACAGGTCACAGGTAAAGAAATCGGTGCTGCCTGATGGGGGTTGACTGGTGCTTGGTGGCAGGGACAGCAGTGGGGGACCCGCAGGGAGCTGCCAGGATGGCTTGTGTCTCCTTCATCCCCCACCGCTGCGTCAGCCAGCCCCCGCGCCCTCCCTCCCGTGCCAGCCCCCAGCTCCTCACTTCATCCATCCCCCTGACATGTAGTGCTGCAGCAAGGCGCTGGGACAGAGTCTTGCCACTGAATTATTGGTTTATTTTATTATTTTTTTTTAGGACTAGTTCCCACAGCACATGATTTCAGAAATGCAAATGGATTTGCCTGCAGATTTTCAGACAGGTGCCAGGGAATGAGAAGGAGACAGAGAAGAATGCTCTGATTTCATCAAAATCAGTTTTCCTGCCCAGGGGAGGATGGAAAGCAGCTACTCAGTCTCAGGAAGACGATTCTATTTAAGCCACAGGATCATGTTGTAGCTACTTCTTATTTACCAGACTGGAAAGTTACATTAAGAAGTTATCACTTATCTTGCAGGAGAACAGATTAAGAGTGAAGGACCGTTCCCTGGTTTGCATACAGCTGCACTTCCCAGGTTACTAAAAAGACAATTGATGTACCAGTTCAGGAAGAAATACGATTTTCATTATGATACGCAGGTATCGGGGGTTGTATTCTAATGGTCCCCTGTCACCACTGTAGAGCAAAATGGCCCGTGACCACTGTAATGGAAAAAAGGTTTCCGTGAGATTTTGCATAGCATGGAGGGCTTTTTGTGTTTGGGTTTTGTTTGGGTTTGGGGGGCGGTTTTTTGGTTGGCTTTTTGTTTGGGTTTGTGGTGGAGGTTTTTTTTCTTGTAACACCCTGATGTTACAACAGTATTAAAGGCAATAAAATCTGTTCTATCCAGACAAGGAATTATTGGTCTCAGAGTGAGAAACATTTCTCCCCACCCATGGAAGAATATTTCTATTTGAAATGTACTTTGATTATGGAACATTATCACGCAACAGTGGGTTGCACTGCCAGCAGCCTAGGGGGTCCCCTGGGCGCCTGCTCTCCACACACACCCGTTTGGACCGGCAAAATGAGGTGATTGAATGGAGGCGTACCTTCAGGTGCCTCTTTTGGGATCCTTTCAAGCTTTTCTGACAATGTTTGGGTGCCCATGGGCTTGAGGCTGTAAGGAAAGCATCAATGAGCAAAAAGATAATGGTTGGGGTGTAACCAGTGTCTCCCTTCCTTGTGAAACACGTCTGGTTCACAGGGATTGCATCCAAGGCACATGAGCATCACAACCAGCCCCAGATCCTCCACTGACCCTTTCTTCTTCTTTTCCCGCAACACTCAGTCACTTATTGGAGAGAAAATGTGCGAACGGACACTTCACCAAAAGCAGAGATGTGTTTTATCGCGCTAAGTGGGATCCTCCATCCCACTCTTCACGCCTCGTTGGCTGCGTACCAGAACCAGCCAGTCTAGAGGCAGGAACGCACAGATGGCTCACGCCACCCATGTGAACCAATAGCAATACTGGAATACCAGCTATTCCACACAAGTTATTCAGGAAAAATTCCCAGAGGGGGAAGGAAAAAAAAAAAATCCTAAACGCATTTGTGAATTACTGAAATTCATAATAATTGATAAATTACAGAAGTTCACTCTTAACTTCAGCATAACTAGAAAAATGTGGAAAACATAGCAGTAAGTGATTTGCGGTGATTTTTTTTTCCCTCCTGTTTAATTACTTGAGTGCTGTAAAAACTAAAGCAAGTTTCAAAGGTAATTCAAATTCCCCCATCAGTAGACGACGCACACAGCCCTTCCCATCTCGTGAACTTCCAGACAGCTGGGCTGAGCAGCTTCCCTTTAAACCCACCTAAGTTAAAGACAAACAATTTAGGTCCATTGATCTGTAGCTGCGGAGCCTCCTGTTTAAACTCGGAGAGATGGAAGAAGCATAAAGCTAGTGCATAGGATTTTCTTTGCATTGCTTAGATTAAAGGACCTCAGGATGAGTGGTTTGTGTGATGATCAAAAGATTTAACATACTCTGTACCTGTCACAGGTACGAGCTCAATTCCTTATAGATAAAAACAGAGTGGAGCTGGCATAGCATGAAAGACTTACAGGAAAGGATGTGCAGGGAGTATATTTAAAGCAGACTGCATGAATATAGGATTAAATGTTAGTATTATATGATAAAATGTTAATTTTGCTTAATTAGGCCATTTCTACTGTCGATTCCTGTTGATCAGAGCGCTCCCTAGCAGATAAAGACGGTGATAAAGAATCATCTTCATAGAAATATAAGAAAGTTTCTAAGTAGTGATTTGGGGGAAAAAAACCAACTGGTAAATGGCTGTATAGATTAATGTCATTTGCACTAAGGCTGCATGGCCTGACTGGGATGGAGTAAATGGGAAATTCTCATCTCAACTGGCTATTTCACTCTTCCTCCAGAGGCTCTGGTTTGCCCATGGGAATGGGGAGGCTCCCCACTTCCACCGGTCCCAAAATCGGACTGGAAACCTGGAGACCGCTGGCACACGAGCAGCGCTGACGTGCCCTCCCCAGGGCTGACAGAGACGTGTGTTTCTCTGGACGGAGACTGATATTTCACAGGAGCTGAACTCGACTCGAGAGACTGCTGTGCTCCTCGAGGATTCTTTTTTACGGTTTGTACCAATTAAACAAACTCACAGGGGCCCCAGAGTCCCCCTCCGCAGCCTGAGCAGCTCTCTGATGCTCAGGGTCTCCTGCTGACGTTTCTGCACGAAGCTGCAAGCTGGGAAGTGATCCGCGCAGGAGGGAGAGGACCCCCAGCAAAGCGTGCTGCTGGTGGAAGGGGCACGGCGCACCCCCAGGCACCGGACCCGCTTTGCAATCGCCAGGTTTTGCCACGCGGCGTTCACTGTCTGCCTGGAACTGGCACAGCTAGAGCCTCAGATTTTCACGTCCCAGGGAAAAAATATAAGAAGTCAACCTCTCTGAAAAGGAATCTTTTGTTAAGTGATCTTCTAATGCTAAATTTACATTTCTACATGCTCACAGCAAGTTAAATTAATTAAGTATAACAATTAGGCAATTAAACAATGCCCAGATAAAGATGGAAACCGGCAGGATGCCAAGGAACAGGCAGTTGGGTGATGCTAATTTTGTGATACACTGCATTTTATACTATTTCTTTCCCATTACACATGTCATATCAGTCTTACTGGCCTGTCATATCCCCAGTCCCCATATGCATCAAAAGGCACTAACAGAGAGGAGAAGGAGGAACTGACAACGAGGCAAGGTGCAGGCACAGTGCCTTGTTCTCAAACTATGGCCAGTGGTTTCCCTTTCTACTCAAGGGCACTGAAGTCAGCTCCAAAGTTTTTGCTTCTCCAAGTAACTTTCAAATTTGTTACTGGACATAAAACCCACCCCAAAAAAACAGGGAGGTTTAAGCAAGAAGATGCAGAAAGGGGCTGCAGGGGACACAGGCATGAAGCAGAGGTTTCAGGCTGACCTGGCATCCCATGGACCACGCAGTGTGCTTTCATCGGCATGGACCATCCTGGACCACTGCCATACTGGGCACAAGCAGCACTGCTTCCGTAGAGGAGTCACAGGGACCGGATTTTCAAATGATGGAAGTTATCAAGTTATCCAAAAGAGTAAATGTCTCAGAGATACGTTCTGGAAAACCCCACGTCAGCCTTGGAGGACGCTGTGGATATCAAGCAGTTTGACTCTTTGACTAGAGACCTGAACTACCTCCGATAACTAAATAGTTTGCCCTGAATGTAAATTGTCTTTCCATGACTTTTGCACACCTGTGTCTAAATCCCCTCTGCCAACCAGTCATCCCTTGAACTCTGCTTTATATTCCCGTTGTGATCACTGCTGGTTGCACTGCGCCAGCCTGGCGCAGAAGTGCGGTGCTGTATAAACTTCCAGAAGGGGACCAAAGCAGCGACACCTTGCTTCCCCCGTGCAAGGGCTGTTTCCCACCCAGGGGTCAGGGGAATGACCTAAGGGCAACATCTGTCCACAACAGCACACCCCGATCCTTCTTCTGCAGCAGCCGAGGGTGTCAGTTCTGGTTCCAGGCTGTGGACCCCAACTCAAGAGGTGCCTGAGCCATAACCCACTGCAACGAGCAGGTTTCCTTCCTCTGATTTTAGCAAGTGCTTCACGCAAGAAATAAATTTCAAGCAGAAATTCTGCCTCTGGTTGGCCGCTGATGCACAGCTCCGACTTAGAGCATTTGACAGCCTGATCATCGTGCCCAAGAAGTGTCTCTTCAGACCCCTTCAGTGGGCAGGTAACTTCTCCCTGGGCGTAGCTCTCTGCGGAAGCATCCCTCCTTCCCAGCGCCTGGGGGTCGGAGTGACGCAGAACCAGCCACCCCGAGCGCCCCAGCACGGTGCTGAGCTGGCTGGTAGGCAGGTGCCGTGGGCAGCCCTCACTCCTCACTGGGAAAGCAAACCACCCCACCGCCCAGCTTGGAAAGGGTTATTCTTCATAGAGGAAAAAGAATATTTAAGACTGCAAAACTTCCTTTGACAGGGTTGTCTTTTAATTACCCTGTGGAATGATAAAATCCCAGCACTGAAAATGTGTCTTTACAAATCTCTAGCTGGAGTAATTAGTCCCGTGCCTGGCTCTCCTGAGAGATTATTGCTGCCTTCTTTTCAGATTACTTACCCAAATAGAAGTGGAATCATTGCTATGTTTGACAGTGCGATATAAAATACCAGATAAAGCTGTTAAAATACTGTTTCACACACTGCTTTTCTGCAACGTAAGGAAGCATCTGCTCTCTTGGTATCAGCAGCAGAGCTGAGCAGAAAATTCACAGCTGAGGGCTGAGACGATGAATCTCACTTCTTTTTTTGTTCCTGGTCATTCCCAGAAAGATCAAAGTAATCAAGAATTCAGCCATTAGTCAAAAATGGCTCAAATAACACTGTTTGCAGCCTGTGTCCATGTTAAGGCTTGTGCGTGCTCATGGGGTTTCAGGTCTGGTGAGACCCTTGCTATCATCTGAGAAACTCAGGCAGAATACTTGGGTGACAAAGGCGAAGTTATTCAGAACGTGAAAAATCCAAGTCTTGTAACAAACACCATGTGCACATACTAGGGGGACACCTCTGACAATGTCTCTCCCTTTATGCGGAGGTACTTTTAGGGGAAGCAAAATGTAGATAACATCCCTCCTCTCATCCACTTAATGGTATGAGCTCAGAAGGAAGTTTCTCGTTAGATACGGCAGAGATCTGCGGTGAAACTTCCCTTAAAGAAGTTACGGTTGCTATTTATTACTTTCTGGGGGGGAAAAAAATATTTCTTTGGGAATTACAGTGCTTGCTACATTATGTCAGGCTGTTAAGCTTACAGTGCTCAAAAAATGCATTACTGGCAATCCTCATCAGTTGCCAGGCTGTTGTACAGATCACACCCTGGTTATTTCATTCTTTTCTTACCCACAGGACAAATTTATACCCATGCATGAGTATTTCACAGGCCTGGTGTAACTGATGTGCTAGCTGCAGGGGCAGGCTGCGCACTGTTGAAGCAGCAGCTCAATCAAGAAAGCAGTGCCCCAGACTTGCCTCCTTGGCTGTCTGTTCCTTGCCATCTCAAATAAATTTGTGTCATTCTCACTCCTTCCAAGGCGCATTTTGTGTCTCACTGACTTCTAATTTAACCCAGCATTACAACAGAGCCATCCCCTAGGTCACCAGAGAGGTGAAGGGAGTTCAGGCAGCTCAACTAGGATGAGGAACCACTAACTCTCCTGTCCCTGGGGAAACTAGAACCATCCTAACACCTGCCAAGAATGAAATTTGCGGGTTAGAAGTGTGCTCTGGAGGTCTCTAGGCCAGCCTATATGGTCCAGCAGGTCCAGCTGTAGCAAGTTCTTCAGGGCCTTGCTCCATCAAGTTCTGAGTATCTCCCGGAACAGAGACCCCACGGATCCCTGAGCCCCAGGTCCAGTGTCTCACCACCATGTGGTGATCAAATTATCCTTCATAACTAAGGAGAACTTCTCTTGCTCCAGTTGATGCCTCGCATCCTCCCATTGTGTGCCTCTAGGAAGAGCCAGGCCCCATCTTCTGTGCACCTTTGCACCAGGCAGCAGCAAAATCTTCCCCTCGCATTCTCGCTAGGCTGGACAGACCCAGCTCTGTCCCTCAACCTCCCCTGGTGTGTCCCACGCTCCAGCCCCAGCCACCTGCAGCTGCTCCAGCAGGCCAGCATCTTCCCCGTCCTGGGGAGCCCCAACACAAGCACAATATGAATTACAACTTTTTCCCACACAGGGGTCGAATCTGGGCTGCCTGGGTGAAAACCAGGAATCCTGACCGCTACACCACATCGGCCCACCTGCCTGGCTCTGGACCTGCGGGGAGAGCTGATGTGCTCCGGGGCTCACGGACCAGCAGCCACCCCCAGCACAACCCCATCCTCTTTCCTGGTGCATCCCACAGCTTGCAGCGGGAAAACACAGCAGCCTAAAAAAGGCAAGGGCCTGAGCTCTTTGATCCAGCTGGGATTGTCCTGCGGCCCCATTGCAGAGCCCACGGTGGGACAGGCAGAGGTCACCACAGCATCGCTGCATGAAGCACCCCTGGATCGCAGCCCCAGGCCCCTGCCTGCACACGGGCCCCTGGCACCCACCTCCCCAGGGAGCTGTGCTGCTGCGGAGCTGAAGGCAAGGTCACGCATGGGGCCACGCAGCGTTATTAACGATAATTGATGGCGGAGCATTGCAGGAGCTAATTCCACCCAGCATGAAGGCAAGTGCACAAGCTGCTTCCCCTTTATTTCATTTGATTACACTTTTTTGTTTTTGCATGATTCCCTACAGTAAGTAGCTCATAATTAACAGAGGATGAATAACATTTCTGCCACTCTGCGTATTAAGTTTTCTCACAACAAATGAAAACATAATTGCCATTACACAGCACCCTTATCTGAGGAAACACGCTGCAGTCGGGATGATGGAGATTTACTGATATGCACATACTTCTTCAGCTACTTAGAGATGAAAACAGAATGTTTGTGGCTGAGGGGCTGGAGCGGCTCAGCACACCGAGCTTCCCGCAGCACCTCCCAGCAGAGCGGTCCCTCCACCGTGGCTCACCGCCAGGACCACAGGAGATGGCTCCGGAGGCAGCAGGGGGGCTTCTGTGGAGCAAGGGATGGGATGAGGATGCCTAGTAGGTGACCCATGGGACATGGTCCCTCCTTCCTCTGTGAAGGTGCCCAGGTGAGGCACGTCTCATGGTTCACCAGGAACCTTGCACACCTCTGAGCTGTCACGGGAGCCAACGTGGATAAAAGTAGCCACAAGGGCTGGTAAGCGCCAACAGCCCCCAGGGTAAGGACGTCTGTCTAATGAGCCAGAGGTCCTGGTTCAAAGCCATGGGGCTGTCAGCCTGCAGGGCCGCCGTGGGGCTCAACACCAGGCATAGGATTTCCAGAGCAATATTAATGCCCCGTCTTCTGCACACAGCCTGCAGCTCGCTGGGGACGCTGAAAGGGCATGGCTGGAAAACATTCCCTCTCTCAACAGAATAATTTTAGCTATCAGGAAAAAGTAATAGCTAAACCCTCTAGGCATTAACCCCACAAGCTTCACTAATGATGCCAAAGAAAGAGGAAAAAGGCTGTTCTGGTGCCTGGGGGTGACATCATAGAGACACCTGCCTGGATTAGGGACCTCTCCTAGGGACACGGTATGGGTATGTCCAGCAGGTCTTGCTCCAGGGGAGGTGAGGAGGTGTGTACTTGTTTCTCAGTTAGGACATTTTTCACATGACTTCTTTATATATATATTTATATATATATTTATTATTATTATTTTATTTTATTTTTAATGAAAACTCAGTTTGCAGCAACAAACAAATGAGAACAAGCCCCTCTGCTTCCCCTGGCCCAGCTTGTACAGTCTGTCCACATTCATGAAGACACACATATCTCAAAGGACCATGGCTTGCCCAGCCAGGGATCAACACCTGTGGTCTCTGACTCTGAACATCGAGCTCCTGATGGGCACAGGGAGGCACCTTGCAGGACCACATGCTCCTAAAAGTCAGCAGAAGAACCCCTTGGGGGTTCTCCTGAGCGGCACGGCTGTGCAACCATTGCCACTCATGGGAAGGTGGGGAAGATGAGCGCTGCGTGCCTCCTCCCACTGCACAGGGGAGGAGATGTTGAGCAGGACCAGACCTGAAGACCCCGAGCTGCCTCCTTCAGCCCTCAAAATGAAGCCAAGTTTGCCTATCCCACCCCAGCTGGAAGCACAGAGGAGTATGTGATGCAGGTGTATGATGTTCACAGCACGCTCCTGTTGCTCCTCTAGAGCTCTTGTCCAGTGTTGGAAAAGCAGGATTCTTCATAATTATTCCTAAACATCACACAGTATTGCCTTGCTCTGTACAGTTTCTTCTTCTTCTTCCTCTTCTTTGCCTCCTCCTCCTGCTGCTGCTGCTGCTATGAAGCCTTCTTGGAAAGGCTGGTCTGGTTTTTATTTTTCCTTCTTCAGTAGGTTTGGGTAAAATACAGACTCTTCAACCATGTCAGCACTGCTCTGCCCTGCCCAAACGTTGGGTGTCTCCAAGTACGTTTGTAAAGTGATAGCTTGCCCCAGAGAGAACAACCTGGAGCGCTTCTCCTTGCTGTGCCATTCAAACAATTTTAAACAAACCTTGCTAGTTTGTTCACGTAAAAGCCCCGGCTTCCCACTTGCTGTCTTGATGCTCATGTGGCATTGCAGACAAAATATTTAGGGAGGATATAATAGCCAGTTACTTCATGCCTTGCCTCCCAACACCTTATCTGAACTCTTTCAAAGTGAATTCTCATTACGGAATCAGAGAAACAATGAGTTTCTGAGAACAGACCGTGTGCTGGCTGTACTTCCCAAGCAATTGAGGGCACAGAATCCAGACATGGCAGAAAACACTGAACTGTAACGATGTGTTTTAGAAAAGAGCTTGATCACCCATGTACTGGGTGTAATTACTACTCATTAGAGCTACTTAACACTCCCAGACGCCCTGCCAGGATTTCTGCTGGGCACTGAGCAAATCCGTGGAGACTGCCTGCTCCCAAGCCTCAATATTGGGAAAGCAGATCTCCTAAGGCAAGGTATTAAATGCATTTTGAGGCGGAGCCGGATCACCTCGCCGAAGTGATACCCAGCAGGGTTTGCCGCAGGAGTGGAGGGCAAGACTCGGTGCCACAGCGGCTCCTTTGCTCCGGTTCCCCTCCACACCCAAGAGATTGATGGCTTGGCCACGTATTGCCCTACGTCCGGGCCAAAAGACACTTCTTTTCACAAAAGCTGCTGGCCGATGCGCCCAGCCCCCAGCACCCTACGACAGTAAAGCTGGGCTCTGACGTCTCGGCCTCGGTGCAGTGTTGCTGGAGATCCTGCGCTAACGGGGCACGTGCCATTGCATCCGCCTCCCACTGCTCCTCCGGCACAGCATCCGCGCTGCGGGCGAGCCCCCATCACCACACCTGGCGTGCAGGGGTTCCCCGCTCCTGCCATTTCCCTGGACATACGGGAAAACAACCATTCATTTAACATTTGGGAAGCTTTGTTGGAATTCTGTTGCCACCTCTCAAACAAACCGAGCCGCGTGTTTAGCTACTCACGGGTTTTTTAGGCTGGATTAGAAATCAAAAGCTATCAAACTAAGCTTCGGTGCTCTCAGCACCTGGTTCCAGTGTGCCTCGGCTCCAGGCGATGCTGTGTGTAACTGCAGCAGCTCAGGCCGAGCACGCTGCACTGTGAGCGCCTGCCAGCCCCCTGCCGAAGGCGGTTCCATTTTTATTTGTCAACCAGAAGTGATGAGCTCGAATCCAAATAAAACACAAATGAAAACCATTCCTCCCAAAGGGATTTACAGCCTTTAAAAGATTTAAAACAGACCTTCCAAAATGTTCCCAGGGCTGGGAGCTGAATGGTTTCCTCCGCACAAAAACTTCCAGGATTAACACCCCATGTGCAGCGCGGTCACCGGTCACCGGCCACGGGACAGCAGAGGGAGCGGCAGACCCTCGGTGATGCCTTGACAATGACGCAGGGGTACACCCTGTCCCCGGCAATTTGCATGTGGGTGTCATCAAAAGGCTGTCACCACATGCCAGTGATGCAGCAGTCTCAGGACATGTCACAATAAAGTACTTTTTCTAATTAAAACAAGAGTTCGCTATGATTTTTTGAATACGACAAGAGTACCTAAAAAGCCAGAAGTGAATAAGCAGACATCCAAGTTCTTTTGAAATTGAAGAATTCTCTTGATAAATACATCTCTTAATGAAATACAAGCAATTAAACTAAAAGGCCTATCGAATGCTGCTTGTCACTCCACACATTGACATTTAATTGAATTTTTTTTCCATCCCCTGGTCCCTTTTCCCTGATAAACAAATTCATTCACAACGGATCAGGTTTCACTAACCCAGAAACCAGATGATAGTCAATCAACTAATTGACACAACAAAGACTTTAATATGAAAAAAAAATTGTCTAATTAAAGCTCAAATGAAATTTAATGATACTCAGACGTCTTATAGTAATGAACAGTCTTCTTATATTAATTACTCTGGTTTTAACCCTTTCCCTTCTTCTGGTCACCTAAATCGTGAGGATGATGGAAGTGGAGGCAGCACCCAGCAGAGCTGCTGCGTCCACCCAAGTGTTTGCACCACTCCTGCTGGGAGATGGTCCAGACGGAGCCGGGCGTGCATGGGCAACCCAAGGGCTCTTCAGCCATTCCAGGCTAAATCCATAAGTGCCATCACCACTTCTTCTTCCCTATCTGCTGCCATCTTTGGAGGAACCACCCTTCTGCTTGCCCCGTGCAGCCACGGTGTCCCAGCCTGTGTAGGGCACGACTCGACACAGAGTAGCCCAGGATGGATGGTTGGAGGGAGGGACAGGCTCTTTGCTCTCCCACTGTGAGGCCACCAGCCATCACGGTGCCACTGGGAACTGCACCCTGGCCCAGCACCACAGAAAATGTGCTCAGAGACCCAACCCCAGCCCTGCCTTCAGCGAGAGCTTCGCTGAGTGTTTTGGCAGGACAAAGGAGCCACCCAACCCCTCACTCGAGATTTACCAAATTATTGAAAACTCTTGGGACTTTATCTCATGCTTAAGAGCTTTCCTGAATAAAGTTGAGCTTAAGGATGTGGTTGAAGTTCAGCAGGTGACTGAATGCTTTATTGAATCAGGTCTCTGGTCCGCCACAAACCCGACCCAACTCAGGAGAGAAAACGAAAGCGTTCCCCGATGCCTTTCAGTGTCTAAAGTGAAAAACACAAAAGCTAAACATGTAAAGGGAAGCACAGCAGATATTTCATCTCTAATGTACTTCACATCTTAAACATACTTGTAAAAGCAAAGGGAGGTCAAGGAGAGGAGCGGTGGCACGTACCCTCCGCGGAGGGAAGGCTGCAGCCACATTTACTCAGTGGCTGGTTTCTGGGTGCTCCCATGCTACGTATAATCAGTCCTGATCAAAGTAGGATAGAAAAATGTTCCAAAAATAATGAGCAGCTGTTTGTGGAAGAGGCAAATAGAAGGAAGAGAGAAAAGCTCACCAAAGGGAATTAGAGTTAAGTTTTAAAAATGTTTAATTGCTCATGTAAGCTGAACCCACAAGAGGTGTCAAGTGCCTTTTCCATTCCAGTTCCCCCATGCACTCGGCGCTCCGGCCTTTGCCTGCTGCTCTTGGCTCTCTCATTAAGAAGTAGCTATTATTTTCACAATAATTTTCTAGTGCACTTTATGCCATTAATGGAACAAGCTGTTGTGAATGGTCATTTTGTTTCCAAGCAAGTTTGGACACAAACAGCATCAAGTTCTTTTATCAGCTGAAAACACCCTGGGCTTCTCTCCCTGTACAAGGGTTTGGATACCCGTGGAGCTTGTCAAGTGCCCAGGGCAATCCCAAACCAAGCTGCTCACTGGGGCATGCCACTGCCGTGAGAACTCAATTACGCTAAACAAAAGCTAATAGGGCACCAGAGGAAAGAGGAAAGGGGAATTAGCAGCCCTGTCAGAATCCTTCAGGTAATTATGGTTTTCCTATCTAAAAATTACAACTGTTCTGGAAATGCCGTTTTATTATGCTGGTGCATTTGGCATAAACATGAATAGGGGAGTTGTTTCTGCAGTTAAAACCTTTCTCTTCGAACAGGATTGTCCAAGGTAAAATTACTGCAGAATTGATTGTGACCAGGAAGAAATCAGCTTCTAGTTATTGCTGAACCCAAGAGATTTAAAGATATGAGAGCACGCAGACCACTGGAACAGCTGGATGAATCCTTCCTCATCACCGTGGAGTGGAGGTCCCCCACCTCCACCCCCTGTGGAGCTCAAAGCCCAGTAGCCTAGATAGGAGGTAACTGGAAAAACACTGAGACTGCTGCAGAGGAGAAAGAGATGATGCAAGGAGAGCATCCCCCAGAAAGAGCCTTTTTTCACAGAGCCCTTGATAATGGAGACAGCTTGCCCTGGTCCCCACGTGCTCCCGACCCTCTCCCCGCACCTCTCAGCCCACCAAAGCACCCTCCCTGCAGGGGTTTCTGAGCCCAGCCACCCCCCCGCAGGGCAGCGGGACCACGGAGGCACTGGGACATGTCAGGAGAGGGATGTGACAAAGCCCCATCCCACCGAGCGGGCAGGGACATCAGCCGTGACGAGTGTCCAAGCACAGTGGGACTGAAAAGCACCCCAGAAACACGTCGGGGTGCCTGCAGCACCGGGGGCTGCCCCTTCCCAGCCCCTCGGGAGTCGCTCCCGGCTTCCCGGGGAGGGGGCTGCAGGGCTTGCCTGCGGTGCTGTCACATCTTCCCTGGTATATTTGAACACGTCGCTTGGCATTCACAGCGATGGCAGCCTGACAAATGCTAGTACTCTAAGGGTTAAGCTCTTTTAAACGTCTTGGGAGTTATTTGTAAAGCTATTACTTCTGAGTTTGTTAATAAATCAGGATTTAATACACCTGAGTTACATTATCTCCCTGTTCTAATGTATAAATCCTGTCACTAAACCTTCAGGCCCAAGTGCTGTGTGCTTTTAGTCTTAGGTTTAGCTACCTGGTTTCTAAAACGTTAGATTGTTTCACAAGTCAAGAGAGGGATTTTTAAATCCTTCAAATCTCACAGCAAGTATACAAATCTGTGTCTGGAGTTACAAATCCGATCAGAAGGTTTGTAAATCCTACAAAAGATTTATCTGAAAAAGTTTTCATTTACAAATTCTGGCTTTGCCTTTGGGACATGTAAGTGACTTATTTGCAAAGGAGGATTCGGCAGACCTGGGTTAGATTGAGAAATCCTTCCCTTCACTCGTCGCACACCACACAGGATAAATCCTCATCCAGCCAGTCTATAGCTGTCTCCCAAACAAAGTCTGGGGTTAGTAACGAGCTCCAGAAAAGTCAACGGAGGGGAATGGATGCTCCGGAGGGGGTGTCAGCCTCACCGTTTAGACTCCATCGCAGGAAGCCCGTGCTCTGGAGATCCTCCTCTCCCCACCGAGCACAGAGGGAGCGGACACACAGCTCAGAGGGAAGGCTTCGTAGTGAGAGAGCTTGGGTGAGATGCACCCTGCCCTGATGTGAACCTCAGCATCACCAGCACCTTCACAAGTCTGGTCTGAGGAGGTCAGGGAGGGTGAGAGCCATGAAGCCAGGTGGTGCCACCCTCACTTCTCCCAGTCGTTTTGCTGCTCTTCCTCCTGGACGTGGCTCTAGCGGGGCTCCACTGGCTGTGGGTACATCTGGCATCGCTAAACAGAAGATGCCACCCACTAGCGATGCCCTTCCATCCCCCGAGTGCCTCAGGGCGCTAAGCCACGGCAGCGTGTGCAGCAGCAGCCACCCACAGCCCACACCGCGCGAGCGAGATCCCACCCCAGACCCTTCCCAAATCCAGCCGAGGCCAGGCAAAGCCAGAGTAAGGCTGGGCAAAGTCACCCAGACCACAAACCCAGGTTCTCCCCCCGAAAGCCGGGCTTCAGCAGGGTTTATCTTTTGCTGCAAGAGGCAGTCATGCAGGTAAGGTAAGGACGGGTATGGAGGTGCAGGGAAAGCAGCTG
>JAVJGJ010000002.1:2529864-2550162 GCA_035590215.1 Microhierax caerulescens
GTGCAGGATCTGCTGCACACCTGCATCCCGCATGTGGTGGATGTGGTGTAAGAGGACCATGGGGTCGGAGTGTGGTCAAAAACTGCCCTAAGCTATGAGTGGTTTGAAAGAATATCACAGAAAACTTTGTGAATGAAAATACTCCTGCAAGTGGCCTGGACTGACATGATGAATTGTGTTAGGGGACTTGGCAGACCAGTTAGGGAGTCTGCTCCCCTGCATGAGCCCAAGGAGATCGTTACTTATGGCACAGCTGTCCCCAAAGTCCAGTTCAACAGCAGGCTAATGACAGAATTCATGGTCCATACACTGTGAAAGTTAGAGAACTGAAACAAGAAAGGGAGAAGGGAAGGTGGTGGAAATAAGCTCATCGTGACTTTCAGTGTGTAGGACCGGGCAAGCGACTTGGCTGCTACATTTACAAGGAGTTATCAGATCATCTAACGTTTCTGAACAAAAAATAACTTCCTGGAGGAAGCAGCCAGAGGGGGATCTAGTTCATCACCTTGTCTCCAGTCAACTTCTTCCCTAAGGAGGCACAGAGGGAGGAGACCTTCACCTTTACGTGGCACATAGACAATACAGAGGGTATGTTAATTAAACCTTTACTCCATTAGTGAGAAGAAAATCCATCTCCATTACTGCTAGGTGGGCTTTCAGCTTGGGGAAAACTCCCCCGCCCCGCTGCCCCAGATGTGCTGACCGGTGCACAGCTGTAGCGTGCCAGCGCTTGCCTTCATCCATCACTGTACTCTGGTGAGCTGCTTCCTTTGGTTTCTGTAGCAAGGTAGCTGGTTTCTACTGGCCTTTTCTCCTGGATTCACTCTGGTGTCCACACAGGCTTTGGTAACATCCCCTCGGTCAGTGCCGTAGGATGTTCCTTGCTGTGACAGAAATAGCCGTGCATTAGCAGCTTCTTCCTGCTGGCCAGGACTGCCTGCTGCCTTCAGCTCTGCTCGCCTGGGCAGGCAGCCTGGGAGAGGGTTTGGGGGGGCCGCAAGAGGAGAGAGAAGAGGGTCAAAGATACTGTCTGTGTTGTAGAGCCCTTAATGCAAGACATCTCTTCTTTCTAGAGGCAACATGTCAAGCTAAATTGAAGATACTAAATGTAATTACAGTTTGCTTTAGCAAAACACACTCTCAGCCGTCTGCGAGAGATATTTAAGCACTGAGTGCTCCTGATCCAAAGATTAGCACATTTGTGGGATTACAGCTTCATCCCACCCCTGATGCGAGCTTTTCCACTGATCTCAGTGGGTACTCCAGGGCTGGCAACCAGATCAGTAACCTGGAGTCCCCAGGGTGGGGTTAACCCGTTTCTGGAGATACCAGGTGAACAGGACGGCAGCACAGTCCCTTCAAGGGGAATAGGATAACCAGGCAGGTCCCTCCAAGCCAGGGGCACTTGCCATTAGCCAGTGCACAATGGAAACCATTGACTTTGGTGGGAATGACCTGGTCAGTTAATGCCAAAAGCTCCTGCGAATCCAGCCAGAGGCTCTGTCAGCAGGGAGGAAAGGGATGGCTACCAGCCAGGGGGTAGAGCTAAGAAATGGCAAATGTAAAGTGAGAAGCAGGAAGCATTTCCCAGAGTGAGATTCATCAGATACTGGAATAATCCCTCCAGGGAAATGGTGGCAGATCCAACCCTTGAGAAATTTAAACTAAATAAAGCACAAGACAACGCAGGGGAATGTATTTGCAGTGCCTTTGCCAGCATGGTGAAGGAAGGCACGCTGGAGGAGGACATTTTCCACCGCCTTCTGCAACAGTGAAGGAAACCTGTGGTTCAGATTCATGCCAGACTGCCAGAACCAAGACGGGAGAGGAGCTAGATGGCTGCTGGTGGTCGGGTGATGCCACTCACCTCCCGAGGGCAAGGGCAGGGCCGCCGACACAGCAGCTGGGGACACAGGGTGCCTCGTCCCTGCTGCACCCCTGCACAGTACACGCTATCAGCACAGGAGGCAAATCCCCACCACTGGCCCGGAGGTGTGGGATGGTCTCCAACACCCTGTGAGAAGCCAGGGAGCAGGTACCACACTCTGCAGGGACCCCAAGCTGCAGGATTGGCAAGGGGCCAAAGGGCCACCAGTGCTGCCGAGCTGCTGACCTGGAGGGATAGACCCACCAGGGAGGATAACATATGGGCACCAGGAGACTAAGAAACACAGGAGAGATTCAGACTGGCATGACGGCATGAGATGTGATGGGGAGAGAGAAAGCAGGTGAGATTTTAATATAGATAAGGTGTCAAGGGAGCAGGGGAGACAGTGGTGTGAGCAGGACCACGAGCATGCCCCAGCCGCGGTGATCTGCAGGCTGGCAACGCAGGCACCAGGCATGCGCCCAAAGGAGCTGGACACTGCTTGGACTCTGCCCAGACCTGCTGTCCTGGGAAAAGAGGGCACCCCGGCAGGAGGTCCTGCTTCACCACCCATCACTCCCTCTCCCTGCGCCGGCCTGGGGCTCGGTGCCCAGGAGCGGCAGAGCCGAGGGACCAGATGCCTGGCACGGCGTCTTGATGCTTTCCACTCTCTTCCAGCTCTTCTTGCGGAAGGAGAGGGAAGTGCTACCAAGATGAGCGCTGCGGAACTTTCAGACTCTTCGGGGGCTTAGCACAAGCTGCTTCACCTGCCCAACATGTAGCCTGAATCTGTGTTTCCAACTATAGTGAAGAATTTACTTTGGCATTGGTTTTTTGTTGGAAATAACACTGAGCTGGGGGCAGGATGTTGTCTTTAACTAGTCTGAGATGACTAATTATTAAACTCATTTTCTAAAGGTTACCGTATACAGAAAAGCAATTATACAGAGATTAAAACAAGTTCAGAAACCTGATTCATTCTGAAACTATGGTAAACCCAAATCTTGTACTATTTCTGATTTTTAATGACCTCAGGAACATTTTATTTAACTTAGATGTCAAATGCAATTCTGAAATGAGAGATGAAATATATTTCATGCTTTTTTTTTTTTCTTTGCTTTTTTTTTTTTTTACATAATACAGTGCACAAATTTCCAGCGCTAATTCTGTTAGTGGATTTCAGCAGGCTGGCAGGAGGGCTGTGCATGGAGAGAGGATCCCAGTTAACCCCTGTGTGGCTGTGCTCCTTCGAGACACCCAGCTGTGCCCAGCTCCTGCCTGCGGCACTGGCACAGCCCTGGATGTGGGCAGGCAACCAGAGCAGCGCTGCCCGTGAAACGGCGCGGGGGCACGCGTGCTCCGGCTGGAGCACCCCCCATCAGACCCTTCTCAGCAACAGGCTGTGCTTTGGGATTCGGGGGGAAAGCAAGGTGGGTCTAATAATGTTGTTTCTTCTCAGGGCTGCTCCCTATTTGCTCTGGCCCCAACATGGTGGCTCCCAGTCCCTCCCTGGGAGGCTTTTGCTGATGTGGATGTTCTCTAAAAAGCTCTATGGGGTTACAGTTCAGTTGGACTGCTGTGCTGGCCCCAGGCCTCAGTGCTCCCAGGCTGGAGGGATCACCGGGAGCACGGTGGTCTGCAAATCCCACTGGTGCCATGGGGCATCTTTCCCTAGCAAGTCTCTGGAGGAGGAAGAAGAGGCAATTGCCATGCTGGTTCTCCTGTGATAATGCCGCTCTGTGCCCCATCCATGTGACACGGTGACAATCAGGAGCTCCTTGCTCACAGAAGCATCACCATGGCAGGTCCTGCAAGAGGATGGACATGGAGTAAGGGGGGACAAGCACCCTCCACATGTTCCTCAGGCTCCCACCCCACTGCCAGACACAGACAACAGCCCTTTCTGCACCAGGAGGAGCGTAGGGTGGCGAGGCCAGCCCAGCAGGCTGTGCCAGATGAGGCTGCCAGAGTGATGCCCTCAGATGATGTCTGCCAGAGCAGCAGATCTGCAGATCTCCTCGGACCCCAGTGCATCTCCACCAAAGCTGCGCTGGTCAGCACAGGGAGTCCTGCACGGTGCCCAGCAAAGCTTCCTTGAGAGATGCTGCCATGCCGGCAGGGCAGCTCTGAGCCCAGCTCCAGAAAGCGATGGGAGGATGCTTGCACCCAGCCACAGGGATACTGGGATGGCTGTGCCGTGCACTGCGAGCTGCCCAGAGCAAAGGGCAGCGGCTTTCTTCCCTCCTCGACCCTCCTCTCGCCACGCTGGAGCAGAGCTGCGGGGAGCAAAGTCCTGCAGGAAATGGCAGTTCATTCAGCCTGACATTTCCCAGCTGAAGTGTCCCGGGTTAAACAAACTGTCTGCTCCCATGAGGTCTCCAACAACAAAGCTGCAGGCTGCAGCGACCCCAGCCTGGCACGGGGGTTGTTCTATTCCAATCAAACCCAGATCTCAATAAAACTCAACGTTTCAGCCAGCTCTGAGCCTGCCACGTCTCTGGTGATGGCTGGAGTGCTCCAGGGGCACCGTGAGGGGAGGTCTCCCTCCCAGGCATCCCGAGGAGACAGCCCTCCCGAGTGCTTTTCTTCTGCTTTTCAGCAATTCCTCTGACCTGGTCGCTTGGGATGATCCTGACTGAGCTGTGCTGGCACTGGGCTGTATCGAATCCCTGGGGTGTATCGAACCCCTGAGCTATATCGAACCCCTGGTCTTCTCTGCCAGGAGCTGCTCTGGAGCACGGGGCAAGCAAAAATGCTCGTGTTTAAGCACGTGGGAGAATCCCCTGATCTGAACACAGATGGAAAGTCAGTATGGGATATCACGTACACTTGCCCCATTCTTGCTTTTTTGGTGTCTGCCTGTGCCACCAGGATGGACCCTGGGTCTCAGCCTGAGGGGCCATTCCTGGAACCTTCACCTGTTTCAGGTAAATCTCAGCTCTTGCAGGTTGCGAACGGGAGTGCAAGTACATACCTAAAAGGCAGAAAGAAAAGATTTTGGAAAGATTCTGGGGGAAATATCACCTTGCTTTTGTTTCTTGTCTTTCTGCTCCACAAGAAAACAAAAAAAATCAACTTGAGACTGAGTATTTGGGTTTGGGCTTCTAAGAGGACATGAAGTCATGCGCCCAGACCTCACTGTTCCCCCCACACCAGCCAAAGAAAAGCTGTTACACACAGGAGCAACACCCTGGTCTCCCAAAGATAAAAGTAGCCAAGCAATAAACAAGGTTTTAAAAAACATCAACTGTGAATGAAGACTTCCCAAAATACAGCTGCATTATCAAGGAGCTCAGACAGCAAAGCACTCCCTCCTCGCTGCCCTTCCAGCCCTGCTTCCCACCCCCATGCTGCTTTCCCCGGCTCAACCCCCATCGCTCCTCTCATCTCCCCATCACTTAAGAGGTACCCGCAATGGATCTGGGGCTGGCAAATAATTTGAGCTCAAATGTACCCATTTCAGAATAGATTTTAAAAGGCTGCATGTTTCATTTTGACATTCACTGAACAAAGGTTCTGCTGTTCTCGTGTCAAAATGATCTCATATGGAGAAAGGCATCTCAATTTGCTGCTGCTACTGCCGAAGCTGAGATGAAAACTTGTGTGGAGCAGCACGAAACATTCCATCTTTAGTTAAACGAAGCGTTGCAATGGCCTTCCATATTTTTTCTCAGAAATTGATTTTACTTTTCAGGGTCATCCAAAACTCGCCGTCCACAGCTCAGCCAGAGAAGCAAGCAGGCGGTCATTTGCCCTTCTCCCACCTGGAGCTCTGCTGCTGCACCAGCTTGGTGTCCTGGCAGCGGTGGCACAGGGAGGGGAAGCTGTGGGACCTGCTCGGCCACCACGATGTCCCAGCAGTCCCCCAGGAGCTGGGAGGACAGGGCTGGCTGCCAGAGGATCAGACGACCTGGCTGCACGGGGCTGGGGAAGAGGATGCTGTGGCTGCGTTACACCTGGCCCTGCACAGGACCACGCTCAGCCATCGCAGCGCAGCAGGATTCTGCCAGGAGTTGCCAGGCTCACGCAGGGCCCATCTCTGGAAGGGTTTCCCCATCCCTGGGGGCAGCCACCTCCCCTGACCTGGCCAGCAGCCCCCGTGCGACAAGACCTCATCCCCCAAGAAACATTGTCCACCCAACAGGCGGTTATTAATTAGCACATTGGGCTCTTTAATTAGCACATTGGGCTCTTTATTCAAGGTGCACACTGGCCTCTAGTGGTGCACAGAAAGATCCTTGGTGGTATTAACGGGACCGTTACAGGAATGGGTGACAGCACAGGTGCTGTAGGTAATGTCAATATATACATCCACACACATATATATGTATGTTTGCTCCTGTATTTATATGCACACACACATATGACCTGCTGCTCTACGTATGTCACACTTAACCCCGGTGCACACATGCGTGTGATTTCTCTCTCATCACTTGGAACGGCATGAGTTTCCTTGTTGCTCCTTTCTGGCAGAAACAGAACAGCTCACTGTGAAGCAAAGTTGATCAGCATAATTAAAAACCAGCCCAGCTCTGGGGCCGGATGATGCTCAGGGGGAGCCACGGCCCCTCTGTAATGACTGATTTCTCCTACTGAGTACAAATGTGACAACTTCTGGCCAAAGTCTGGAAAGAAGACTGTCAAAACTGGAAAAAAAATTGTATAGATATTTCAAATTGAAAAAAACAGCTTTCCTCTGAAAATTCGGGAGAGAGAAAAGTTGGTTTGGGTGCAGATGTCACCCGGGGAAATGTGCCCCATCAGAGGTACCCGACTGCGCTGGGAGCAGTGCTGTGACCTGGCAAACCCCGAGCGGGAGAGCTCTGCTGAGCCCCGGGAGCACACGAGCTGGGGCTCCAAGTGAAAGCCAAAGGCGTGGGCTTATTTCTCCTGAAATAAGGAGACTTTCCAACATGAGCAGTTTTGCTTGGTTTAGTGGCAGCTCCGAAAAGCAGCGCAGCCAGAGCCCTGCCTGCCTGCGAAGCCCCTTGCTGTGCCCAGGCAGGAGGGCGAGCTGCCGGCCAGGCTGGCGGGGAAGAGACCCCTGAGCCCGGGCTGGGGGAGCCTGATCGCCCGGCAGCTGCCTGAGCCCACCGCGTAGGCTGAGAGGGTAGTTTGGCTTGGATGGGGCTGCTAAGGTCTTCTCCTCCAGCCTCCAAAGACTTCTCCCTGCCTGTGCATCCAGCGCTGATGCTACTCGTATTTGTTAGTGGAGATGATCCTGCAGGGCAATGCACCACCAGGGCTGGGATCCAGGACCTCCTGGAGAGGTGGGCCAAGGTGGGCCAAAAAATATGCTTTTTGCCACCCCCCACTTTCTCCCTAGGCAGCTGCCAGCTTCAGCACCCACCTGACCAGCCCCGGTTAACTCTGCACTGGGAAGTCTCCAGCTAGGACTGGTCTCCTGGCCTGGAGATGCCAGGGCTGCGGGATGGAGGGGGCAGCTCTGCAGGGCAGCAGGCCAGAAACATCAGCCCCATCATCTCTGGGGAGAGCAGGGAAATGGCCACAGGCAGCCCCAAAAACCCTGCTGGTCCATACATCTCCCTCCGCTCCTCTGCCAGGCTGCTCCAGGCACAAGTGCATTTATGACGTGATCCATAGGCAGCTTTACGTAGGGCAGCTACCAGAGAGAGAAAATCATGGACCAAGGAACCCCTGCAGCTTTAGGAGCCTAATCAAACACACCATCTTATCTGCTAAGCCATAGGCACAAATAGCAGCGGGATAAGTATTTACTGACTTCAGGATGCCAGACAGAGGAGAGGAGATAAAGGCTGCACCAAAAGGAGGTAGGAAGATGAGCCCAAGCAAGAGGGCTCCTGGTGTGACCCAAGCACCAAGCTGGGTCGTGCCTAGCCAGCGGGAGCAAAGGTGGCACTCACTGGTGGGAAACTGCTACTCCCCATCACCTCCTGCTTTTCACAGCTGTTGAAGGAGCATGTTGACAGCCAAACATGGGGAACAGGCCACCAGGATTCCCCAAAGAAAGACCCAGGGGCTTCTGGCTTGCTTTGGAGATGGCACCCTCCTACCATCAAGCAATAGGTGCCTTGGTGGCAGGAGCAGCTGCCTGGCATCCCAGAGCAGAACCTGTGCTCTCCCATCTTCCATTCCCACTCTTATCCCTGCCTTTTTCCAAAAGCAGGTCCTGCCTGTGGGGGATGCCCAGCAGACCTGGGCAGAGAAGAAATGCCCAGTCTTGACGGGGGAATGTTCAGAGCCCCTGCCCATCACAGGAACTTGGGGACATTCTGGTTAGATATGTCAAATTTTGCTTTCCAAACACTTGGCTTTACTTCTTTCTTTTTCCCTTCTGTTAAACCTCTCCAGACTGGCATGAATTTCCTAATATTTTTGACATGGCACTAAACTGGCAAAGACCCTTGACCTCCCATTGCTGAGCTGTATCTTACTGTTCAAAACCACAGAGACAAGGTCATGCTAAAAACTCTGAGCCCGTTCCCCTCGGGTTCACACTGAGTATAAAGCCAGAACTGACCTTGTATCCCCAAACCTCTTCCATGCATTTTTTTCTTGTCATTAACTTTGTTTTGCTCAATTCCTGCAGAGACGCTGAGGCCATCTCAGTTATTTGTTAGGCTGCTCTCCCATGGGAAAACCCACCTGTCCCTCAACACCAGCTTTTCATGACTGAAAAGACGGAGCTTTGGGCACAACCACTTATTTCCTGCGACCATGGACAACATGAGGTGGAACATGAATTGAAGACATCTCTGGGCCAAATTTCTTTTGTACTTTTTCTCCCTTTACCTTCGGCATGAAGAGAGTAGCAGTCCTCAGGCGATTTCAAAGCCAAGGGAGGCCCTACTCATCGCTGTATCTGCCCTCCACCCCGGTGCAAGCACTCTGCTTGCACTTTTCTTCCTGTTATTGTGCACACACTGACAAGTGTCCTGGCCACCTCCTCCTCCTCGCTGCGCTGAGATGCTGCTTTCTGAGGCTTCACCCTGCTTTAGCCCAAGAGGGAAAGTGGCAGAGAGCTAAAAATCCTCAAATCCCGGTGCTCTGCAAGTTCATGGTTAAGGGTGTGAATGAGCTTCGCGGGGGTGGCAAGGCTAAAGTTGGGGCTGAGCCTGAAGAGTTGGCCAAGCTTCTCTTGAGGAAGCTCACCAGGATTGGGATGAGACTGCAGGGAGGGCTCAAGGTGCTAGACGTGACCAGCAGGAATGGCATGGTTGATGTTGAGCAGGCAGACGAGCCCTGTCCCTGTCCCAGTCAGTCCCACTTTCCCAGACATTGCAGACATCACTCCCTCACTTCAGAAGCTTCCCTGGTGACAGTGAAGATGATGGTGCCATTCAGCTCATCACTGGTGCCCCTCCAAACCCTCCAAACTAAGGACGAGGTGATACATACCAGGCCTAAGAAATTAAAAGATTTCTTTCAAACCACCGCACATCAGTCTGGACATCACTGTGACAATTAATTATCCTTATCAAAGATGATGGCAAACTTCATATGGTCTACCTCTGATTGCTACTTAGAGGTATACACATTAACATTTCTCACACTGAGGGATCCTTTGGGTTTCCTCTGGGCAACTTCTGGTTTCCCAGCCTTTAAACTACATGCACATCACTTCGCACTTTTCTCTGCAAACACCAGGACACAAAGCTGATGCAGAATAAAAACTGAATCTTTGTGGTGCATGTCAGTTCTGATGCTTTAGTGAGCTGTTCTGGTTCACAAAAGAGCTGCGCTTCTGATGAACTGAAAATTTTACCACCTGAGAGCTTTGTGCAAAAACATTAACCAAGCTCTACTGGATTATTTATTTTTTTTTCCAGCTGTATATGAATTTTTGGTACAAGTTCAGCGTCAGGAGCTGCAGCTGTAAGAAAAACACTGGATATCATGAAGGTTTGCTGGACGATCCTGACAATTCAAGAATTCAAAGGAGAAAGGATATAGACAGATGGGATAGATAGGGCTGTCTACCTAAGAGTTCACACTCAAAACTACACTCACATCCCTGTGGTCCAAGGACAAGCTGTAACACATCAGGCGGTGATCCGCAAAACTGCTGCAAAACCCCTAAACACCGTAAGAGACAGCAGATAAAAGTCTGTGGCTCTCCATAATCTGGTGACTATTAAATGTTGACCTACATGTTTGTAATTCTAATAGCAAAAATATGCCCCAGCAAAAATCTCAGACATTGCTCAGCTCAACAGAAAGGTCTCCTTCCAAGCGGCCTGCAAGGGTGCTGTGCAAGGAGGGCTGTGGGTTTTGCTGGAAGGGTTGGGCTGTCACTCCAAAAGACCACTGAGGCACCGCAGCCGTGCGCCCACCCGGCCCCGGGGCTGGGGTTCATCCAGGAACACCCCACGGCTGGCTGGTTTCCACCCTTCCACCATGTGGGGAAACAGCAAAACATTACGGTCAGAAACACAGCTCTGAGCCTTCTGGTGTGAAGGCAGCACAAACCTGCCAGCCTGGATGGCTACCTGCGGTCTTCTCTGTGGATTCTTTTTTCAACAGTTTGTTCAATGAAGAATATTTGTCTTTGACTCAATTTATTTCATCTGACAGCTCATGGTAAGCAGGACCAGAAGAGCCACCCAAGCCTTGGATGTACCACCAGCAGGCAAAACACCCTGAGATCACCTATTCCCACTTGGTCCCCCCAGCCCCACTCCCAGTTGTCACTGGGCTCATAGGGAATTCCCACCTTTCAAGTCTTTGGGCAAGTTTACTTGAAATTAGTCATCATCTCTGAAAGCTTTGTGGGGGACTCACAGACAGATGGCAGAAAGACAAATAGGCAGCTGGCATGACTGCAGCATATCGTTGCCTTAGAAAGCCAGGCAAAAAATGGGATGCGTGTTGTCTGAAGTCTTTTCGGAAGAGGATTAATGCAGCCAGCACTGGGCTTTTCAGAGCCACCTTTCTTACTTCCTAACGTGTCTGGCTGTCTGGCACTTGTCCTCCTGTCCTCTCATCTCCACTGCTCTCCTTGAACACCACCATGCGATGGACCACGGTCCTGGGGTTCCCTCGCATGGTCCTGGGGTTCCCTCGCATGGTGGTGTTCAAGGAGAGCAGTGGAGATGAGAGGACAGGAGGACAAGAGCCAGACAGCCAGACACGTTAGGAAGTAAGAAAGGTGGCTCTGAAAAGTGCAAAGAAATTGCAGCCTTAGTGGACAAAAAGCTACAGGATCTCCAGGGCAGAGCACGGGCTCGAGCAAACTTAGACATGGAGGAAAAAAATTTCTCTGGCCCCGTCATCCTGCGGGCTGAGAAGCCCAAGCAGAGTGGCAGAGAGAGGGAAGGTCACTGCAGAGGACCTGACCCCAGCATTAATTCCTTCTCTAATGCAAGAAGTAGCTTTGAGCTCCCTAGCAAGCCACATGTGTTGTCATAAATATTTCTACTTTGCAGCCAACATAAAAAATGAATAGGAGTCCTTGATCCAAGCCCAGCAAGGACAGATTATTCTTCCCCCTCCCGCAAGTGAAACAGGGCAAAAAATCAAATCGGAAAATGTTTTGACTCCCTTTGAAACATTTTGACTTCCACTAAGGAAACTCCCATGGGTGCCTGGACATTATTTACTACTGAAAACGGCTTCTGTGCCTTTGTAGTTTGAATTCTCACAAGCAGGTGCCATCTCAAAACAAAAGTGGGAAGGTTTTGCTTTGGAGATTTTGAACCGATTTTTTTCTTTTTTTTTTTTTTTTTCAACTACCAAGTGAAACATTTTGTTTAAAAAATGCCTAAACAAAATATTTTGACATTTTCAAAATGTTCTCCTGTTCCCTTTAGCCAAAACATGCTTCTATATTCAAAGCAAATTCACAGATCCCTTCAGCCCTTCCAAAACGCCCTGGGTTTGCTGAATTTCACGCTAACGGAGAGATGCTCATGCAGCCACACAGGCTGAGTGAGGGGCAGGGAGGATGAGGAGGATTCAGATGGTTTTAAGGAGTTGGAGAGGGAAAAGTAAGGGGTTTAGTCAGTTTTGGGGTGTCAGAAGGATGAGGAGGAGGAGGTAGGGAGAAGCTGGGAGAGGGCGAGGGGCTCTTGGCAGGGATGGAGGGGAGCCAGAGACCCGAGCAGCTTCACGGGTGAGGGTGGTGGGGCTCACGGGGTAGCACAGAGGCACCATGGATGCGGATGGGCAGAGGAGCCTGCCCAAAATGGGGCCAGACCCAGCTTTTGTGCCCACCACCTGCGGGACGGCTGCTGGCTGGAAGATGAAGACCCCCCCCCCGCCTACCATGCCACACAGACGGTTGGACGTGCGCCCTGAGCTGTGAGCCCCGTTCTCCTGACACATCAAACTACTGGCGGCAAGCTCAGCTCGCAGCTTTCCTCTGGAGAAGATGGGAGAAAAACCAAATAACCACATCTGTGAGGCTCTAGTTATGCTGCTTACTGGCAGCCCTGCCGCCACGCGCTACGCTGGCACCGAAACCGCGTCAGCAGCAGCGAGCCATGCTAGGAAGGGGACCCGGCCACCAGCACTGTGAGAAGCTGCTCCCCACCTCTCCATCCCGGAGCCTGCCCAGGGTGGATGGGTCCCTGCCCACCCCACGTGGTGAGCTGGAGTGATGGGGTTCGGTGCATTCACCAGGACGCAGAGCCCGGCTGCGCACCCCCTCCTCTCTGGGCTGGTGTGACTGTGGGGGTGTAACTGGGGCTGGATGGAAGTTCTCTGCAGATGTCCTCCCCACCGCTCAGGGCCAGCAGGGGTCCAGCACGCTGTGAGCTGTGGGGTTGCTGGTGTGGGGCTCCGGCTAAACCCTGCAAACCAGGCGAGGAGGCAGACCTGAAGCCTGAATTCAAGAGAGAGGCAGCTGCAGAACATTTACCCTTTTTGGGTCCCATCCAAACCTGTTTCCATGGCAAAGGCTCAAGCATGGTACATACTATCGGCATAATCAGTGATGAGGTGACATCTCATTATGCCTGTATTTCCTGTTATTTTACCAGAGTTACATGTGGATTCATAGGTGAATCATGGGGTTCATGACCTTCTCAGATACTACACTACTGGGGACACTGTGGGTGGCTGCTATAATTAGTGACTAATTTCTTGAATTTGGTAGCAAAAGCATGACATCACCCTGCCAAACCAGGTCCCAGCCAGCCATGCACAGACCACAGTGGTCCACAGGCTGGCCAGAGGAAAAGATGCATTTTCCACATTCCCCAATTAGTGCCTCTGGTTTGCAGCACGGCTGTAGAAACGTGATGGGAGGGCACTGTAGGACCCCTGAAAGACCCATGTCCAGACCCATGACAGCTTTTCCAAGCTCTACTCCCATCACAGCCGAAGCTGTCCTGTCCTAACACACAGCACACAGTGATGATGACCTATGGCCAGCATCACCCATAAAAAAGAGAAACCCCTGTGTCTGCAACAGCAGAAAAAAAGGATGCAGAGTTGAAGGCAAAAAAAAAAAAAAAAAGGAGTTTGAGGGAGACTACTGAGGGCTGGGGTTTATTTGATGTTTTCAGCATCACCAGCACAATATGATTTGGAAGCCCAGAATTTGGGTCTGACCTCATCCCCAGATGGCTAATGAAGACAATCCAGACTGACAGTAGCAGAGAAAAGATTTGGAGAAATCTGGTTAAATGTCCCAGGACAACAGTAATTACTGTCTCATGAAGCATAGTCAAAACTCCCTGTTGGCCAAGCTAGATGAAGGCCCTGCAGAGAGCTCTTAGCCTTCCTCTGGTACTGACCATAAGCCAGGACATGACCACATGGGTCATCCTCAGAAGCTTTAAAGGGACTCAGATTTCACAAAAATGCTGAGCAGGCTTCAAGCCGTACCCTCCACCACCTCTCTGGAGCTAACTGGCACAAGTGGTGCCTTCCACATAGCAAAACGTGGTGTGGGGTCTTCTGGGGAGGACTCAGCAGCTCTCCATCTCAACCATGCCGTTACAAGACCAGTTTCCCCTGCCCAAGTTCTGCCCCAACAGTTTATCCTCACATCAACAGCACAAAGCTGCACAGATGGAGGATTTCAAGGGGAAATTATTTAGATAAGAGATTATCAGGTATACTTCGATGTCAGCCAAGCTTATGGGCTTAATGCAGAATGATGAATCACCCATCCAAATACATATTATTTTCCCCGGAGGCACTGTCCTGGGAAATTTATTTCCCTCTGAAGGGCCTTGTAAATCATTTGTAACAAATAATCCACAGTATTGCCAGCCCCACATGTTGTAAAATCCAGAGTCATGTGTCAGAAGATTGGCCTAAAACTCATGAGATCGTTCCTTTCCAGCAGTTTCAGGCGTAGACCTTTCTCTGCTTTCCGACCCTTTCTTGTTCACTCACCCATTTTTCAAGCTTTCCTCTCCACTCTCCACTCTCAGCTGTGTGTTATATATATTTTAAAAGGAAGCTGGCGTTCCCCCGGGATCTCTTGACTCCCATACCTGGACCTTTCACACACGAGCAGCATGCTGCCTATTCACTTCTCCTGTTCTCAGGGTGCTGGAAAACACAGTTTGCCCAAAAGCATTTGCCATGCAAACCCAGCCGTCAGGTCCCCCCCAGCAGCAGTGCTCAGCGTGGAGCTGCAGGTTGGATCTGACATTGCCTGTCCCCGCTGGGGGACCGAGGGAGGGTGCCCATACTCTCTGGCATCTCTCCATCACTTTTTTTTCCTATCAACAGTGGATTTGTTGGGGTTTATCCAAGACAGCCCATGCTGCCTCTTTGGTTTATGTCATCTTTTGAGGCTCTGTGGGGTGATTTTGGCAATGACTCTCATTTTCCACTGCAGGGAACAGATGCAGAGTCTCAGCCCAAGTGTGGCTGAAGCCAGGGCAGAAACCCCCAGTTTCATTGCTGGGGGTCTGGTATATCCCTGGCCTGGGGACAATCCTGACTCACTGTTTCTCTCCCACCCTCTGCACTGCTCCCTGCCACCCCAAGCTTGGTGGTCCACTCTCTTTCTGCCTCCCCCAGCTTAATTTCTGGGCAGCTTTTCTCAGTGCCCTTTCCAGCCACCCTTCACAGCAGAGGCATCTTCAGTCCCGCCTGGGAGACAACCACAAATGAAATCTGATGGCCAGAAGATTAGACTGAACTGGGAGCTGCCACAAGCACCCAGCACCCTCCAGTGCAGCAGATACTTTGGCCACCTCCACGGCCAGCCCATGCTTTTGGGGCACCAACATCTCTCCTTGATGGAGGAGACCCTTGTCAGCAGCTCTCTCCAGAGCAAGACAAGCTGAAGCAAAGGTTGTGACAGGAGGTGTCACAAGAAGTGGCTGACAGCAGGACCAGGGCAGCCTCAGGGCCCAAGGGCTCAGGAGCTTTCTGAAACTCTGGAGATCACAGATGCTGCAACGGCAGATTTTCACCTTTCCAGTGGACATTACCAGGGAATAATTTGTGCCGACCAGAGGCTGCAGCAGTGTGCTGCCCCTATCTGATCATCTCCCGCGATAGGTGCAAAGCCCTATCTGATCCAGCAGTTATTGAAAACTCAGCTGAGTGTGACTGGGATCATTTTTCAGTTTTCATATTGCTCTTTAACCATGGTGAAAATTAAAGAGCCAACTGTGGAACAGGAGAAAGCTCTGTACTTTCACTATGACACTTTCTGGTAATGAGATATTTATTAATGTTCATTTCTTCTTAAAGGAAACAAACCAAACCCAATCCCTTATCTCCCTCTCGGTGTTTAAGTTATGAGTAACACAGGAAGCTATTAGGCCATGAGACAGCAAATACACCCTGCTCGGGAGCCTGTGGGTGTAGGAGATACAGAGATAAAACCAAGATAGATCAAATCACTCCCATTTACCTAGAGCTTTCTGCAACTCTTGAAATGATGTAGGGATCTAAAGATGCTTTGTCTTTTTTTTTTATGAGAAAAGCAGCTGTGATTTAGCAGTTTAATCACTTTTGTCACAAAGAAATGCAAAACAAAGCCCATCACCAGGATATATTTTTTTCGAAGCCGTGTTTTGTTTCCCATCAGTAAGGAACGATTTTAACTTCTAACGGTGGGCTGAGATAGACACGTACTAAATAAATCCATTGCTTATACAGCGCCCAGGCGTAGATCAGCTCTCCGAAACTGCTGTCCCAGTTACTAAGGGCTTAGTAATGGTGTTCATGGTCAAAACCTGCTGCCTTCGGGTGCTCAGCCGGTCTTCATAGGCAGCTGGCTGACTGGAGGGCGATTTGGGATTAGCCACATAACGAAGAGCTGCCTTAGCACCAGGCAGGATTTGGCTCACAGGGTTTTGCCCTATGGTGACTTCTGAATGACCTTGTCCAACCTGCAGGACCCAAGCCCCCGCTGGCTCTTGCACTAGCAAGGGCTGCAGATGGCTCCGGCACTCTGAACTCCCTCCCACGCCCTGGGCTTGCAAACTCCTCACTGCTCTGCTCACAGGCACCGGGGTGCAATGAGATGAGTTTCTGAAGAAGAAAATGCAATGATGTAATTATTTCCTTTGTCTTCATAATCATGGCCATGTGATTTATTAGAAGGGCTGGAAACTTCACAGACCTCTGCCAGGGAAACTGTGGGTCTCACCAGACCACGCTGGCGCTGCTCCTACCCCAACCAGAGCTCCCTTAGGCGAGCAATTTCCCAGTTGCCCAGCTCCAGCCCCAGCTTCTCACAAGCTTCAGGGCCTTTGTCTTTGACCCTTTCCCATGACTTCTCCTTTAGTGAGCAATGGGGGGTTCGCAGGTGGACTCTGGCTGGGTTGGTCAGCAGTCCCCACATCGCTTAGGCAGAGGCACCACATGGTCCTTCCTGCACCAGCAGCCCAGCCAGCTTTTGCCAGGAGCCATGCAGGTACAGCATCCCCACATCCTGCGCTGGCTCCACATCTCTCCCTGCCCCTGAGGTGGGGATGGGAAGGCTGCTAAAAAACACAGGCAGGAGCCAGGGAGATCTCCCTGGTATTGCAAGTCTGAGGAAAGTGCTCCAAAACTTTTCTTATACCTATCCAACACCTCTTTCAATGATGGCACAGCAATCTGGTTGTGGTTACCAATGGAAACCCATGGGAAATCCCACCCTTTGGTACCAACATGGCAGAATGAACATCCCTACCCCTTGGCAGCCATCCTGTCATGCCCCGTGTCTACTGAGGGGCATGGTACAAGCATAAGGCTTGTGTCTGTGGCCGAGGGGACCCTTGCCCTGCCCTCTACCTACCATGGGCCCCAGAGCCTCCTGCCCCAGCCCCCATGTCAGCATGGGGGACAGAGCAGGGCAGATGCCTCGGCATGCCCAACCAACCCAACTCGCCTTTTGCTCATGGAAACAGCGAGGTGCTCTGGCCAGCCCTTCCAGGGGTGCCTCCAGTTGCTAACAGGTCAATGGTACCCAGATACCCCCGTCCTCCCAGGAGCAAAGCTCTCATGTGCCATAGCAAAGCTTGGACATGAGCCCCAAGGGCAGGTTTCTGCAGCTATGAAGATCTTGTGGGCATATTTCAGCTCAAGGCCATGTGAACAAAGAAGTGCTTCGCTGCAGACTGAGCACCCCTTTCTTCTTCCCTAACTCCTTCTCTCCTCTTCTGATGGCAGTGTTTCCCACAGCTCCACCGATTAGATGTACCTCACTAGCTAATCCCACTTGCTCATACATCCCATTTAGGCAGGAAAACAAGTCCAGTTGATTGTACAGTTAAAAATGAAGCTCAGCTCTGCAGCAGGTCGTGGCATCAGCCCTTGCCATGCCATCATCCAGAGACGGTTGGTGGCACAGCCGGCCCCAGCAGCAAACTGAGGTTGGAGGAGCCTGGCAGCAGCCATGCTCTAATGGGGGAAACATGCAAAATCAGGGCTTTCTATTTCAGTAAGACCAGGCCAGGTGGAACCAAATAAAAATGTTCTAATTACTCTGTTTTGGAGTATTTGGCAACATTGTTCTGCTTTGGAAAGTGCAGATTTGTCAAAACTGGATTTTTTCCCTGCACTGTGCTAGATTTTCTGAAATTAGGCTTGAAAAAATGGCTTCTCTGGTCTGGGAAGAACAGCTGGTTAAAATCAGAGATGAAACAAAATCACCAGTGCTTAGGGGCTCTCAGTAAGGAGGCTGATGACCAAGTTTATGCTGGCTGCTCCAGTAAACGAGCATGTACCCCCTCCAGTTATTCAAATGGAGAGCGGTGAATGGAGAGAATGGGAGACCCACCACAGTGTGAGCTAGACAGGAGCGAGTCTCCCAGGGGATGTGGGGAAGGACCATACCAGGAGCATCTGCTCCCAGGTGGGTCTGGAGGGAGGCAGGAGACAACACAAGTGCAAAGGCAAGAGCCAGCCTGGCTACTGGCTGTGCCAAGGGCTGGAAGAGGTAAATCTCACTTCTCATGAGAAATGTCAGAAAGCCACATTTCCACCACAGCCCATAGCAGGAACGTGTTTGTAATCGCAAGCAGCGCTGCAGAGCGGAGTAACCACTCCTCACCCACCTCCTGCGGTGCACCCCATGGAGCACAAGCACCTCTGATCTCTATCACTGCACCGCTTCGTTTCCCAACGCCATACTGCAATGACAGCAGTTATGAGATGAGCTGGCCGGTTCACTTTCATGGCACCCATGGCAGCTCTGGTGGTGGCACAGCTAGAGAGCCACAGGGAGCTCCTGGGGCAAGCCAGGCAGTTCAGGTGACACCAGCAGCCCCAAAAAAGTCATGACTCCAGTCCCCTTGGTGTGGCCAGCCCCATGGGACACGGCAAGACCCCAGGCTGGGGTGCTGCACCACTCGGCTGGCACTCCCTGCCTGCAATGCTGCCCCACATCTGCCCCAGAAACCCACAATTGGCAAGCAGGCAGTGCAGGCAGCACGGGCACTCACATCGATGATGCTTGGGTGTCAGCCCCACCACAACCAAACTTGTCCAAAATGTTGAGAAGACCCAAGCGCCACATACGGCAGTGTGTAAAGGATGTGAAGTACCCTGAATTTCCACTAGTTTAGCCAAGCATCAGTGGACCCCAAGAGGTTTTCTTTGTTTCCTAAAATCCTAGCCTGAAGCCATGCAGTTCAGTTAAAAATCTCAGCTGTCAGTAGGAAAAATGTTTCTAACACTGAGGGTAGCAAGAGGAAGTTTGAAAAGGTCTTTGACCCTTTAAGGCTCTGCAACAAGGAGACAAACAGGAGAAGCTCACAAGTTTTAAAACCTCATAATTTTGCAGCCCATATCCTGATGGCAGGGTCCTGCTGAGTCCTCAAACCTAATACAGGGATCACTTATCATCTGCTGTAGGGACCGGTGAGGACTCTTGCAGAAGACAGTTTGAGCTTCCCGTGACTGTAGGTTAAAAGATCCCTCCTTAATCTGCAAAAGAAATCTCTCAGAGTGTTCTCCATTGGATTGTTTTCTATTTTCAGAGACCAGGGGAAATTTTCAGAATTTCATAAAGGTCATATTTTCCCCTTCCAGCTATGAAAACAGTTCTTTCACCTGTATACATGTATACAAATTCAGAAAGTGTGTGTTGGTATAAGGTATCACCCGCAAAGACTTGTTAGATTAAAAACTGGATAAGCTTAGTCATCTGAATTTTAACTACATTTCACTTGGTTCACTACATTTTTTGAGTGAATGATACAAGATGTTCTCTTTAAAACATCCAAGCATGGTTCAGCGAAGCCCTAACCCATTTCTAATGTTAAGCTTCACAGAGTTTTGTTACACCACAAAAAAACAAGAAAGGGGAAAAGAAAGGAAACAAGCCCCAACAACTCAGTCTCATAATGAGCAAAATTCAGCTCAGATCTATTGGCAGAATCCTATCAAACATGGTCCCAAAATTGCAGGGTGTGTTTGTGGTAGGGTGGTACCTTGTTGCCATTATTTGCTTGCTGGTACTCATCCCATATTTGAGAAATCACAACTGAAAACATGAGATGCACAAGCCACAGCACTCACGTTTGATGCTGAAAAGCAGATGTGATACAGCCCAAAATGGGGACTCACGAAGGCAACAACCGGTAAGTTATAAATGCATTGCACCCTCAAAATGCTGCAGGAAGAGTGCAAGGGAAGGTCCTGGGCACCCAATGACCATGGCATCCTCTATGCACTCTGAGCTGCAGATAACCATGCCATGACAGCCGAATGGCTGGGGGGTGCCCTTTACCACTGCTGGTTTCTTCTTTGTACACCAGTAAACAAAACGGTTGGGTTCGCCAAGGACGAGAAGCTCAGAGACAGGTGGTGGTTCTGTCCTCTGCTCAATCACTCTGAGTGGACATCACCGTCTGGAGCACAGGACACCTCCTGCCATCCTGACATCAACAGGAACCTGCTTCTGTTTTGGCAGAGCTGGAAGGTCGTTGCAGTGAGGTCTGCACTGCCAGCCCCTCATCTTCACACCTGGAAGTCTGTCCATTGCCACCGTGTCACCTCACTGCCTCAAAGGAGCTTCACAGCTGGAGCAGTGATGAATGCCT